>JALJVW010003588.1:110000-245000 GCA_024865655.1 Emberiza elegans | reverse complement strand
AGCCCAGGGGTGGATGGAGGTGGCTGTGGAGCCCCGGGGTGGATGGAGGTGGCTGTGGAGCTCCAGGGGTGGATGGAGGTGGCTGTGGAGCTCCAGGGGTGGATGGAGGTGGTTGTGGAGCTCCAGGGGTGCATGGAGGTGGCTGTGGAGCCCCAGGGGTGGATGGAGGTGGCTGTGGAGCCCCAGGGGTGGATGGAGGTGGCTGTGGAGCCCCAGGGGTGGATGGAGGTGGCTGTGGAGCCTGGAGGTGGATGGAGGTGGCTGTGGAGCCTGGAGGTGGATGGAGGTGGCTGTGGAGCCATGGAGGTGGTTGTGGAGCCCCAGGGGTGGATGGAGGTGGCTGTGGAGCTCCAGGGGTGGATGGAGGTGGCTGTGGAGCCCCGAGGGTGGATGGAGGTGGCTGTGGAGCCCTGGGGTGGAAGGAGGTGGCTGTGGAGCCCCAGGGGTGGATGGAGGTGGCTGTGGAGCTCCAGGGGTGGATGGAGGTGGATGTGGAGCCCCAGCAGTGGATGGAGGTGGCTGTGGAGCCCCAGGGGTGGATGGAGGTGGCTGTGGAGCTCTAGGGGTTGGATGGAGGTGGCTGTGGAGCCCCAGCAGTGGATGGAGGTGGCTGTGGAGCCCTGGAGGTGGATGGAGGTGGCTGTGGAGCCCCAGGGGTGGATGGAGGTGGTTGTGGAGCCCCAAGGATGGATGGAGGTGGCTGTGGAGCCCCAGGGATGGATGGAGATGGCTGTGGAGCCCCGGGGGTGGATGGAGGTGGCTGTGGAGCCCCGGGGGTTGATGGAGGTGGTTGTGGAGCTCCAGGGGTGGATGGAGGTGGCTGTGGAGCCCCGGGGGTTGATGGAGGTGGTTGTGGAGCTCCAGGGGGTGGATGGAGGTGGCTGTGGAGCCCCAGGGGTGGATGGAGGTGGCTGTGGAGCTCCCCCGGGTGGATGGAGGGCTGTGGAGCCCGGGGTGGATGGAGGTGGTTGTGGAGCCACACTGGATGGAGGTGGCTGGCCCAGGGTGGATGGAGGTGGCTGTGGAGCTCCAGGGGTGGATGGAGAATTTGAAAAAAGGGGTGGATGGAGGCTCTTGAGCTTCCAGGGGTGGATGGAGGTGTGCTGTTTGAGGGGTTGATGGAGGTGGTTGTCATCCCCCTGGATGGAGGTGAACTCATGGAGCTTTATAGGGTGGATGGAGAGCTGTGGAGCCACATGGATGGAGGGGCAAGAGGGAGCACCAGGGGTGGATGGAGGTGGCTTGAAAATCCCCGAGGGTGGATGGAAACCAAAATATAGCATGGATGGAGGTGGATGTGGAACTAGGGGTATGGAGGTGGCAATTAACCTGGAGGTGGATGGAGGTGGCTGTTTCCCCGAAGAGGAGGGTGGCTGTGGTGCCTGAAGGTGGATGGAGGTGGCTGTGGAGCCACAGAATGGATTGGCTGTGGAGCTCCAGGGGTATGATGGAGGTGGCATTAGAACCCCAAGGGTGGATGGAGGTGGCTGTGGAGCCCCAGGGGGTTGGATGGAGGTGGCTGGCTGGAGTCCCCAGGGGTGATGGATCTGGTTGTGAATTCAGGGGTGGATGGAGGTGGTCAGGAGCCCAGGGGTGGATGGAGGTGGCTGTGGAGCCCCAGGGGTGGATGGAGGTGGCTGTGGAGCCCAGGGGTGGATGGAGGTGGCTGTAGAGCCCCAGGGGTGGATGGAGGTGGCTGTGGAGCACCAGCAGCTCTGTGCTCCCCGTGTGCTGCCCCGGTGTGCCATGGAGGGCAGGTTCAGTGTGCTGTCACCAGGGCCACACTGGATGCAGCCACACCTGCCCAGAATTGTTTCTCCTTCTGGTGTTTAAAATATGTGCTGTGCGAAGAATTTGAAAAAACATCCATTTCTCTTTGCTTCCCAGTTCCCTTGCTGTGCTGTTTGATACCACTTGATGCTCATCCTACCTGTAGTGAATTCATCGCCTTTATAGATTGCCTGAGCTGTTGCCACACACGCAGGGGGACAAGAGGGGAAGCAGGAAAAAGATACTTGAAAATCACAAGGAAAAAACCAAAATATAGCATGGAAGGGCTTAGGCTTGGAACTACTTCTATTTTTCAATTAACTCCATTATGTTGTTTCTTAAAGAGATTCTTCAGTGCAGAAAGGGCCGTGCTGAATCCACAGAATATTGTCACAAAGATGTATGTTCCATCTTAATTAGAACTGGGGTCTGTCAGGGGGCTGAATCTGCATAAACACTGAATTCCTTGTGCTGGAGCCTCAGGAGAGCATCAGGGCTGGGGTCCCTCCGGGGGACATCAGGGCTGGGGTCCCCGAGGTCCCGACATCCCAAAGGGGTCTGTGAGCTGGGGACATCCCTGGGGTCTCCAGATGGGGACATCAGGGCCTCCAGGCAGGGGGTCACAGGAGCTGGGGTCTGTGAAATGGGGGCATCAGGACCAGGGGTCCCACGAGGGGGACATCATTCATGGTGGGGTCCGTCGAGGCCGGGGACCCACAGCAGGACCTCGGGTCCATGGGAAAGGGACCTCCAAACCTCCGGTCCTTAGATGGGGACCCCACCCCGAGGAAGGAGGGAGATGGGGACCTCCCATGCAGAATGTCCCGGGAGGGAGACCTCCATGGTGGGTCCATGAGGGTGGGGACATCAGGGCTGGGGTCCACGAGGTGGGGACATCAGGGCTGGGGTCTGTGAGATGGGGACATCAGGGCTGGGGTCCACGAGGTGGGGACATCATTCATGGTGGGGTCCGTGAGGTGGGGACCTCCATGGTGGGGTCCATGAGGTGGGGACCTCCATGGTGGGGTCCATTAGATGGGGACCTCCATGGTGGGTCTATGAGATGGGGACCTCCATGGTGGGTCCATGAGATGGGGACCTCAGTGGTGGGTCCATGAGGTGGGGACCTCCATGGTGGGTCCATGAGGTGGGGACCTCCATGGTGGGTCCATGAGATGGGGACCTCCATGGTGGGGTCCACGAGGTGGGGACCTCCATGGTGGAGTCCACAAGGTGGGGACCTCAATGGTGAGGGCCATGAGATGGGGACCTCCATGGTGGGTCCATGAGATGGGGACCTCCATGGTGGGGTCCATGAGATGGGGACCTCCATGGTGAGTCCATGAGGTAGGGACTTCCATGGTGGGGTCCATGAGGTGGGGACCTCCATGGTGGGTCCATGAGATGGGGACCTCCATGGTGGGGTCCAGCTCCAAGGACCAGGAGTGGGGGAAGCAGAGCAGCTGCAGGTTCCTCCTCTCCGCGGGTCCTTCCTGTGCGTGCCGGGGGCGATCCAAGGTTTTCCAGCAGATGGAAACGGAGATGGCAGTCAGACCTGGGGTGAGGGGCAGCAGGAGAGGAGAGCATTAATCCCAGTGAGCATTAACCAGCACCAGGAGCCTCACGTGGCAGCAGGAAGGTCACAGACGTGTCCATTTGGTGAGTTTTTGCAGGGAATTTTCTCCAAGACGTGAGGGGAGGAAAATGCTTGGCTTGTGTGACTCTGAGATATTTGCAGGGTATTGCTCATGCATCCTGCATGGTGCAGACGCCCCCGAGAACTCGGATCCTCCCTGCTGTCAGAGAGGAGAAACACATGAGCAGTGTTAAATCCACGAGGAGGGAAGGGGTGGCTCCGGCTAAGAACTGCCCTGGATGTTTATTTTCTTGGGATTCTCCAATAAACACCAGCGTCTCTCTCGTTGTTGGGAATAATTGCGGTAGCTGAGAAGTGTTGGTTTGATCAGATAATGCCTGGGGCCTTTTGGGCTGGTTCTGATTGAGCAGCATTAGCAAAAATGTAACAGCATTAAGGAAAACTTTTCAGCTAATCAGGCTCCATTACAACTTACCGTGAGAAGGCCAAAATTAAAACATTATTTTCAAAGCGAGCCCTTTATGGTTAAAAGCTTGGTGACGGCAAGTTTGGGAGCCGGCACAAAGCCCTGCGGGGTTTGTGGTGGTGCACTGCTCCCGTGGAGGGGGAGAGACGCATCCTGCGGCATCCCAGGAGATGCTGCACAGCACAACTCCGGGTACAGCGCGGCTGAAAACAGTCTGTGGAACCGAATCAGCAAGGATGGAGCTCTCAAATAAACTTTTGTGTGAACTGTGTTCGTGCTGTCATTGCATTTTTACGTTCTCCAAATGCTTTGTGGCATTTAAATGCAATTCGGCTTTATAATTTAATTTTATTTTGCTGCTCCCGCTGCATTTCAATCTACCTCCTTCTGTTAATGTGTTATATTTAATATAGAAAGGGCTGCTTATGAATGTTCCAGCGTCATCCCAGCGCAATAACCGTCCATGCCCTGCCCCAGTGTGGCAGTGAGGGGTGCCTGGAGGTGCCAGGGTCATTCCCAGGCTGCTGGGACACGGCCCCTGGCTCCAGCAGGGCTGTGAGCGCCTGGCTCTGGTCACAGACCTCCCGGTGGGCTCAGGAGCAGCAGGGCCCTGCTGCAGAAAGGTGATGGCCCTTGTCCCACGGTGCTGCTGAGAGCTTCTCCTGTGGAACCGGGTAAAGCATCCCCAACACCATCCCCACTGCCAGCACAGTGAGGAGCTGCCCCTCATCATCCTCAGTGTGAGCACAGTGGGACTGGAGTGAGGAGCTGCCCCTCATCATCCTCAGTGTGAGCACAGTGGCACTGGGGTGAGGAGCTGCCCCTCATCATCCTCAGTGTGAGCACAGTGGCACTGGAGTGAGGAGCTGCCCCTCATCATCCTCAGTGGCACTGGGGTGGGAGCTGCCCCTCATCATCCTCAGTGTGAGCACAGTGGACTGAGCACATCATCCTCAGTGGCACAGTGGGACTGGGTGGGAGCTGCCCCTCATCATCCTCAGTGGCACTGGGGCGTAGCACTGGGGTGCCTGCCCCTCATCATCCTCAGCACCCTGTGACAAGGCAGGGAGGTGATTTGTGGGGCACAGCGCAGGCTCATGCAGGAAGAGCAGGGTTTCCCATCCCTGCCTCAGCTGGGTGCTCCCAGAAGGGCTTTCCCACTTTTCCCATGGGATCTTGTTTTAGGAAGCTTGGCTGAGAGCCCTTGGCAGCTCTGCTCCCCAAGCACACCGCCGCTGGTACAGGAGGCTTTCCTTCCACGCCGTGCCAGCAATCCTCCCTGGCCCTCTTGTTTTCCTGGACAAGGTCTCTCGTGAAGGGGGATTGGGATTTGCTGCCCGTTCCTGTGCAGAGCCCTGTCGCTGCCCAGGCTGGGGGAGCTCTGATGCTTGTTCCTGTCCTGTGCCCTCTCTGCTGCCCGTTCCTGTGCAGAGTCCTGTCCCTGCCCAGGCTGGGGGAGCTCTGTTCCCTGTCCTGAGCCCTGTCCCTGCTGTTCCAGGGTTACCTCTCCGAAGGCCTGGTGACCAAGTGGTACCGCTCCCCGCGCCTCCTCCTGTCTCCCAACAACTACACCAAAGCCATCGACATGTGGGCGGCCGGCTGCATCCTGGCCGAGATGCTGACCGGGAGGATGCTCTTCGCTGGTAGGTTTCTGTCTCCTGTTGATTCCCTTTCCCCTTTCCCCTTTCCTTGCTACCCAGTTCCCAGGCTTTCTAGCCCGGCCAAGGGAATTCTCCTCTGTGAGGAGAGGAGATGCTGGTGCCCTGTCCCAGGAGGTTCGTGCTCCATGCCATGGATTTGGATCATGACGTCTCCAAGCTGTTTCTTTCCTTTGAGGGAGGACATGAATGCCACCACCCATTTTTAGGATTTACCTGTAAGCACAAATTGCCACCGTAAAGGTGAAGTGCAAGAAAAGAAGACAACAAAAGCACAGCAAGGAGTTATCAGTGCAGCATTTGAAGCATTTATTGAGAAGAAAATATGTATTTAGCATGTATTGAGAAGAAAATATGTATTTAATATGTGTTGGGAGCAAAATGGTGCTGATTCCCGAGCTGGGACATGGAGCCATTCCCTGCAGGAGGAGCAGCTGCCCTGTGGCTGCTGCAGGAGCTGCTCCCCTGGCAGCCTGAGATGTGCAGCCCAGCCCGGCCCAGCCCAGCCCAGCACAGCCCAGCCCAGCCCAGCCCGGCCCAGCCCAGCCCAGCCCAGCCCAGCCCAGCCCAGCCAGCCCAGCCCAGCCCAGCCCAGCCCAGCCCAGCACGGCCCAGCCCAGCACAGCCCGGACCAGCACAGCCCGGCCCAGCACAGCCCAGCCCAGCCCGGCCCAGCACAGCACGGCCCAGCCCAGCCCAGCCCAGCCCAGCCCAGCACAGCCCGCCCAGCCCAGCACAGCCCAGCCCAGCACAGCCCGGCCCAGCCCAGCACAGCACAGCCCAGCACAGCCCGGCCCAGCCCAGCACAGCCCAGCCCAGCACAGCCCGGCCCAGCACAGCCCGGCCCAGCCCAGCCCAGCACAGCCCGGCCCAGCCTGGCCCAGCACAGCCCGGCCCAGCCCAGCCCAGCCCGGCCCAGCACAGCCCAGCCCAGCCCAGCCCAGCCCAGCCCGGCCCAGCCCGGCCCAGCACAGCCCAGCCCAGCCCAGCCCAGCCCAGCCAGCCCAGCCCAGCCCAGCCCAGCCCAGCCCAGCCCAGCCCGGCCCAGCACAGCCCAGCACAGCCCAGCCCTGGCCCGGCCCAGCCCAGCCCAGCCAGCCCAGCCCAGCACAGCACAGCCCGGCCCAGCACAGCCTGGCCCGGCCCAGCCTGGCCTAGCACAGCCCAGCCCAGCCCAGCACAGCCCAGCCCAGCCCGGCCCAGCCCAGCACAGCCCGGCCTGGCCCAGCCCAGCACGGCCCAGCCCAGCACAGCCCAGCCCAGCCCGGCCCAGCCCAGCACAGCCCAGCCCAGCCCAGCACAGCCCAGCCCAGGTCCCCGGGGCTGTCTCTCCTGCCTGTCTGTGCTCTGAGTGACACGGTTTAACGCGTTTGGCTGCTGCAGAGTTGTGTCAATAAATAACCAGCCCCGTTAATAATGCAGGAGGAGGAGGAGGAGGAGGTTTCCCTCGCGGGTATCCCGGCACCGCTGGCCTCCACAGCCTCGGCTGCAGCTGCTCTGCTGCTGCCTGCCCACTCCTGCCTGCAGCTTCCATCATTCTTTTGTGCAAGCTTGAAAATAAGCAGTCAGCACCCTCAGGAAGAGATAATTTAAATTGCCTCCCTTCCTTATTTTCGTCCTCAATTTCACCAAAGCTTTCCAGTCCAGGGTTTTCAGCTGTGAAAATTGTGCCTCTAACCTGTGTCTGCTCCTGGTGTTTCCTTGGGATCCCTTCTAGGGGCAGGGCCTTGTATGATCTTGCTGGGAGGTGCTGCAGCCTCTCGTTCCTCAGGTCAAACAGCAAGACAAGAGCTGCCTGTTGAGCTCCCCTGGCCACCCAGCGCAGCTCCCGAGCATTTCTGGTTCTTCACGCTGTGCTTTACCCCTCTCTCAGCCCCAGCCTGGGTTTCTTTTTGCTCCTTGTGGATCCCAGGCTACAAGGGACGTTGGCTGACACCACTGAGGTCTCCAAGGTGGTGCTTTGAGCTCCTTTTGTGGTAAGGCAGGGGCAGAAATGGTCCTGGGATGGGATTGATGTGTCCTCTGCCTGGGGGAGCTGCCCCAGAGCAGCCACACAGGAACCTCCCCAGGCTGGATCCTGAGGGCCCCCAGCAGGGGGAGACCAGAGGGGATTAATTTGAGGTGGTTTGAGGTGATTTGGTGACCAGAATCTCCAGGTGCTGGCAGGGTGCTAGGTTAGCGGGTGGGGATCAAAACCAGGATCAAAATATCAGCTCCTTTTGGGTGGCTTTGAAAATGTGTCACCGTGCAGGGAGGTTCTGGCCCCCTGCCCCTTTTTCCTGGCCTCCTCCCGTGCCAGCAGGCAGAGCAGGGCCAGGGCAGGGCTGGCACAGGCAGGGTGCCCTGGTGTCCTTTATTGGCTGCTGGAGAGTGAATCCCAGCCCGCCAGAGCAGCTAAAACTCACAGACACCTGCACAGCAACACGGATTCGCCTTTGCTGCAGCTCTTCTCCTCTTGGTTGGGAGAAGGAGCTCAGCCCAGCCAGCTGCAGCCTCTGTCCCTGCAGGGTGAGAGCTCCCAGAGCTGCAGCCTCTGTCCCTGCGGGGTGAGAGCTCAGAGCTGCAGCCTCTGTCCCTTCGGGGTGAGAGCTCCCAGAGCTGCAGCCTCTGTCCCTGCAGGGTGAGAGCCCCACAGAGCTGCAGCCTCTGTCCCTGCAGGGTGAGAGCTCCCAGAGCTGCAGCCTCTGTCCCTGCAGGGTGAGAGCTCCCAGAGCTGCAGCCTCTGTCCCTGCGGGGTGAGAACTCAGAGCTGCAGCCTCTGTCCCTGCGGGGTGAGAGCTCAGAGCTGCAGCCTCTGTCCCTGCAGGGTGAGAGCTCCCAGAGCTGCAGCCTCTGTCCCTGCAGGGTGAGAGCTCCCAGAGCTGCAGCCTCTGTCCCTGCGGGGTGAGAGCTCCGAGCTGCAGCCTCTGTCCCTGCAGGGTCAGAGCTCCCAGAGCTGCAGCCTCTGTCCCTGCAGGGTGAGAGCTCAGAGCTGCAAAATGTCCCTGCTCCTTTGAGAGGCTCCAAATGCAGCCTCTGTCCCTGCAGGGTGAGAGCCCCAGCTGCAGCCTCTGTCCCTGCAGGGTGAGAGCTCAGAGCTGCAGCCTCTGAGCCTGCAGGGTGAGAGCTCCCAGAGCTGCAGCCTCTGTCCCTGCAGGGTGAGAGCTCAGAGCTGCAGCCTCTGTCCCAGCCCGGTGAGAGCTCCAGAGCTGCAGCCTCTGTCCCTGCAGGGGTGAGAGCTCCCAGAGCTGCAGCCTCTGTCCCTGCAGGGTGAGAGCTCCCAGAGCTGCAGCCTCTGTCCCTGCAGGGGTGAGAGCTCCGAGCTGCAGCCTCTGTCCCTGCAGGGTCAGAGCTCCCAGAGCTGCAGCCTCTGTCCCTGCAGGGTGAGAGCTCCCAGAGCTGCAGCCTCTGTCCCTGCAGGGTCAGAGCTCCCAGAGCTGCAGCCTCTGTCCCTGCGGGGTGAGAGCTCCCAGAGCTGCAGCCTCTGTCCCTGCGGGGTGAGAGCCCCACAGAGCTGCAGCCTCTGTCCCTGCAGGGTGAGAGCTCCAAGCTGCAGCCTCTGTCCCTGCAGGGTGAGAGCTCCCAGAGCTGCAGCCTCTGTCCCTGCGGGGTGAGAACTCAGAGCTGCAGCCTCTGTCCCTGCAGGGTGAGAGCTCAGGGCTGCAGCCTCTGTCCCTGCAGGGTGAGAGCTCCCAGAGCTGCAGCCTCTGTCCCTGCAGGGTGAGAGCTCCCAGAGCTGCAGCCTCTGTCCCTTCGGGGTGAGAGCTCCCAGAGCTGCAGCCTCTGTCCCTGCGGGGTGAGAACTCAGAGCTGCAGCCTCTGTCCCTGCTGGGTGAGAGCTCCCAGAGCTGCAGCCTCTGTCCCTGCAGGGTGAGAGCTCCCAGAGCTGCAGCCTCTGTCCCTGCAGGGTGAGAGCTCAGGGCTGCAGCCTCTGTCCCTGCAGGGTGAGAGCTCCCAGAGCTGCAGCCTCTGTCCCTGCAGGGTGAGAGCTCCCAGAGCTGCAGCCTCTGTCCCTGCAGGGTGAGAGCTCCCAGAGCTGCAGCCTCTGTCCCTGCAGGGTGAGAGCTCAGAGCTGCAGCCTCTGTCCCTGCAGGGTGAGAGCTCCCAGAGCTGCAGCCTCTGTCCCTGCAGGGTGAGAGCTCCCAGAGCTGCAGCCTCTGTCCCTGCAGGGTGAGAGCTCCCAGAGCTGCAGCCTCTGTCCCTGCAGGGTGAGAGCTCAGAGCTGCAGCCTCTGTCCCTGCAGGGTGAGAGCTCCCAGAGCTGCAGCCTCTGTCCCTGCAGGATGAGAGCTCCCAGAGCTGCAGCCTCTGTCCCTGCAGGGTGAGAGCTCCCAGAGCTGCAGCCTCTGTCCCTGCAGGGTGAGAGCTCAGAGCTGCAGCCTCTGTCCCTGCGGGGTGAGAACTCAGAGCTGCAGCCTCTGTCCCTGCAGGGTGAGAGCTCCCAGAGCTGCAGCCTCTGTCCCTGCAGGGTGAGAGCTCCCAGAGCTGCAGCCTCTGTCCCTTCGGGGTGAGAGCTCCCAGAGCTGCAGCCTCTGTCCCTGCAGGGTGAGAGCTCCCAGAGCTGCAGCCTCTGTCCCTGCGGGGTGAGAGCTCCCAGAGCTGCAGCCTCTGTCCCTGCAGGGTGAGAGCTCCCAGAGCTGCAGCCTCTGTCCCTGTGGGGTGAGAGCTCAGAGCTGCAGCCTCTGTCCCTGCAGGGTGAGAGCTCCCAGAGCTGCAGCCTCTGTCCCTGCAGGGTGAGAGCTCCCAGAGCTGCAGCCTCTGTCCCTGCAGGGTGAGAGCTCCAAGCTGCAGCCTCTGTCCCTGCAGGGTGAGAGCTCCCAGAGCTGCAGCCTCTGTCCCTGCGGGGTGAGAGCTCAGAGCTGCAGCCTCTGTCCCTGCAGGGTGAGAGCTCCCAGAGCTGCAGCCTCTGTCCCTGCAGGGTGAGAGCCCCAGAGCTGCAGCCTCTGTCCCTGCAGGGTGAGAGCCCAGAGAGCTGCAGCCTCTGTCCCTGCAGGGTGAGAGCTCCCAGAGCTGCAGCCTCTGTCCCTGCAGGGTGAGAGCTCAGAGCTGCAGCCTCTGTCCCTGCAGGGTGAGAGCTCCAAGAGCTGCAGCCTCTGTCCCTGTGAAAAACGCCTGTTGCTTGTTTTTAGAATTTTAAAAGTTTCATAGTAATCAAATGGTTATAAAAATAGTAACACAATTAGAGTAATAATAATTTGGACAGTTTGAATTAGGACAATATGAGGCAATAAAGACAAAGAGTTATGGATGTCCGGGTACCTCTTTCTGGGCAGCACAAGCCTGAAAAATGACCCCCGTAAACAGAGGATTAACCCTTAAAAGCAACAGCCTGTTGCATATTCATACACTTCATACATGATGCATAAATTCCATTCAAACATAGGATTCCGTCTGGTCATCGTCAACTTCTTCCTCCGAATCTTAACAGGAGCTTCGATTTGGGAAGAAGGTCGTTTCTTCTGATAAGAAGGCAATAAAATATTTTTCTCTGAAAGATTTAGATGTCCTGGGGCTGCTACTGGTGCGAGTGCCTCATTCCTTTCTTAAAAAAAATATCCCACTTACATAGTTCTTATTTTAATTACACAAGTTACCTGTTAACTACAAGACTACATTTATCATGTTATTAAAATGTCAATACAGCGCTACTAATCAATACATCAAAATACATGCAGTAAATATCCGAGTAGAGCCATTTAATGTGCACTTTTCACACTCCCTGCAGGGTGAGCCCTGCACAGAGCCCTGGGTGGGCAGGAATGAGAAATGAGAGAAATGAGAGCAGTGTGGTTCAGAGAAGGCTCCATGCTGCAGCAGCGCCTTGCCCTGGGTAAATGGTTTCTTGAGAGCGCAGTTTAAATTGAGTGCTTGGCATAAATCAATATAATTAACTCGGCAGTCTACCTGGGGTGCCTGAGCAAGGCAGGTAAATGAAGGTGATTGGTGATTTGCAGTAGATGTCACTCGCTGCCCCCGTTCTCCCACGCGGATTTTTCGGATGTGCAGCACAAAAGGGACCCCAGCCCCTGCCAGGGCCCCTTGCCTGGGTGCTCTGGGCTTGGCAGAGCCCTGGGGCCACAGCAGACCTGGCTGTGCCCCGGCTGATGGAGGGCAGCGCATCCCCTGGCAGGCCTGGCAGGGCTCCCCTGCAGCAGCACAGAAATCAGGGAAGAGCGCTCCTGGCCGGGCAGCTGCAGCTCCCTCCAGGGCCTCGAGCGCCGAAAGCAGCAGCAGTGGAAGCAGGAGTAAATGGGGGGAAAGGAGAAAAAAGGGGGAAAAGGAGAAAAAAGGGGAAAAGGGGAGAAAAAGGAAAAGAGATCTGTCCTTGCAGATGTCCGTGGGGTTCACCAGTGGGGCTGTGCCTGTGGCCAAGAGCTACAGATGGCACGGGGCTTTTCCCATGGGATCAGGGCTTACTCCCAGGGCTCGGGTGCTCCCTGGGGCTCGGCTGCAGGCCTGGAGAAGGCTCTCTTCACCGAGATGTGTGCAGAGCTCCTCCTTCTCTCCCTGGGTAACAGCAGCCTGCTGCGCTTACTCTGCCACTGGTTCGTGTTCTCCTTTTCAGGAGTTAATACCTTCAGAAAAAGGTCCCTGGGAATTCCATAAATAGAGGATAATGGAAGAGAATAGGGGTTTCTTGGGAGCCATAATTCAAGGCTTCCAGCACTGCATTAGCAGCTCCTTTGTGTGACTAAACACGGTGTCTTTTGGCTGCCAGGTGTCTTCAGTGAGCAGCGGCTGGGGCTGCACTGAGGGAAATGCCACGGAGGCTTTGTGACTTTTATCACCCTGTAATTTGGATCACAGCCGGGGAATTAGCCGGCTAACAAGGTGCTCATTTCCTGCTAGATATCTTCAGTTTCCCCTGGAGCCCCGCTGAGAATCTCTGAGTGACCCAAAATTAGTTGTTGTGTAAGAAAGTGGATTAATCTGCCCAGGACTGGCAGGGGAAGGGCGTCCCTCCCTTCGTCTGCTTTGCTTTTCCTGCTGCTCTGCCTCGCTGGTTGAGCGGCTGTGTGTGGTGCTGGTGACCATCGCTGGGGGCTGCCGGAGGTCGCTGCTGTGCCACTGAGCTGTGCCATGTATGAATGTTGCTCTCGCTGGGCCCCCAGGGCTCCCCTGATGGGGCAAAACCTCCTTTCAACAGTTCTGTGCCACCATTGAGAGACTTTTTTCCGTCTTCGGGTTGCTGTTAATTGTTATCTTATCAGAAGTCCGACACGCCGCCTGCACCAGACTTAGCGCGCAAGAAAAGTACAGCAAAAATGGTCCCAAGATGTGCAGCTTCAAGGTCTTCTAAAGCTGCTTTGTCCAATTAACTCTTAAAATGTACTTTATTTCCACCTTTCTACCATTACTCATCCTTTGTCTGTCCATGTAACCTCTGCACTGAGGCTTCCCTCACCCAATCACCCTGTGCCACCAACACTGCAGAAAATGGAGAAGGAGAGAAGGAGAAGGAGAAGGAGCAGAAACAAGAACAAGAAGAACAAGAAGAACAAGAACAAGAACAAGAACAACAAGAACAAGAACAAGAACAAGAACAAGAACCAAGACAACACCCAAAATCCTCCATCTTGCCTCCTATCTACCTCTATACTAAAACCCCAAAACTCTAAATTTCTCACCCTGTGCCAAACGGCACTATTCTCTATTGTCTGTTTCACACCCAATCCATCCCAAAGCCTTGGAAGCCTTCTCCACGGGTGAAGGTTAAAGGCAGTGCTTCCCTGGGGGTCAGGACCCCTCAGGGCAGGCAGAGAAACGCTCCCTGTGCCCTGGGATCCAGCAAGCTCCACGGGTGTGAGTCTGGACAACTCGTGCTGACCCACAGGAGCCCTGGGCTGTGGAGAGGAGCCCCTGCAAATGCCAGGGACCTCCACAGGAACGGGGCTGCCTCAGGGCAAGCAGTCCCCATGGCCTGTGAGGGGCCTCCCCTCCCTCCTCTGGCTGATCAGCAGAGCTGGCTCAAAATGGATGGGGCTGACTCTGCCCTGGCTGATCAGCCGTGCTGCCCATCCATGGGGCTGACTCTCCTGTCACTGATCAGCCGTGCTGCCCATCCATGGGGCTGACTCTGGCTGATCAGCCGTGCTGCCCATCCATGGGGCTGACTCTGCCCTGGCTGATCAGCAGCGCTGCCCATCCATGGGGCTGAGTCTCCTGTCACTGATCAGCCGTGCTGCCCATCCATGGGGCTGACTCTCCTGTCACTGATCAGCAGTGCTGCCCATCCATGGGGCTGACTCTCCTGTCACTGATCAGCAGTGCTGCCCATCCATGGGGCTGACTCTGCCCTGGCTGATCAGCAGCGCTGCCCATCCATGGGGCTGACTCTCCTGTCACTGATCAGCAGCGCTGCCCATCCATGGGGCTGACTCTGCCCTGGCTGATCAGCAGCGCTGCCCATCCATGGGGCTGACTCTGGCTGATCAGCCGTGCTGCCCATCCATGGGGCTGACTCTCCTGTCACTGATCAGCAGCGCTGCCCATCCATGGGGCTGACTCTGCCCTGGCTGATCAGCAGTGCTGCCCATCCATGGGGCTGACTCTCCTGTCACTGATCAGCAGTGCTGCCCATCCATGGGGCTGACTCTCCTGTCACTGATCAGCAGCGCTGCCCATCCATGGGGCTGACTCTCCTGTCATGGATGGGATGGGCACTGCTCACCATTGAAGCAGCCTGAAATCCATGCCTGGGCCAGCAGGGGCTTGGTGGCCTGAACAATCCCCATTGTTTTGGCTGTCCCAGGCTGCTCCATGCTGGTCCTGCCTCTGAGGACAGGGCATTTCTGACCATTCCTAACCATTTCCATTTTCTAACCGTTCCTGGCAGGCAGAAATCCAGCGGCGCAGCTCCGTGTTCCCGCCAGGCTCCTCTGCCCATGCAGGAGGCTGGAAATCCCCATGGATGTCACCTCTTGCCTGGAGACTGGGAACGGTGCTCACTAACGGGGTGCTCTGCTTGGCTCTGCTGCTGCTCTCCTCCCAGTGACGGGCAGCCAGCCCTGAGCAGGGCTCGGGGTTTTACGGATAAATATGTCCTGAAGGAAAAGGACTGAAAACACAAAATGGCACAGGGCAGCCGTGGGGATTGCCACCACCCGAGCCATGACTTGGTGCCCAGCAGCTGCTGGGAGATGGTCAAAAACACCTTTCCTCTTGGGGCTGCACACCTGCATTCCTTTAAAGGTGCAGCCCGGGGGCCCCCGGAGCTGACAACACCCCACGCCCGCCCCAGTTCACCTTCTGTGTCCGGTCTCACGGCTCTCTCCCCCGCTCAGGGGGCCACGAGCTGGAGCAGATGCAGCTGATCCTGGAGACCATCCCCGTGATCCACCAGGAGGACAAGGAGGAGCTGCTGAAGGTGATGCCCATGTTCATCAACAGCACGTGGGAGGTGCGGAAGCCGCTGCGCAAGCTGCTGCCCGAGGTGGACAGTGAAGGTACGGACAGCGAAGGTGGACAGTGAAGGTACCCTGGGGGCCCCCGGGGCTTCCCCAGCTGCCCTGTGCCCCAAAACTGCCGTGGTGTGCGTTAGTCCTGGCTAGATGATACAGGGATGCGACAGATCCCCCTTTTGAGCTCTGCAGAATCCCAGCTACCAGTGGAGGTTCACAGAAACCGGCACAGAAACAAAAATCTGCAGCACGGGCCTGGGGTGGAACTGGGGTAATTTTATTTGATGGTAAAACCCCCGATTCCAGGGTCCCAGGCCCCGAACTGGGGGCAAACAACAGCTTGTAAACTGGGGGAGATCTCAGGGGAGGATACGATCTCTAATTGGGAGAGCTGGGGGTGGAGCACAAGGCAGGGAATACAACGTGCAAGCCAATGAAGGATTTCAAGGGAGGGGAACAGCCTGGGACAGGAGGGGTTAACAACTGGATGTGGGAGGGGGTTTGAAACTTGGCAGGGACTAACTAGGTAACAGAGGAACCACACTTAACTAAAGTGAATAACAAAAAAGCAAATCTGAGCCCTCTAAAGACAGGGGGAGAAAAATACAGAAGGATTATGAAACCAGAAATTAAACAGTAAACATGCCAAATAAAAAAACACACTACAACAGCCGTGTCCTCAGAGCTGCCTCCTGGGAGTGCCACGGGAGCTGTCCTGAGCTCTGGGGAAGGGTATGCACATCCCTGGGGGTCCCGGCCGTAGCTCAGATGTCCCCAGTGCTGTCCCCTCACAGGTGGCCTGTCCCCGGGCCCTGCCGCAGGACAGCACTCGTGATGCTGTGGCTCGCTCACAGGTGGCTCCTAAGGGTGAAACACACTTCCAGGGCCCTTCGGGGGTGCATCCTGTGTGTCTCACTGAGCTGTGAGTGAGGGCTCAGCCCAGAGGCTCTGTCCCAGTCTGCTCCCTCGCTGTGCTGCTGGCCTGAGCACAGCTGTGCAGCGCTGCAGGACAGGCTCTTCCTCACAAACACTCCTGAGACAGGTGTTACAGACAGGAACACCAACCAGTGCTCCCCTGAGCTCCTTCTGAGGGCTAAACCAGGCCTGCTTTGGGAAGAGGTCAGGAGCGGGCTCAGCTCACCTTCTGGAGTGACTCTCCGTGTGAGAGGTGCCGTGCCTGGCCTTGGTGACACCATGGGCCCAGGGCTGTGTCAGCCTCCAGCAAGCAGCAGCAGATTTATTCCCTGCCATGGCTGCAGGAGGAAAGGTCAGCCCTGCCCCTCACATAATTCACTGTCATTTCCCTGCCTCTCTGACCCGTGGTGCAGCACAATATATAACCCATAATGGGTTGTTGTGACCTTATGGAGCAATTGACTCCTTCCTGCTTAATTAGTCTGAACCATGAGGTAATCTCACGGGAGACAGTCAGAAATTGGTTAGTGTTTGAGCTCTGGGGCAGCCTGTGTGGCTGTCCTTCCTGCTGAGGCGTTCTGCCCCCGCAGGAACTGTCCCATTCACACAATTGCACCTTCAGTGGGGATGTTCCTGGAGGTTTCAGTACGAAGCCGTAGCTGAAGAAAGGCATTATTCCTGTTTTTGTTACCTGAACTCAGAGGGACTTTCCCATGAAAGGATCAACTGGATAAGCAACAACTTCAGTGGCAGGACTTTACCTTTTCACATAACCTCAGTAGAAGGAATCATCAAAGCAATCATAGCCAGCCCTTTACGTTCAGGTTTAATTGCACTTAAAATTCATCACAGAAAGAGTCCCTGCACCACAGTCTTCCTAAAATTATTTTAGCCACTCAGAATTCTTCAAACATTAATGGGTAAAATAATTTCACGGCATCGATCATGCCAAAGGCTTTTAAAAGTTGTAGTAAATCTAACCCACTTCAGTGGGGCCAAAGAGGTGAAATCAGCTGTCTGAAACGCAGTGTGCTTGTCAAATGGATCTGAGGGTGTGGTGTCAAATCCCAGCACCTTCCAGAGGCCTTTTTGGGGTGGGATGCCAGCTCTGTGCTGAGATCTGGGGCTGTAACTCTGTGTGTGTGCCCCCTGTGCTGTCCTGTGCAGCTGTGGGGATGCTCTCGCAGCCATTCCCCCGGCCGTGCTGCAGGAGGTGACACCTGGGGGCTGCACTGCAAGGTTGCCGTGAGGGGCAGGGGACCCGAGCAAGGACAGAAGTGCCCGGCTTGGGTCCACCTGGGGTGGCCTTTGGCTCATCCCTTGCTCCAGGGGGATTTGCTGGGGGGGGGCTCCATGAGGTTCATCCTGGCAAGGGAGCTGTTTCTGCTTTGGAGGAATGGTGAGCTTGTGTGTCTCTGCCTCACAGCCATTGATTTTCTGGAGAAAATTCTGACATTTAACCCCATGGACCGGCTGACGGCTGAGATGGGCCTGCAGCACCCCTACATGAGCCCCTACTCCTGCCCCGAGGACGAGCCGGTGTCGCAGCACCCGTTCCGCATCGAGGACGAGATTGATGACATCCTGCTGATGGAGGCCAACCAGAGCCAGATGTCCAACTGGGACAGGTACCGGGGCTGGGCTGCAGAGCCTGCAGGGTCCTGCCTGCAGGGCTTTGGGCAGAGCTGGGCTGGTGAGCCTCTTGTAGGAGTGATGGGGGTATGGGTTGGGAGGGATGGAGAACAGAGATCTCTGAAGCCAGGTTGTGGAACTTGTGGTTTATTGCCAAGGGCCTGGGTGCAGGGGCCTTTTGGGATTTGGGGTTTATTGCAGAGGGCCTGGGTGCAGGGCCCTGCAGGGATTTGGGGTTCATTGCAAAGGGCCTGGGTGCAGGGGCCTGCTGGGATTTGGGGTTTATTGCAGAGGGCCTGGGTGCAGGGCCCTGCTGGGAGGGGTTTATTGCCCTTTTTGGGGCCCTGCTGGGGGTTATTGCCAAGGGCCTGGGTGCAGGGCCCTGCTGGGATTTGGGGTTCATTGCAAAGGGCCTGGGTGCAGGGCCCTGCTGGGATTTGGGGTTTATTGCACCCTGGGTGCAGGGCCCTGGGGATTTGGGGTTTATTGCAGAGGGCCTGGGTGCAGGGCCCTGCTGGGATTTGGGGTTTATTGCACAGGGCCTGGGTGCAGGGCCCTGCTGGGATTTGGGGTTTATTGCACAGGGCCTGGGTGCAGGGCCCTGCTGGGAGCTGCCAAACACAGCTCAGAGCAGGCCCGAGAGAGGTAAAGAGAGTGGTAAAGAGGATGAGAGAGCAAGGTTCCCATTACAATACAATAAACCTTCTGGTCGTGGAACTTGTGGTTTATTGCCAAGGGCCAAGTGCAGGGCCCTGCTGGGACCTGCCAGCCACAGCTCGGAGCAGGCCCCAGAGAAGTAAAGAGAGTGGGAAAGAGGATAAGAGAGAGAGAGAGGATGAGAAGATAAGAGAGTAAGAGGGTAAGAGGGTAAGAAAGCGAGGTTCCCGTTACAATACAATAAATCATCTTCTGTGTTGAATGTTCTAATTCTCACTAGCCAATCTAGTACAAGATACAAATCCTACAGCATTTCCATACAGCCTGTAAGAACCATTACATTACCACACTGTGTTCCATTTTAAACCCTACAAATTCCTCTTTGGGCCCTTCTGCCAAGCTGTAGGGTCTGCTCTGACTCTTGGGCCTGTCTGCAAGCAGAGGGTGTTGTTCCATCAAAAGGGGATCACCTTCAGGGGCCACACCATTGTTTTCCAGTTGTTCAGTAACTGGGGGATCTCAAAGCTTGCTTTCATTTCAATCTCGCTTATAGTTTCCATATTCTCAAAATCTTTTGCCAGACAATCACGTCTATAAGGCTTTCCTGTTTCATCTTCCCAACACCTCTGACGTGGCTGGTTCCACCAGGCCTGTTCAGACCCCTGAAAGATGCCTGCTTTTCCCTCTTTGTGCCATGCTGTAATTCCAGCCCAAGCTGGCGCCTCGCTGAAGCTGCCCAGAGGCTCCTCCTGGGTTCCACAGGGACCAGAAGCTGAGCCTGCACATCCCAGTCCATCGCTGAGTACCTTTCTGCTCTCGGTTTTCAGCCTAGGTTGTCTTTGTGTGGGTCTAAGTGGCTCTGCAGCCCCTCCCTCTGCCCTCTGTCCCTGCAGTACAGGTGCAAAATAATGTAATTCTTGTACCTTTTGGGCACAGGGCCTGATTTGGAGCGCTATATTCACCACTTTTCAAGGTGCATCACCCCAGAGGCCACAGATCTGGGGGCCTTGTAAAAAACCCTGAGTTGAGCTGATGTTTAAATGGTTTGCGGGAAGCTGTACTAGGAGTTTAGAACAGCTGCGGGCCTTGAGCTGAGGTCTCTCATGTTCTAGATAATTACCCCAGTCACTGGGCCAGTCCCAGCACTGGGGCAGGCAGGACAAAATAAGCAGATAAGAATTAACCAGGTTCAGTTTTCTGTACAGCTCTTTCCAGCTGTGGGGGATGAACTGGCTGAGGACGCCTGCAGCATTGTTCCCCTCTGCAGAGCAGTTAAATCTCCTCGCCTTCCTGATCCACTGGGTTCCACCAGCACTGAAAAAATTACCTGAAGGCAGCCCTCCCTCCCCTTGCCTTCACTGTCTGTGCCTGAGTGAGCAGATGTGAGGAGACAACCATGGCAAGGTCATCAAAGTGGGATCTGGGGGCTCAGTCAGGCAGGGAGGAAGGCTGGAAGCAGGATACCTACCCTCAGTGCATCCCCGCATGTTGGGAAGGATGGAAGTTTGACAAGAAAGTCTCACAGATATGTGTGCTCAGCAGAAAGATTTTTAAATGTAGAGTCTGATGAAGGAATAGAGATGGAAGCAAGTTTTGATATAGAAGAAAAGAATTGCTGAGCCAGCCTCACTGGCTAACCAAGGAGGCAAAGGGTGTCTTAGTTAGAATGGGTTGTTACGGCTTAGAGCAAAGGATAAACCCACCTGTTTTTACCAAGCAGAAAGCACAGGCAAGCAAGTCAGCAAAGCTGCAAGTAGGAAAAAGGTCTCAGAATTTTCCACTGCAAGAAAACTGAAAAACATCTTCTACCTTAAACTGCAATGTACTAACTTTTAGTGATTGGAGAACAGTGACATGAATATGGTAATTACAGTAGTTATGATAGGCTGTAGATAATAGTTAAGGTATAGATTGGTTCTACTGTGTTAAAATGCTCAGCAAAGAGAAATACATAATGCAATGTAACCAAAAGAAAAGTATATAATGCATTGTAATCAAAAACCAAGGGGTCTCCAGGCCTGCCTGCAGCTGGAGCTGACAGCTGTGGGCACAGCTCTGTCACCCACAACCCTGGACTGCTGTGACATCTTGGATGGAATAAACTGCATTTTGGAGAGCCCCTGGAGTCCCACATCCCTCATTTCAGCTCTTACACCCACGGCCCCAGCATCCCTGCCCCAGAGCAGCAGCTCAGCTGCTGGAGGCACCCTGTCACCTTCTCCTTGCTGTGACACCAGAGGCTGAGGGTGAGGCTGTCCTGCCCCCCCAGCAGGCTGTGGGCTCTGCAGCACGAGCCATCTGCCTTGGGGACAGCAGGTGACTTTGGCTGTGTGCTGTGGGACACCTGCAGAGCAGCTGATTGCTGTGGCAGGCCCCAGTAGCTGGGATAACACATTCCACAGGCAGCTCAGTTAGGAATCAGGGGTTGCTGGGAGAGCCCTGGGTGCTGTCAGGGACTTCAGCTGGCTGGAGAAGCTGTCACTGAGCAATGCTCTGGGTCCTTGACATCAGAACCAGCTGGTGATGCCCAGCCTCAGTTGGGTTGTTCACAGAATTCACAGAATTCACAGTGACTGGGTTGGAAGAGACCTTCAAGGCCATGGAGTCCAACCCCAGCCCCAACAGCTCAACTCAACCCTGGCCCCCAGTGCCACATCCAGGCTTTGTTAAACACACCCAGGGATGGGGACTCCACCACCCCCAGGCAGCCATTCCAGAACTTTATCACTCTCTCTATGAAAAACTTTTCCCTAATATCCAACCTGTATTTCCCTTGGCACAGCTTGAGACTGTGACCTCTGGTTCTGTCAGTTTTAGGTTCATATCTTTTACTGTTCTGTCACCAAACAGGAATGGCTCAGCCGAGGTCCCTGTCTGTGGGCTGAGGGGCAGATTGGTAATTATTGCTGTTAATCAAGTTTTAGTCCCAAGTGGAGGGGAGGTGATTGATATCTAAAGGAAGGGGCCACTTGGTTTGGTTGTTGGGGCTCTCATTCCTGCATCTCAGGCTGTTGATAAATAAAAATTATTGGTGCCCTGGCATTTTAAGGCAGAAGAGGGCTCGCTGTGCTGTCAGTAAGGCATTAACTCAGCAAGCAGAAGGCCAAGCGAGCCGCAGCAGCGCTCGGGTGGCTCGGGCAGTGCCGCTGCTGGCAGCGAGGCCGTGCTCCGCCCGTGTCTCACAGCAGCGTGTCTTGGCAGGTACCACATCAGCCTCTCCTCCGACCTGGACTGGAGGCACGACAAGCACCGCGACATGGACGAGGTGCAGCGGGACCCCCGGGCGGGCTCGGAGCCCGCGGCGGAGGAGGCGCAGGTGGACCCGCGGAAATACTCGCAGAGCAGCTCGGAGCGCTTCCTGGAGCTCTCCCACTCCTCCATGGACCGAGTGTTTGATGCCGACTGCGGGAAGTCGTGTGATTACAAGGTGGGATCGCCCTCCTACTTGGACAAGTTGCTGTGGAGGGACAGCAAGCCCCACCACTACTCAGAGCCCAAGCTCATCCTGGATTTATCCCACTGGAAAAGGGCAACCATAGCGCCCGCGGCTGAGCTGTCGCTGGAAGAGGAGCCCTCCAACCTGTTCCTGGAGATTGCCCAGTGGGTGAAGAGCACGCAGGTGGGGCTGGAGTGCCCCGGCTCTCTGCCGGAGATGCAGGAGCGGAGCCTGCCCTCCTCTCCTCACCGCCTCCGCAAGGAACCCGCCGCGGTCAGCGGCGAGACCGACCCCGAGTTCGACCTGGACGTCTTCATCTCCAGGGCGCTGAAACTTTGCACAAAGCCCGAGGACCTCCCGGACAACAAGCTCAACGAGATCAACGGGGCCTGCATCTCGGAGCACCCCGGGGACATGGTGCAGGCAGAGGTGTTCCAGAAGGAGCGGTGGTGAGGGCCCCAGCCCCGCTGCGCCTCCCTCTGCTGGGCGTCCCCCTCCCACACTGTACCAAACGCCTTTCCCAGGAAAGGCAAGCACAAACCACACGCCCCCCTTGATGCCTCAGAAGTGCTTCTAAGGGGATCGAGAGGTGCGAATGAAATACTGAGTTCCTTACACTGCCTTAACAATCTTGCCTTGCGATCTCTGGGACCTGTTTGAAACTTTAATGTACGAGGGGGAAAACGACAGTACACGGTAGGTTTGCAAACAGTGGTCAAACAGACTTCTTTTCCTCTCTTTTTCTATAGCAACTTGAAAGGACAAGGACAAAAATTAACATTTTCAGTGTGGTCAGATACCCTCCTGGTTGGACAGGTTCCCAAAATGCCGAACTTTGAGCCCCTCTGAGGCATCTGTGTGAGTACAGGTATGGAATAAAGTGATGCCAGCCATCAGTCAGCACAGAACGGGACTACAAGTAGAGTTTGGCCATCAGACAAAAAAAAAACTCTCTGAGAATGTTAATGGGGAAGAAATTTGACCTACAAAGTATGGGCCATTGGGGATTTATTTTTTCTGAGGAGAAGACAAAATTTTTGCTAAGTGCATTTTGCTGGTTTGCGGTTTCTCACACCAAAATCTCCCCTTTGGCTGCACAGGGTGCAGCAGGGGATGCACGGGGATCTGAGCTGTCCGAGCGCTCGGGAGGGCCCAGGGGATGCACCCTGGTGCTGCTGCTGCGAGTCCTGCCTCGGAGAGCTGCCGTGAGACCAGCAGAATTCCAGCAGGGAGGGCTGGGAGCAGGGTGTCCCACAGAGTGACACCGCCCGGCGCCACCAGCCACACGGACCCAGCAAGGGCTCCCAGCCACTCTGCTGCTGGAAAAGGAACCACAGCACCACTGGCTTTCCTCCTGACAAAGATCAGGAGTCTCAGCACCACTGGCTTTCCTCCTGACAAAGATCAGGAGTCTCAGCACCACTGGCTTTCCTCCTGACAAAGATCTCGTGAAGAAAACAACAGTTCCTGTGGCATGAGATTCGTGACTGGCCACTTGGCTCCCAGCTTCTGTGGGAGAGGCTGGTGTCAGCAGGCAACTGTGTGTACATAGATGAAGACACAGCTGATCTACTGTACCTTCTGTTTTCATCCACACTTCTGAGCACCTTAATAATTAATCAGCTAACAAGGGTTTGTATATGGAAGAAATGTTCTATACTTATATTTAACCCAACTTGGCAGCTTTTTAAATGGAGATGTGTAAATAGTGCCACACAAGACAGCCTCTGCTTTCCTCAGCATCCTGCTGCTGTGCTGCCCGGCACAGCGGCGCTGCTCGCATTTGTACAACAGAAACTGCTGTATTTAGTACTGCAAGGCCCATATTTAACTACTCCCATATTCATTATTTCTACCCTTTTAACAAGCAATTCGCTAAATGCTCTGAGATGTGAAGAAACTGGTGTGAGGCTCAGATAACTAACAGCAGTGTTTACTGTATTAGCCCTGGGTTCTGTCCTTGCTGGGACCAGGAGCAGGTTTAGCTGCAGCAGGCCTTGACAAGCCCAGAAATGTGTTCCTGCTGTGGAGATCTCACACTGGGGTGATGGAAACGCCGCTGCTCCAGCCGGTCAGCAGTGCTGGTGTGAAGGCAGCCAGCTGCCAGGATGGGATGGGCTGCCAGCCCAGGTGCAGGGGTGGGGAAGGCATTTGGAAGGTGAAGCTGATGGAGAAGGGCTCAGAAAGGCAAAGCCATTCATCTCTGGTCTTCGCTTTGAGCATTTGGATGTCCCCCAGAGTGGTTTAGAAAGGGGAAACAGGACAGAGACAGAGATTTGGTTTCTGGTGTGTTGCAGACGATTGATATACCTCAACTAAAGCTCAGCACTTTCACTGCTGGTGGGGGACATTCCAATGCCAGGAGCAGCCGCCCCCGCGCTGGAGCAGATCCAACCAGCCCAGCAGCCCATGGCTGGCTGACCACGGCTGGCTGACCATGGTTCTGCTGCCCGCAGCCCCAGCTGCCCACAGTCCTGCTCCCCATGGTTCCACTGTCCACGGTCCCACTGCCCATGGTCCCATTCCCCACATCCCACTGGCCATGGTCCCACTGCTCATAGCTGGCTGACCATGGTTCTGCTGCCCACAGCCCCAGCTGCCCATGGTCCTGCTGTCCACGGTCCCACTGCCCATGGTCCCGTTCCCCATATCCCACTGGCCACGGTCCCACTGCTCATACCCCACTGCTCACAGCTGGCTGACCATGGTCCTGCTGCCCATGGATGGCTGCCCATGGTCCCATTGCCCACAGTCCCACTGCCCACAGCCCTGCTCCCCATGTCCCACTGCCCACAGTCCCACTGCCCATGGTCCCATTGCCCACAGTCCCGCTGCCCACAGTCCCGCTGCCCACTGTCCCACTGCCCACAGTCCCCTTTCCCACTGTCCCACTGCCCATGGTCCCACTGCCCACAGTCCCGCTGCCCACTGTCCCACTGTCCACAGTCCCCTTTCCCATGTCCCACTGCCCACAGTCCTGCTCCCCACGGTCCCACTGCCCATGGTCCCATTGCCCACAGTCCTGCTGCCCATGGTCCCGTTCCCCATATTCCACTGCCCACTGTTCCACTGACCACAGTCCCACTGCCTGTGTCCCACTGCCTGCAGTCCCACTGCCCGTATCCCACTGCCCTTGGTCCTGCTTTGGCCCCAGCAGTCCCACCAGCCCACAGTCCTGGAGGAGCAGGTGGCAGGGCCACGGTCCCAGGGCTCTGGCCCCCATGGGACAGGCATTGCCCAGCAGGGCCCAGCTGGGGTCCATGGGGCCGGCTCCCCAGGGCTCCCCATATTCCACTCCCACTGTTCAGGCACCACAGTCCCACTGCCTGTGTCCCACTGGGCAGTCCCACTGCCCAGCACCCCACTGCCCTTGGTCCCGGGGCTCTGTCCTGAGGCCATCCCGGAGGGACAGGCACGGCAGCAGCCAGGGCAGCCAGCTTTGGAGCACCTGGTCTGTGTCCTGGGCTCTGGCTGGAGCCCATCCCGTGCCAGGGAGCTGCAGCAGGGCAGCCAGCTGGGGTCAGGGGGCAGCTGTGTCCCGGGGCTCTGGCCGGAGCCCATCCCGGTGGGACAGGCACGGAGCTGCAGCAGGGCAGCCAGCTGGGGTCAGCACCCAGGGCTGGCTGTGTCCCGGGGCTCTGGCTGGAGCCCATCCCGGTGGGAGAGGCACGGAGCTGCAGCAGGGCAGCCAGCTGGGGTCAGCACCTGGGGCCGGCTGTGTCCCGGGGCTCTGGCCGGAGCCCATCCCGGTGGGACAGGCACGGAGCTGCAGCTGCAGCAGGGCAGCCAGCTGGGGTCAGCACCTGGGGCTGGCTGTGTCCTGGGGCTCTGGCCGGAGCCCATCCCGGAGGGACAGGCACGGAGCTGCAGCTGCAGGGCAGCCAGCTGGGGTCAGCACCCAGGGCTGGCTGTGTCCTGGGGCTCTGGCTGGAGCCCATCCCGGTGGGACAGGCACGGAGCTGCAGCAGGGCAGCCAGCTGGGGTCAGCACCCAGGGCCAGCAGAGCCAGGACCGCAGGAGGAGAGCAGCTCAGTGACCCTGGAAACTCCTCTGGAGATGGAGCAGCCTGTGCTGCCATGGGTTCTCTGAACACGAGAACTCGGCCCGCACAAACCACGCTCTCCCGGTGGGCAGCGGTGGCCACGTCCCCTGAAACCAGAAGCCATTTCCCATGGGCTGTCTCTTCTTCTCCAGAGGCCTGCAGGACTATTTGTTGTGGCCATGAAAGAAACAGTTTTGCTTTTGAATGTTGTCTTGTGGGCCCACAATTAAGGTGTAAAACAGACTCGGCAGCAAGCAAACAGAGCGTGTTGCTGCCACTCTGGATTTTCCATCTCGCTTTGTGAGCTCTTATTTAATGTTGTTCTAAAACCTCAGCATCACATGCTGGGAAAAGGGGATAAGAGGGATGGCTTTAATTTGTTACCTGAGTGTGCTTAGCTGATCACAAGCCAGATCTGTCTCTCATTTGCAGAAATAAAATGTAAGGCCTGAGCCTTCCTTGCGTGGCTGTGTGTAATTATTTTATAAATTATTATTATGTTTGTTCTGAAGTGTTTACTCCAGTACTGGAGTAAAAATCTGCAGAATTCCGCAAATCACAGGATTCACTCAGGCTGGAAAAGGGAGTGACCATGCTTAAGAGTGACCGTGAAGACCTGCATCACAGGAATATTTGCATTCTTGGTGTTGGGCCTCTTCTCACCCAGCTTTGTTTTGGCAGGTTCAGGCTGTCTGAGCACTCAGGGTCACAGGGAGGGAATTTAGGCTTGGTCATCATCTGCGTCTCATGCAGTTTGAAGAATCATTTCTTGGTGGGTGCAAGATCACCTACTGAGGATTTCAGTAAGTTTGCAGAGAGCATTCATTGAAGGAGACAGAGCACTGCTGTTGCTGGTGACACTGTGGTGGCCCCTGAGCCCACGTGGCCCTGGATGGGTGACACCCTGGTCTCAGAGATGTGGGCCCCAGCTGTTAGAGGTTTAATTTAAAGAGCAACAGGGGGAGAAGAAAATCCCTCCCTGAAACTGCAGGAGCTGCTCCTGGTGCTCCTGGCCAGGATCTGCCCTTCCACCCGCTGTCCACAGGCTGGAGCCTGGGAACCCATCAGGAAGGTGATTTAAAAACCCCCTTAAATGTCAGAGAGATGCCTCCATCGGTTCTGCTGCTGCCCCAGTGATTGTTCTTCCTCAGTCACAAATCTGTGACTATTTTTGCTGCGGTTTATTTTTAATCGTGCTGGGACTCAGCAGCTGTTACACCGTCACAGAGCTGCACTAACCAGGCCTTCAGAGCTCCACCATGGCAGTAACAAAAATACCCACTTCAGCTGCCATTTAAAAGGGGCTTTGGGGACATCCTGGGAGCTTTGTCCTGGGCAAATCCCTCCCAGACCCCAGGGCAAAGCCACAACATAGTGTCACTGCATTTTACAAGTGGGCTTTTTGGAGACTGGACTGCAAATGATCAATTCTGTCCCTTGGAGCAATTCCATGCCACAGTTTTTGAGAGCTTTCAGTGAGAACACTGTACAGTGTGGCATGCAGACATTTCAGCCCTGAAATGTTCTTTCTTTTTCAGCTGGTTCTAAGAGGAATTGAAGAGAACAAATACACCATATGGTGTTTGCTTGTGAACTGTTGCCTTTGACATTTTCAAAGGCAGAGTTTGATTCTGTACAATATTCGGGTGAATGGAGTCCTCTCAAAGAGCATCTTCACTTTCTGAAGCTGTGCTCACCCCAGTATTTTAAACTGCCATCTAGGCACTGGGGAAGCTGGTTTCTAACAATCATATTGCTAGATTCAGAGTAGGTTTTTATTTGTTAAAATAAAAATATTCTGTCTTAAAAAACACAACCCTTTTACACAAAGTCTTACCCTGCCTGGTCTTGGGGTATGGTGGAATAAAGTGTAGCTAAAGGATCTCTGAATGGTTGCTTTCATTAATGTTGCAGTGAAAATTAGGTGTTTTAGGACGTTTAAATGAATTTTTGCTAAGCTTTGGAGATAATATACCCAAGGGCATCTTTGATAGCGCAGGCTATTCTAAAAACGGAGTTAATTCCTGTGTATGTCAATGCTGCATGAAGCATTTGTGTCCACCAGAGATTTCAAACTCCTGGGGCATTCCTGCTAGTCCATCAGGCATTTCAGGAGGGAACAGGGGCCAGTGGAACGGCCTGAAGCTGGCCAGGCCCTGTGGCCAGGGGGCCCGGGGACCAGCAGCCGCGTGGCTGTGAGCCGGGCTGGGGTGAATGAAGTCGGCGGCGCCCTCGGCTGTCCGTGAGCCCAGCCCGCTGCTCCCGGAGGGTCACTGCCCTGCGGGCGGGGTGGAGCGGGGCACAGGGCGGCAATCCAGAGCCGGAACAGTCCCCTTGCAATGTGCGTGTGCTGCCTGTCCCCAAACAGACAGGAGCGTCCAGCGGAGTGTCCCACCGCACCCGTTCGGTGCCGCAGCTCCCGCGGCTCCCCGAGAGCATCCAGGGGCAGCCGCATTCCCCAGGGAGCAGTAACGTGCAGGGACGGAAGGAAACGCTTTCAGCCCGCAGCGTCCTCCTGTGTTCTGCAAACCCCTGAGCCCAGGAGCAGCTGGGCGCTGGGAAGCCATCGGTCATGCAGGCAACTCCTTCCCTAAAGCGCTCCGCGGTTTAGGGGGGAAAGGGAGAGGAGACTCGCCGTGTGCAGGCCTGGACCCAGCCAGGCTCAGCAGGGCTCACCTCTGTGTGTGTGCACAGAAACACACGTGCTCCATGTGCTCGTAAACACACGTGTTCCATGTGCTCATAAACACACGTGTTCCATGTGCTCATAAACACACGTGCTCCATGTGCTCGTAAACACACGTGTTCCATGCGCTCATAAACACACGTGCTTCATGTGCACATGAACACACGTGTTTCCTGTGCACACAAACACACGTGCTTCGTGTGCACATAAACACACGTGTTCCATGCGCTCATAAACACACCTGCTTCATGTGCTCATAAACACACGTGCATCCTGTGCACATGAACACATGGGCATCCTGTGCACATAAACACACGTGTTCCATGTGCACATAAACACACGTGTTCCATGTGCTCATAAACACATGCTGCACATGAACACACGTGCATCCTGTGCACATAAACACACGTGTTTCCTGTGCACATAAACACACGTGCTTTGTGTGCACATAAACACACGTATTCCCTGTGCACATAAACACACGTGCTTCGTGTGCACATGAACACACGTGTTCCATGTGCTCATAAACACACGTGCTTCGTGTGCACATGAACACACGTGTTCCATGTGCTCATAAACACACGTGCTTCGTGTGCACATGAACACACGTGTTCCATGTGCTCATAAACACACGTGTTTCCTGTGCACATAAACACGTGTTCCATGTGCTCATAAACACACGTGTTTCCTGTGCACATAAACACACATGTTCCATGTCCTCATAAACACACGTTTGCTGTGCACATAAACACACATGTTCCATTTGCACATAAACACATGTGTTCCATGTG
The DNA here is from genome assembly GCA_024865655.1 of Emberiza elegans. Classification (NCBI taxonomy): domain Eukaryota; kingdom Metazoa; phylum Chordata; class Aves; order Passeriformes; family Fringillidae; genus Emberiza; species Emberiza elegans. Next base: position 215,971 of record JALJVW010003588.1, on the reverse strand, counting down.
CTCATAAACACACATGTTTGTTGTACAGATAAACACACGTGCTTCGTGTGCACATAAACACACGTGTTCCATTTGCACATAAACACATGTGCTTTGTGTGCACATGAACATGCGTGCATCCTGTGCACGTGAACACACGTGCATCCTGTGCACATAAACACACGTGTTTCCTGTGCACATAAACACACGTATTTCCTGTGCACATAAACACACGTTTGCTGTGCACATAAACACACATGTTCCACTTGCACATAAACACACATGCTTTGTGTGCACATAAACACATGTGCATCCTGTACACGTGAACACACGTGTTTCGTTTGCACATAAACACACGTGTTCTGTGTGCTGAGCACCTGGCCAGACCTGGATCAGCACTCCCAACCAGGAAGGTTTGTTTCCAGCCTCACAACTCCATCTTGCCTTCTCATGACAAAGGTCAGCTACATCTTCTCACCCTCCTTCTCCCACTGAGGGAATTCCTCCCTTCGGAGAACTTCTCTGTGCTGGTGTAGGGGTAAAACTGACAAGAGGTCAGCAGACCACAGGTGAAATGCACAGAGAATCCCAGCTCTCCTCACCCATGACATCAGCTTTTCCAGCTTGCTGGAGGTGGCTGATGCTGGAGTTATTCCATCCCTGAGCAAGTAGCCCATGTTTCCCTAGAGCTGGATGCACGGGATGTGTGTGGATGTGCAGCACGGTGCCCTGCCAAGGAGCACTCCTCAGTGCCCAGAGCAGTCCCTGCTGGGGCACAGCACAGCTGGCCTGAGAGCGTCTCCTCGGGCTCCAGAGTCAATGCCTGGGCGCAGCTGGGTGTGGGGAAGGCTGGGCAAGGCAGGAAGGACGCTCGTACTGCTGCTGTCTGTCCACTGTAGGCACACAGCCCTCAGGGAGGTCCATAAACCAGAGAGAACCATCCTGGGAACAGTTAAATACAAATTGAAAGGGCCTCCAGATTTTCCTTGTGTGTCCCATGGAAGTGTCCTCTGTGAAAGGAAGGAAGAAAAAAATCCTCTCTCTCCAGAGAAGATGGTACGTGATGTTTATTCATTACAGGCTCAGAAGTCTGTCACTGCAGCAAAACAAGGCCCCACAATGGGGTGCTCCTGCCACTAACTCAGCCTGCTCTGTGTCCCACAGCCCAGACGGCTCGCTGCCTTCCTACAAGAGGATGCAGAGCAATCAGCTTTTCTGCCCAAAATTAGCAGCAGATCAGGGGCTCACGTTGCCTGCGCATGGCCCGTGCTGTTTCTGAGCCATGTCCATCTTGTCCCAGAGCTGTGCCCCAGCACCCTCTGAGTGCCCCCGGGGCCTGGGGGAGCTGCCCCGCGGCCCTGGCAGTGGGACAGGCCTGCTGGGGACAGCGATGGGGCAGTGCTGTTTGCAGAGAGCTGGGTGGCAGTCCCTGTGTCACCCCTTCATCCTCACACAGGCTGTGATGGCTAAACAAACGGGGAACCAAAGGCCACGGTGGCACAAATGCCAGCCTGTGAGCTGCTGAGCAACACACTGAAATTTTAACTAGGCAGGCATTGGCAGAGGAGCTGAACAGCAGGAGCCCTGGTGTCTTCCTTTGGCTGCGATCCTGTGTCTCCAGAGGCACCGAGTGGTGTTTCACAGTGACTGAGCCAGACGCGGGCAGACCTGTTTGTCACCTCTGCACCGGGCAAGGGGCTGCTCCCACCGCCGGTCCTGTGTCCCTCCAAATTACATCCCTGGAGCACAGGAGCTGTCAGTGAAGGCTAAGCTGCTCCCTCCTCTCGTCTGCCACTTTGAGCTGCTCCCCCAGGAGCGACAGGGTCTCTCTGTGCTGCTGGATTTTCACAGGAGCATCACTGTGCTCACACCCAGCTTCTGTCAGCCGGCCCTGGTGCTCCACACCTGTGATCTGGAGCCAGGCAGAGCTGCTCTGGGACCTGCTCTGCAGCCTGCTCCTCCCTGAGGTCCGCTGAGCTCTGTGTGTGTGTGTCCTCGATCTCACTTGCAAAATAGGAGGGAGAGGGTGAAAAAAATGCTTTGAGGCTGAGTGGTGAAAAGAGTGAGGTGTGATTTGGTTTTCTTTTCCCACAGCGAAGCCTTCATAGCATCATGGAACAGTTTGGGTGGGAAGGTACCTTTAAGGGCCACCTGGCTCAGGGCACTGGAGTTAAAGCGAGTGGCAGCCTGCAGAGCACCCACCTCCTGCAGCAGCGGGTCCAGGGAAGGGCAGCCGGCTGCTCCGGCTCACCGCTGGCTGAGGCTGCTCCGGACACACCGAGCTCTCTGCTCAGCACCACCATAGAACAGCCAGGATCTGCTCTCTGAGGACAGGGAAAAGAGCGAGCGTGATAAATAGGTATGATTCGTGCTGATAAAATTGAAAGAGTAATCAATATTGGTACCGTAATTAATATTTGAGAATAAGTAAAATAGTTAAAAGTTGTAATGTTAAAAGAAGAGAGGGAGAGGAGGGACTCCACCCCCCCCCCCAGCAGATGTTCACAAGGACAGGGCCTACCATATAAGAATTATTATTTGGGAATAATAAAAATAGTTAAAAGTTGTAATACCAAAAGAAGAGAGGGAGAGGAGGGGCTCCACCCCCCCGGCAGATGTTCACAAGGACAGGAGGAAGAAACTGAAGATACAGATGCTAAAAATGAACAAGAACCTGGTTGGGTCCCAGAAAATGCTAATTATAAGGGATTTATTGCTTCGATATGTAGATCCAGCAATATGTGCTTTTAGCTTACGATGTATTGGCTTGGTGCGCATGTGTAGCCCAAAGGTGAATTAAAAGAGATCGAGGAAGAGGAGAGGCCTTCATCAGTGACGACCCCCAAAGACTGGTGCGACCACCGAACTGAGTGATGGTGCATGCGCAGTGAAGGTGTTCATGAGGGCGGAGATAGGTAGATGACGAACCGGAACTGGGAGAATATGGTATTAACACATGGCATATAAGGGGAGAATCTTCACTTGGCAAGCTCGTACGGAGGGGGGCACGGGTCCAAAAGCCCTGCACTCCGTACCCCGCGGTTATCCTTTGCTTATGCGCTATTTTTAGAACCAAATTATCCCTTCTTTATATATTTTCTAAATTATTTAATTAAAATTGCTGCTATCTCAAATATTGTTTGGGGTGTTTTTATGAGGGGATAATTGGGCAAACATAACAGCGAGTGAAGGGAGAAATCCTGAGAGGGGAGAGTGGTGGGCTCGGGGAGTGCCAGCAGGAGCCTATTTCCAGCTGACGTGTCGGGGTGCAGAGCTGCAGCCAGACAAAACTCTCCTTTTGGGCGATGCCCTCAAGCCAGGGCTGGCGCTCTGCAAGACAGCTCTTCCCCAGCTGCTGGCAGGTGGGAATAGCTGTGTTTCCTGCCTAAAACTGTTTGATTTCTGTTTGATTTTTGTTCGATTTTTATTGGATTTTGTTTGATTTTCATTTCAGAGTCGCGCAGCTCTTGAGGCCTCGAGCCATCTTAGGCAAGGACAGGCTGCCCTCTGCAGGGAAATTCATCAAACTTGGGCTCCTGCTTTCCCCATCCACAGCCTGGGTAGCCCCCACAGATCGACCCCAAACCAGTGCCACCCCAGGGCCAGAGCCCTGCTCTCACCTTACATCCTCCAGCAGACCTCCATTTCCAGTGCCTGTGACGCACAGAAGATTTGCAGGGAGGTGCACCGGCGGTCCATGGTTTCACACCAAGCTTTTCCCCCTGCTGGGAGAAATAATGTGAGCTGCGAGGAGCAGGTGTAGGTCTGGGTTTGCAGGGCTCCCCTGCTCCGGTGAAGGAAGCCAGGAGGCGTTTGGTCCTGCTGAATTGTGTCTGGCAGGTTTTCTCCAGCCAAGCCTTTCAGCACACCATGCCCGGGAAGGTCGGCAAAGTCATTTGAGCCAGCTTTGCTGCCTGCATTGCGAGAGGCTGTGCACTGTGCTTGCCTGGGTTGGCATTTTACAACAGAAAAGGAAATTTTGCTGTTTCTGGGGAGCCGAGCCCACGCTGGCCAGGCCTCCTGGGTTGTGCCAGCGTGGCTGAAACACACAAGTTCCCAGCCTCAGCTAGGCAGCACGTTCAGCGTCCCCTCTGACAAGGGCGGCAGAAGGGATGTGTCACTGTCATATTTTCTGAAAAATCCCTTTGCCAGGATTTCTTCTCCTGGGAAGCTGAGAAGCCTCAGAAAATAATGGAACCAATAATTATCTGATTGCTTTGGAATGTGGTCTGGAGATCATTTACCAACAGGTGCATCTTTGATTGCCTCCATGTGAATTGTTTTAACTTAATGGCTATTCACCATCAGCTGAGATGGACTCTGAGGAGTCAGTCACAAGCTTTCATTATCATTCTTGTTAAACCTTCTGATGTATCCTTTCTCTTTCTTTAGTATGGTTTTAGTACAGCATTCTTTAATATAATATATATAAAATAATAAAGCAGCCTTCTGAGAACATGGAGTCAGATTCTCATCTCTTCCCTTGTCCTGGGGACCCTCACAAACACCACAGGGATGAACCACCTTCCTCTCCCAGGTAGCACTGACCTGATAGGTGTGCCTGCTAAACCATCCTTCAAAACCACTCATCATTTGTAACAATATTCAAAAATTTATGTTGCAAGCTGCTTTTGGTCCCACAGAGAGCAGCATATGATCTCTTGGAGAAGCTCAAAGTGAGAAGTCAGAATCTTTCTGAGCAGCAACCTGGTGCTGTAGCTCTCGGAGCTCTGCATCTCCCCAGATGCTTGGGGCAGGGATGAGGGGCAGGTCTCGTTCACGGGAGTTTATCAGAAGCTGAAAAAGCCCAGTGCCTGGTTGTTGGGCCTCTGTAAGCACTGTGTGAAGGGAATATCCCCAAGGCAGCTGCTGCTCCCGTGGGTGTGCTCTGGGGGCTGCACTGGGGCTGAGGAACAGCAATGCACTGACCCTCCTGAGCCCAGTGACACTGAAAACACACCCTGGCTGCAGTCCTGCTCCAGCCCTGCGAGAATTCGCCTGTGGCCAGTTTCAGAGGGAATTTGAGATGGGACCTCTGAGCTGGTTTTGATGTTGTGGTTTATTCTTTTTATCTTCTATGCAGGCAGGAAGGGTGTGTTCAGCTCACATCTTCACTGCTTGGCTCAGAAGGCCAAAAGACCCTCAGTTAAAGACCTCTAAAGGATTTATTGACCACTAAAACGCTGCCAACAAGGATATTTATGTTTTTGACCTAATCTTTAAATATTTTGTCTTATGGACCCATGTTGCAGTATAAGCTTTCTTAGCCAATCATGTTATGACACACAAACTTGCAGTACTGCATTCTAAACTCTTTGTTCACGTCTGTAACCACTTTTATTTTTTGTCTATCTTACCTAGAGTACTGCATTCTAAACTCTTTGTTCATGTCTGTAACCACTTTTATTTTTTGTCTATCTTACCTACAGTACTGCATTCTAAACTCTTTGTTCATGTCTGTAACCACTTTTATTTTTTGTCTATCTTACCTACAGTACTGCATTCTAAACTCTTTGTTTACCTCTGTAACTACTTTAATTTTTTCTATATCTAACACTCTAAACTTTCCTCCACTTAGCTCAACGTGTCTCTGCTTTAAACTATAAATCCACATTCTCCCTTCTAGCGCCTCAGTCTGGGAGCCTTTTCCGAGGTCTCAGATCAAATCCCGTGTTTAATTCTAGGCTTTGGCTTACAGGCCCAAAGTTCTGAGAGTCCTTGTATTTGGATTCCAGCAGGGCCTGGGCACACTGGGGTGTGGCAGCCCCCAGCAGGCTCTGCTGGCAGTGTCCCCAAGGGAGCCCAGCCCTGTTTAATCACAGCAGAGATGCCAGGCGCCCCCAGAACCCGCCCAGGGACAGCAGGGGGGACTGACCCTGCAGGGCACGCAGCCTCAGCTGAGGGCCTGCAAAGGAGAGGGGGCAGCAAATCTTCCTGGGACACACTTTGGGGAACATGAAGGGGTCAGGAGCAGGCACGGGAGGGTAAGTTGTTCCTAATAGTCACTGCCTGGTGGCTGTCTTCCTGCCTTAGACCTCAGAGCAGAGCGGGGCTCTGGCTCCTGCAGCTCTGTCCTGCCCCTTCAATCCTCACTTACCTTTAGGTGTTGGTTCCCTTCAGCCTCAGCCCACCTGATCCTTGCAGTGAGGAAAACAAGCTTCAACCAGGAGGGAAAAAATAAACAAAACATGTTAGCTAAGTAGGACTGGATTTCTAAGAGGCTCAAGTTCCCTTGCTCTCAGAAAAGAGAAAAATCCTGTGTGTGAAGTTGTCGAGAATTGGAGACTTCCTTTCACAACATCGTTGATGAACTCTTGATTGAGTCAGCTTCTCTGTAATTTAAACTACAGAAGGGCTTCTGAAAAAGTGCCAAAGCTTACCTTATAACAGAGGTTTTTTAACTCTCATATCTCCCTACCCAGATGCCTCACAACTGAGACATCTGACACTGTCCCAAGCCCAGATCTGTCCCAAATCTGTGCTTTCTGTGAAGTGACAAAATGCACAATTGATGTAAGGGATTTCTGTCCTTTACTCTTTGTGTGAGATGTAAAAACTCACCATGATACACCCTCGATCAGGTATTTTCCTAAAGCCTAAATGTTTCAGTGTTTTAATATCAGCCCTTTCCCACAGGAGAAGCTGGATTTTAAGGTTCAGCAAGCAGCACATGTCCCGTGAGAGCACGTGTAGGATGAAATGCAGAGGAGTTCAAGCAGGACACAAAGGGAATTCTGTGGGCCAGCAGCTGTAACACTGCTTTAGCAGGGTCCCATGGATGGCCAGCAGCCCAGCAGGGGAATGATGACTCAAAGAGAAAAGCCATTTCCCCTTACTGCCAGGATGGCACTCTGCCTATCAACTCTCTCCTCACTTTGTAGGAAATTAAGTTGTTTTGCAGTGGTTGGGATGCCATCCTTCGCTAGACACAGAAAAGTCATGGCTGACTCTATGACAAGATGCTAACAAGTATAGAAAATGCATTGTTTAGCGTCTCCAGCCAGTGCAATTTGAGACCTGTGAAGGTTAATGGATCTTTTCTGGCAGGTTTCTCTGTTACTTTCATCAGTTGCTGCTGCATGGAGACAAAAGCAGAGTGTTCTCAGCACAGTCTGAGTGCCTGGGAGCCCAGGCTCAGTGTGAGGTGTCCATCAGGTAAGGGCAGAAACAACTCCTCGGGTTTGCATAGGCTGACGGGACTGGTTCTTTCACACCTGAGCTCATTCTGGCTCTGAGCAGTCTCTGCAAGTGCATCCTCATCCTGCAGCAAGATCCACAGCCTGTGAGGTGAGAGAGACCAAAAAGCACCGATTTCAAGATCTTAAACTCGAGTGCAATGTCACCAGACCCTGCGATGGGGTTAGACTCCCTCCCGAGGTGTCTGAGGGACGCCTCTTTGCAGCTTAGCTGAGGTCAGCCAGACTTGGGGCCTCGCAAACCCGCGGTGAAATTCGCGGTTTCGGCGCTTTTAAAGCCCGCTGCGGTCGGACAAAGGCTGCCAGCAGCAGCTCGGCATCTCCGGAGCGGTCAGAAGAGGGCAGTCCCGGCCCTCTGTTCCGCTCGGCTTCGTGCTCCGCTCCATCTCCGGGACGCGAGTCGGCGCCGCAGAGCCGCGCTACGCTGCTCGGGACGGGAAGGACGCCGCGCCTGTGCCCCCATCAGCCGAGACGGAGCGCACGGAGCCCCGGGAGATGGGTCAGAGGGGCTGCTCTGGGGTGATTCATGGAGGAAGGATCCCGGGGATGAGGGCGCTGTAGGGAGAGGTCCCCGTGTGTCTGCGGCAGAGCTGGGAGCGGTCCCACCTATCCATAAGTGCCCTCAGCAGCGGGTGCCGGCAGCAGCCGGGGCCCACCGCCATTCCCAGGAAAAGCACAGGGCACAGCACCTATCCATAAACACGCCTGCCCTCAGAGCAGCGGGTACAGCCGGCAGCAGCCGGGGGAAGGGCCCACCGCCATTCCCAGCAGAAAAGCAGGGCTGTCAGGGCACAGCACCTATCCATAAACACGCCTGCCCTCAGAGCAGCAGCGGGTACAGCCGGCAGCAGCCGGGGAAGGGCCCACCGCCATTCCCAGCAGAAAAGCGGGGCTGTCAGGGCACAGCACCTATCCATAAACACGCCTGCCCTCAGAGCAGCAGCGGGTACAGCCGGCAGCAGCCGGGGGAAGGGCCCACCGCCATTCCCAGCAGAAAAGCAGGGCTGTCAGGGCACAGCACCTATCCATAAACACGCCTGCCCTCAGAGCAGCGGGTACAGCCCGGGGAAGGGCCACCGCCATTCCCAGCAGCAGGGCCATCCATAAACACGGGGAAGGGGCCAGCCGCCATTCCCAGCAGAAAAGCGGGGCTGTCAGGGCACAGCACCTATCCATAAACACGCCTGCCCTCAGAGCAGCGGGTACAGCCGGCAGCAGCCAGGGGAAGGGCCCCACCTCCATTCCCAGCAGAAAAGCGGGGCTGTCAGGGCACAGCACCTATCCATAAACACGCCTGCCCTCAGAGCAGCGGGTACAGCCGGCAGCAGCCGGGGGAAGGGCCCACGGCCATTCCCAGCAGAAAAGCAGGGCTGTCAGGGCACAGCACCTATCCATAAACACGCCTGCCCTCAGAGCAGCAGCGGGTACAGCCGGCAGCAGCCGGGGGAAGGGCCCCACCGCCATTCCCAGCAGAAAAGCAGGGCTGTCAGGGGATGAAAGCACTAAAATGAAAGCCCAGCCTCCCACTGCCAGAGCCACTCGCTGTGGTGCCTGCAGAGCCCAGTCACAGCTGGCCCTGAATACGGAACATCTGACACCTCTCTGGGCAACCCGGGCCAGCCTCATCATCCTCACTATCATTTACCTCAATAAATTGACCATCCTCTCCAAAAAGAGCCTTGTCCTTCTATCTAGCCCGAATTTCTCGTGGCCAGCCCATCTCAGGATTTCTCACCGTGCCCCTGGCTGTCCAGCAGTTCAGCAGATTAGACCTGACCTGAGGTCAGGCTGGCCTAAAAAGAGGCTGCAAGTGACAAGAAGAGAAAGTAAAACATAAATTAAAAAGCAGCAAAAAGACTAACCTGTTAACCTACAGTGAGAGTCTCTGACAAGGGAATTTGTCACTTAGCACCACTGTGGGGTGTTCCCATGTGATCTGGTCTCAGGGCCTGACGCGCTTCTGCGCACACTGGAGCCCAAAAAGGCTAAAGGAGAAATTTTACACATAAGTGCTTAAAAACAGAATAAAATTACCAGTCAGAAACTGAATGCAAAGAATGGAAACAGTGTAAACATACTTAGCGCTGTTGTTGCTCTACAGAAGTAAAAGGGGCGAGGGTGGTGGAAAGCGGTACTATCTTTTAGTGGCATTGGTGTAATAAAAGACATTATTTTTCTTCATAAACCTTGCCTCGGGGCAGCCATCATCTCTACTGCCTCATGTAAATGTGAAGAGTCAGCAGGGTCATCTCTCTGTATCAGGCGTGTCAGAGTGAACAAGCAACACTGCTTTTTAACAGAAATAAAGAGCAGAAGGCCGAGAGGCCAGTTTTCATCAAACCACAGGAACCTTCTGAGGGATGGTTTGTTCTGCTAGTCATGCTGCAAAACCTTCTGAGGCTGGAGTGAGATAAAAGCCAGCATCACTGCTTAAATAATTATTTGTTCTGTATTAGCTGTACACACAGAGCTACATTATCAGTGAGTTTATGGGAGTGACAGTGAGGCACCATGGAAGGAATGAAAGGAGAGATCTAGGCAGCTAGGAACAGAGATTATTTTAGCTTAATTACTTGCATCAAGGACCAGTGACAGGAAAAACAAGAACAGAGGGCCCAGTGCTGGTGACAATATTTTAAATAAGATACTTGAAAAACTGAAAATGTTATGGAGAGTCAAAACTGTGTCAAGGATGGGGAACAAAAGTCTTCTGTGTACTTTATCAGGCATTAAGTGGTTAAAACCACTGTGGTTTGTCATGAGAAAAATGGAGAAAAAAGGAAATTCTCTTCAGCAAAGAGACAAAAAAAAACCCAAAACCAAGCAGAAGATGACCAGAAGCCTAGGAAGACCACAAAGAGAAATAGAATACAGTTTTAGGATGGTGGAAGTGACTTAAGAAACCACCTTGGTGTGATTTAAGAGAACTACCTTCAAACAGTGATGAATTTTGGGAGATGCAGTTTTAATTTAGCACAAACCACTGGCTCCCTCTGGAAGGGAACTCCAGTGAAATGCAGCGGCCTGTGTGCACACAGGAAATGTGGAGTGATCATGAAATAGCCATCTGCTGCATTGGAAATTTCTGAATGAATTCCCACCCCGCAGTGGGTGAGCTGTGGCCCTCGTGGAGGCTGCTCCAGCCCAGCCAGGCGGGGTGGCAGCTCGGAGCTGGCTGGATTTACAGAGCCCAGGAGCTCCACGGGCTCAGGGCTCCTCTCTGGGCAGCTGCAGAGCAGCAGAGCTCCGTGTGCCAGGAGAAACTTCCGAGAGAGCACCAAATAGGGCGATAAAAACCCTGCGGAGGAGGGAGGAGCAGCTGCTCCTCTGGTTCTGAGCCTCACAGAGAGACACACTGAGGGGCTGGGAAGGGGCTGGAGCCCCAGGAGGGGCTGAGGGAGCTGGGAAGGGGCTGAGCCTGGAGCAAAGGAGGCTCAGGGGGGCCCTTGTGGCTCTGCACAGCTCCTGACAGGAGGGGACAGCCGGGGGGGTCGGGCTGTGCTCCAGGGAACAGGGACAGGAGGGGAGGGAACGGCCTCAGGCTGGGCATGGGCAGGCTCAGGGTGGGCACCAGCAGGAATTTCCCCATGGAAAGGGCTGTCCAGCCCTGGCCCAGCTGCCCAGGGCAGTGGTGAGACCCCATCCCTTGAGCCATGTGGAAGTGGCACCTGGGGACAGGGGTCGGTGGTGGCCCTGGCAGTGCTGGGGGAACAGTTGGACTGAGCGCTTTTCCAACCCAAACGGTTCTGTGATTCCATGTCCTGCTGTCCTCCGAGGCAGCTGGGGCCGCGCTGGGGCGCGCAGCATGGGCCCAGCCTGCTCTGCACAGTGACCTGTGCCTTGGGAAAGGCTTGGAGCGCGGATTTGGGAGCGAAGGGAAGCTGTGCCACGGGGCTGGAAGGCAGCGGGTGCTCCCCGGCAGTGACAGCTCGCTCTCCTGCCTCCTGCCCCGCAGCCGGGAGCTCTGGCCCCGCAGCGCAGAGGGCAGCCCCCGGGGGGCAGGTTTTCCTCCGCCGTGACTAATCGCAGCCCGGCTCTCCAGGCAGCCCTTCTTGCACAACAAAGTGCCGCGCAGCGTGTTTCAGCAAGGCCCCAGCTGCTCATTAGGTGATCCTGGGGAATATCCTCCGCAGGCCTGGAGTGACACAGGTTTACAGCAGAAGTGATTTATGCAGTTTGGGTAGGAAGCCAGGCATTTTTAAATGCCTCCAATTTGGGCTATTTTTAGCCTGGCACAAAGGCATGACCTTGCAGGTTATTTTCGCAATCTCTTTTGTTTATAGGTGCAGAGCAGCATTATTCAGAAAAGTCTCAAACCCGCCACAGTCATGCTGACGGGAGGGGAGGGGGAAAGCAGCTGAATGTGCTCTTCATGACAGGCCTCAAAATCATAATTAGGAGAGGGGGTTTTGATTAAGTAGGTTTACATATCTGATACTGTTACTATAGTGACTCTGCTTCTTTTAACTGCGCTGTGCTCCTTTGTACATCAAACTATTTAAATCGTGTTCAGTGTCAGTGGCAGAGAATTAAAATTCTTGCTTAAAGAAGTTCTTTTTAAAATAAAAATTTATCTTTTTAACTGAAAGTGGGGAGCATGAGACAGGCTATTGGGAATTAGGAATTGCTGGCTGGGAGGCAGGCCAGGCCCTGGCCCAGGGTGCCCAGAGCAGCTGTGGCTGCCCCTGGATCCCTGGCAGTGCCCAAGGCCTGGCTGGACAGGGCTTGGAGCCATCTGGGACAGTGGGAGGTGTCCCTGCCCATGGATGACATTTAAGGTCCTTTTCAACCCAAACCATTCCAGGATTCTGTGATTAACAGTCTCAAAATCTGCAGCACTGGAAAACATCTGAGTTTGGGCTGGAGAGGAAGCAGACAAAGGCTGGGATGGGCTGAGCTGTTGTGTTTCACACCCCTGTACTTTCCCTCTCTAAACTCTGTGGAGGCTGAGCTGGGGATGGGTATCACTTGCACTGACCATTGTCAAGACAAACACCCAAGTGTTACTGTGAAAAGTGATGGGTTTGCTCTTTTCTCCTGCAATTTCAGTGCTGACCTGCAGTATTAGCTGCCTCGATGACTTCTGCCAAGCCCTCTGTTTGAGTCCAAGGGTATGCCAGCCCTCCAGGCTCTGTGAGGCAGCAGACCAGGCAGGGCTTACCTCAGCGCTGTGGCCCTGCATGTTTGGAGGAGCCCTGTTCCATGCAGGGCATCCAGGATGGTGGCCCTGGCCACTGGGAGCAGCTTCCATGTAGCCACAAGGAACTCTGTGTGGACTGACCGCATTCCCTGCCACCACTCTCTGCTCCTTCCTCCTGCTTTGCCTTTCCCCCTCAGCCTCCTCCACAGCGGGATGCTCCTGTGGAGCCATGGTCCCCAGCGTCCTGGCTGCCACATAGCACGCACAGCCCCGTGCCCTCACGGACCCCAGCTCCTCACAGCCCTGTGTCCTCACGGACCCCAGCTCCTCACAGCCCCGTGCCCTCATGGACCCAGGCCTCTTTACGGACCCCAGCTCCTCACAACCCTGTGCCCTCACGGACCCCAGCTCCTCACAGCCTCCAGCCCTTCACAGCCCCATCCCCTCACAGATTGCCATCTTCTTATGGCTTCCAACCCCTCATGGATCCCGTCCCCTCACATTTCCCCATTCCCATTTCCCATGCCCTCACGTTCCACATTCCCCATCCCTCTCACATTCCTCATTCCCTCATGTTCCTCATCCCCTCACGTTCCCCATTCCCACTGACATTGCCATTGCCATTCCCATCCCCTCATGTTCCCAGTTCCCCATTGCCATTCCTGTCCCCTCATGTTCCCCGTTCCCCATTGCCATTCCTGTCCCCTCACGTTCCCCGTTCCCCATTGCCATTGCCATTCCCGTCCCCTCACGTTCCCCTCACGCTCCCCGTCCCTCACACTCCCATCCCCAGTCCCACCCCTCGCCCCGCCCCCCCACGCTGATTGGCTGTCCCGCCAGTCCAATTAACCTGTGACAGATCCCACCCCGCCGTGCCTGTCCCCCTTTCCCCTCTGCGGGGGCGGGATAAAACGTTCATTGGCCAAACGCCACAGCCGCCGGCGAGCTTTCTTCCCTTCTATTGGCTATGAGAGATGTCAGTCACAGCCAACACCCGCCTCCCGGGGTGTCCCTCCCCGGCGCCTCGGTGTAGGCTCCATTCAGTGGCGGGTTCTGCGGTGGAAGCAGCTCCGGTGAGCGGGCGCTGTTCTCGCTCAGTAGGAACAGGTCCTTGGCCGGCATCGCTCAGCGGGCAGCAGCCGCAGGAGGAGGTAGATCCCGTTCTGGTAACAATTATACAACTGCGGCGGCGCACCACAGGCCTCTCTCTTTATAAACCCGTGTCTACGGGGCGTTCTGAGGGGCTGGAGGCCGCCCGGGCGCGGGGAGGGGATGGAGCCCGCCCGGGATGCTCCGTGTCCCCGGCCCGGCCCCGCGGGGGGTAGTGCCGAAGCAGCAGCACGGCGGTGCGAGGCCCCGCGGCTCGGCCTGCGGCGGAGGCAGCGCCGGGCCCTGCGGCAGGTGCGGAGGTGCCCGCGAGGAGCCGGGGGAAGCAGCCCCGGCTGCGCCCGTGCGTGTTTACCCCTGTCAGGACGGTGACAAATGGAGCTGCCAGCCCGCCCGCCGGGAGCTGCCCGAGGCCGCGGGGAGCGCCCACCCAGAGGGCCCAGCCGCTCCCGCCGCCCCCCCGCGCCGGGCCCGACCTGCCCTCAACTTCCCCGTGGCCCTGGAGAGTGAAAGTTGGGAAGGAGCGGAGCAGCTGGCGCGGCCTTGGAGCAGGAAGCGCCGCCCGGCACTCCGGAGTTGCTGTTTGGGTTTGGCCTCCTGGCTGCTCCTTCAGCGGAGCGGCCGTGCCTGACACGCCGCCGTCGCTGGCTCCACGCTCCACTAAAAAATACTGACTAAGGGGTGTTGTCTGAGCAACCCGGGGTGTTGTGTCATGGCAAGAATCTCATAATTAATAGGAGAAAAACCAAACCAAACTTACAGCACATTGATAAAGGGTTGGTGAAAAAGGACAGTCTTGCAGCCAAGCAAGTTCAAAACCACCAAATGTCGATTATTTGGTGTGTTTGTGTTGGTAATTCCAAAAAGTGGTGAACATCAAAGGGAGGTTTTCTGTGTACCTGTAATTCACATATGGGCAAATGAAAGAGCTGGGCAGAATGTGCAGCTCTGCAGGTGGCCCATGTGTGTGCAGCCAGCAGTGTCTAATGCCTTATTAGACGCTATAACATCTGTAGAAATTTAACCCGAGCCTGTATTTTAGAAGAAACTGAGTGTTACAGTCACAGGAGGGAAGTTCTCATAATCCTGTGCGGTGGCTTGTGAGTCAGCAGCTTGAGTGCCGGCAAGATTTGGAGCTTTTTGCTCTGCAAACTGAGGCAGAGGCTGTCAAAGTGCGTGGTAGCACACCGTGGTTGAGTGAGCCCTAATTGAGTGCTCATCTTTACGAGTGGTGCCAGCACCTTCCCTGCACCTGAAACAGCACTGGTAGCCCATGGTACATGGATAGGTTCTCAGGTTCTTCTGTAGTTTAGGTGGCGTATTTCTTTTTGAAGCCAGCACACGCTGAGGTTTGCAGGCGTACACTTCACCTGCACTGGGCTACCAGCAGCTCGGCTTCTCTGTGCTCAGTGCTGAGCTGCTTTCCCAGGAAGAACTCCCGTTTGTAAGTGCAGCAGTTGTTGGGGACATCCTTGTCCACCTCTCAACCTGTGTCCAAAAAAAGGTCAGTGTTTCTGAGTAGAACAGCTCCAGCACAGGGTGTGCCAGCTCTCCAGAACAGAGTGTGAGTACCCTTCTGCTGTTCCTGGAGTATTTCTGAGGGCTTTTAGGATGAGGTCCTTGTCCTTACCTTTACCCCCAGCAACCCTCCTAGTTACACAAATTAAAATAAATCAAGAATTTCAGTACATCTTGTCAGACATGGCCAAAAATACTGCTGCTGCAGTTTCCACGGTAAAAGGTAATGGACTTTCTGGTGCTTAGGAATCAGAATATTTAGGTCAGTAAATGTATAAAAGTACAGCTCTCTGATGTTGTCTGGTAAGAGCTGCTACCAAACAAGACCCCAATACCCAACAATTCAGCTCTGCTTTCTGCTCGTGCTGCAAGAAGTCTGATAGTACTGTAAATTACAGTAATTGACAAATACTCTTTTTAGGAAAGTTCTGAAATCATTCTCACCCGAGTTCACCTAAGTGTGCTTTGTTAGTGGATGTTTCCATCCTGAAGTGGTGAGCTTGCTTACTCTGCCTGAGTGTTCTCCACACCTAACTTTTCTTCCTGTTGAACTGGCTGCCTCAGAATAAAAGGGAAGAAAAGCAATTCCAGTATGCTAAAGATCTGCTTCCAAAATAACCCGCCTGCCTCTGCTAAACACTTCATTAGTGATTTCTGCCCATGACTGTTCCTTTTAATCTGCAGATCTCAAGGTGCCTTAGAAATGTCCTTTGAAGAGGTGGCCCAGGACCTTGCTGGAGGGAGCCTGAAGTAGTTTTGCCACTGTTTCCTGCTGGCTTTCCTCAGCAGTAGCATCTGGCCAGCTCCGGGAGGCAGAGGCGCGGAGCTGCTGTGCAGAACCTCGTGCTCCTTCCTCCTGGGATGCCCCTGTTCTGGAGCAAAAGTGTCTCCTTGTCCTGCTGAAGGGTGGTGGGTGCAGGGAGAGCTGCTTTCTTTAGGTGGAAGTCTCGTGGGGAGACACGCTCACAGCCCGTGCTCGCCTAATGTAATAATTTTAGACTGCTTTATCATTACTGAAGTGATGAAGCCAGCCAGTGCGTGCCTGGTTTGTGTCATGCTTGGGTGGGCCGGGCTGGGCTGTTTATTAATGAAAAATAAATAAATAAAAGAGAATAGAGCGCATGGTGCATCCGCTCCAGACCTGAGGTGGTGCAGGCTCGCAGAGGGATGGCTGTGGGGCCATAGGAGACAGTGTCTGTTGGCTTAGAAATGGTTGAGGCCCTAAAGATTGGAAATTCTGTGGGGCCTCCATGGCCTTGAATTAATGATTTCAGCTTGTCAACACAAAAAAGCTCCTCAACACAGGTCAGTTTCTGTACTCGAAAGACAGGCTGGAACAAATCCCTGAGGCAGGATGTGAGGGGCACTGGGAATGCATTTGTGTTTCCCCAGCCCTCAAACTGAAGGCAGGCTGCCGAGTCATGCAGCAGGAGCTGCCGTGCGGGGACAGGCACTCCTTGGCACTGAGGGGAGACCCACGGGTCAGGCAGCCCGGGCACTGACTGGAGCTGGCCTTGCTCTAATTGACTCTCAGCTTCCTGACTCTCTGGCCAACCCAATTCTGCCTTCTAAGAGCGTGATGAACCTTTCCCTTAAAAGTAGGTTTTGCCATTTAACAAATCCATAATTGGAGCAGCAGAACATTTGCTCCCAGATAAGGGCGCTTGTGCATATTGGTAATTAGTTTGACCTGGGCAGATGCCTCCTGATAAGGCACAGCAGGGAGCTCTCCTCTGCTGTGCTGAAGGATTTAATCCCCTTAATTTGTGACACAGCAACTCAAAAATTCCCAGCTGTGCTGGACTCAGTCTAGAGGTGCTCCACAGTCTTGGGTAGTTCTCACCATTGTCAGGCGCTGAAGGGAGAGCTGAGATCCTCGCTATGCTGACACAGGTTTGGGCAGGAATTTATTCCTCATTCAATTCTGCTGTTTTCCTCCTAATTCCTCCTCACAGGACGTTGCACAGCCTGGTCCTCTCTGTGTTTTTTCACATCGCAGCAGGTGCTGCTCTTTCCCCCAGTTGTCATCCCTCCCCCGCGGAGATGCTGCCAGGGCTGCAGCCCCTCTGCTCTGGAGCCAGCCTGGCACAGCTGGGGCTGCTCAGCTGCACAGGAGAAGGCTCCAGGGACACCTCAGAGCCCCTGGCAGGGCCTGCAGGGGCTCCAGGAGAACTGCCCAGGGACTGGGGACAAGGCCTGCAGGGACAGCAGCCAGGGAATGGCTCCCAGGGCCAGAGGGCAGGCACAGATTTTGGGCTATTGGCAATTAGGAATTGCTGGCTGGGAGGGTGGGCAGGCCCTGGCCCAGGGTGCCCAGAGCAGCTGTGGCTGCCCCTGGATCCCTGGCAGTGCCCAAGGCCAGGCTGGATGGGGCCTGGAGCAGCCTGGGACAGTGGGAGGTGTCCCTGCCCATGGCACGGGGCAGGACTGGATGGGCTTTGAGGTCCCTTCTCCCCAAACCACTCTGGGATTCTCTGTCAGCCTCTACTGCCAAAATGATCTCTCCTTTTTTTGTGATTTAGCTACCACCCTCTCAGGCCTGGCCCCTCTCCTACAAACCCATCACAAACCATGTCAAATCCTCCCCAGACAGCAGCACAGTCCCGCCCTTCCATCTCCTTGTAACCCGGTGGTGGCTTGGGGACCTTTTGGGGACCTTTCCCCCAGCCCTGTTCCTGTGGCTCCCCAGCAACGTGAGCCTCAGAGCGTGAGGCTCCCTGTCCCTTTGTCCTTCCCCACGGGTGCAGGGGACAAGGCTGGTGGCCAGCAGCGCTGGGGTGGGTCACACAGGGCCACGGCCGTGCGGGCAGAGCTGCTGGCAGCCCTGCAGAGCAGTGTGGATGGGCACGGGGGAGGATTTCCTGCCTCGTGGGGTCAGGGCGGGTCATGCTCAGGTGGGTTTGGGAGGCAAGCCCTTGCTAAACCACACTCAAAAGTCTGTGACAGGAGGAGCTGAGGGAGGTGTGCAGGATGGGAGAGGAAACAAACAGGGAACAATGAGAAGAGCAGGGAAGGGAGAACTCAGGGCTGAGTGGCCAGTCAGGTTTTGTGGTGGATATAAATTAACCGGGATCATGTCTCTTGGATCTAAACAGGGGGCTCAGTGGAAAATGAAACTTGATTCTCCCCTTTTATGAATCTGAGATACCTCCATCAAGAGAATAATTTTAGGTGCTGGTGTGACACCTCAGAGAGGAGCAAGGCTCCTCTCTCACACGTCAGGGAAGAAAACAAGATTTGTATCTCCTCTGAAAAACCTTTGCCTTGTTGATTAGAGTTAATTGATCATGTTCAGGTGAATCTGGGCCACAATCTTGTTTGGTTCTTAAATGTTCATTAATTGCACCAAAGTAATTTAAATTTAATTAGAGTTTGGTAGGGTGTGGTGCTTGTCCTACTTTTTAATTCCTGGTTTAAGGTGTTTGCTGGTGAAGGGTTGACGCCGCGGTGGCAGCAGGCTGATGGGACTCTGGGGTGGGGTTTGCTGTGGCACTGCAGTCACAGACCCTTTCTGGGCTCCCCTGCCATAACGGGGAGATGCACCTGCAGCCATGGGGGAATGGCAAGTGAGCAACCAGAGCTGAAACCAGTTAAAACTGAATCTGGAGATCCTAAAGGCAGCACGGAATTAATGTGTTTTGCAGCACAGTTAATTTGCCGAGTCTGATCCTGATTTCCCGAGTGCTCGCTCCACCACGAGCAGGTTTGGGGAGGAACAAGCACGTTAGAGGCTACATTTGTTTGTGCTGATGGCAAGGCTTCCTCCCCTGCCTCCTGTCCCACTCCACGCAGCAAATTTATGGTCTTTACCCCAAAACAAATTAACAGAGGGGATTTGAGTGGAACTTTTGTCATTCACAGGCCTCAACAAACAAGTGAAGGTTGAGGGGAAGGGATGCTTCTGGATCCAGAGCAGCTTCCCTCTATGCTTTGTAGTGGGTGGAAGAGAGACTTTGATGAAAAATGTTAAATGTTTGCATATTTTTTTAATGCTTGGAACGATATTCAAGAAAATCCTCGGATTGTAACTTGTAAGACCAGTCTGCAATCTTAAAAGCTGATTATGTGCAAATTTGATTAGAGCAGGTCTTCTAAAGTATTCAGGCGATATTTAAGATAATGAAGTTTTGTTCCTTAATTCAATTTTGTCTCCCATCTGGAAGAAATTAAAAATGCAAGCCATGCATCATTTCATTCCTTAAAAATATCTCATGCCCTTTTTCATTGTCCCTGCCTGTGCGGGCTGTGAGTGTGTGGCTGGTCCCCTCTCCTGGTGCCCTGCTGGCCTGGCCGGCGTGTCCCCTGCCTGCGTCACCGCACAGACCGTGGTCCTGGTGAGGTCCTGCCCTGCTTCCCGTTGTCTCCCTGGCTCAGTGAGATAATCTTTGGGATTCCAGAGATCTCCACTGCACATTCCCTGCTGGTCCTGCCCTACACGAGCACATGATAAATGGTTATTTCTTCTCCAAAGAGCTTGTGATCCATAATGGAGTAAAATGAGTTCAAGAGTTGCTGACACCTGTCAGGATTAGAACTTGAGTTATACTAACAATTTTTATTTCTTTTAGGGGAACATCCTTTACTTTAAAGGATATATGCTCTCTGAAAATAAACTTTCTATTTTTAATGCTTGGAATTGTAAAAATCTAAGCCTGGAATCCACAGTTGAGTGGAGTTTTTGGCCATTTTAATTCCACATGTTGTCGTAGCAGGGTTTCGATATGCTGACAGACACAGTTTCTCTCCCGTGCTGTCCAGGCCAGGAGGTTTCATTGTTGGAGAGCTCCAGAGGATCTCAGTGGGGATTTTGTGGTGGCACCTGCCCAGGCTGCCCTGTCCTGGCTGGCATTTGCGCCAGTGCCGGTTCCACAGGTCACCAGGGACAGCTAAAGCCCTGCTGGCATTTCTGCTGTGCCGGGAGGATCCCTGCGTTCCCAGCACGCTGTGCTCTCAGCACTCCAAGCCCTTCCTTCCCTCCCTCCTCCTGGCAGTTTTGGGCTGTTGCTTCATGGCGTTAAAAGGGGTCTCAGCCTGCAGGTGCTTCCCCGTGGCGGCAGGAGCCTGCTGTGGGTGTGTCGGGGGCTCTGCTGGCTCTGGGGTGCCTGAGTGCTGCCTTTGCCTCTGCAGGTGCTCCGGAGGAGGAGGAGGAGGAGGAGGAGGATGCTGTCCCGACTGCGCGCGGCCGCGGCGCCCTGCGCGATGGCGCGGCGCAGCCTGCACACCAAGGAGAAGGGCAAGCCGCTCATGCTCAACCCGCGCACCAACAAGGTGGGTCTGCCTCCTGTCTGTCTGTCTGTCTGTCTGTCTCACCTGTGTCTGCTGATAGGCCCGTGCCCCCTGTGCTCGGACACAGCCAGAGCGGGGCGGCAAGGCCGGCAGCAGCTCCTGCTCCGGCCAGCCCGGCCGCTGTGCTCACTGCCAGTGCTGCTGCCCTGGGCACACGAGGGGCTGCTGGCACTGCTGAGCCCAGGGAGAGGGTCTGACCTGGGAGTTTGCAAGAGTTAACTCTGAATTCACTGACCATAGGAAGCGTTAGCCTCTCTGTCCCGGCCCTGGCCCTTTCCTGGGACACCGAGAGCTGGGGCTGAGGCACATCACCTAAGAAGTATCCCTCTGCAGAGTCTGAAAAAGCATCTAAAAATAAACCTTGGTGGGAGCTGACTGGGAGGTACAGATATCATGTTAATTCCATGCTTTGAGGCAGACTTCTAAGAAAGTAGCATTTTATTCCCTTCACAAAACTGTTCCTGTTTGCACAAGCCCATCCTCAACCTCTTTTTTTTCCCCCCTCACTGGAGTTGTAGTGACCTTCAGGAATCTTGCAGCCCTTAATGTGTAAATTAAAACTGGTAAGAAATCAGACGAGGGCTTTTGGTGGCTGGTCCAAGAATGGTGGCAAGTCTGGCTGTCTCTGACATTTGCCCTGTCTCTGCTCAGGGCATTTCCTGAGCAGTGGGGCTGGGTTATTCCACCCTTCGCTTTCCAGCCTGGACAGCAGAGTGCCCTGCATGAATCCAGGCTGCCTAGAGAGGGAGAGAGAGCTGTGGAAGGTAGAGACTGGCTGACTGCAAAACTGAGGTTGAGATTGCTGTGTCAGGGAAAGAGAAAAGAGTAGATTGGTGTGATTTGTCAAGATCAGATTGTCTTGAGACTTTCTGATCTCTGAAGACTTTGACATGGCCATGAAAATTACTTCAACCCCTGTAAGCTTTTCCAAATGCTGATTATGCAATAGTATTCTGAAACAAGAACAATAGGTCATTTCTTACTGTTTTTCTAGTGGTAATATCCTTCCATTTTTTTTAAACCCTGGAATTCTCAGCTGGACTGAGCACAATGCAATTTTTTAGAGGAGTAGAAGGGAGTAGAGAGCTTCTGGTTAATGGCAATTGATTTTGTGACTATTTTAATGCCTCCAAGAAGTTACACTGGTGAGAGGGAACTCCATTCTGCATCAGTTTGTCTCTGCTGTATCAGCCTGTCTTTCCTGCTGACGCCTGTTGGAATGGATCAGAAAGCTCACTAAGTGATACTGCTGGATGCAGTATCTGTATGGAAGTGCATTTTGGATATTCAGCAAAGATATAAATGATTTATTAAACACACCCAGTACTTTACCCCTTGTGCCTCACTTGTGTATAGATAGATATATACATTATCTATGCACAGAAACAGATAAAGGGTGTTATTTCTTGCTGTCAGCTTGTTGAGGTTATCATGCTTTACTTGATTAGATTTAATTTTTACATCCTCTATCAACCCTGCAGAACATTTGGTCTCCCCTAAGGCACGTGTCCCTAAAACAAGAGCTGCAGAAGGACAGCATCAGGGGCAGGAACCAGCCCTCACCCTTGTGCAAACTTATCTGTTGCTCTTTGCCACTGGAGTAGGTTTTCCTCTTACAATTGTTTTTCTTTTCTTGCCCACCCTGAGCTGCGTGTTGAGCTGTGTGTTTTTCTTTTCTTGCCCACCCTGAGCTGCGTGTTGAGCTGTGTGTTTTTCTTCTCTTGCCCACCCTGAGCTGCGTGTTGAGCTGTGTGTTTTTCTTTTCTTGCCCACCCTGAGCTGCGTGTTGCAGGTGGACACACAGCTGCACTGGCTGGTTTGGGTTTTGGTGTTGGAAGGGCAGATTGGGGGTGTTCATTGTCAGGATGGCTCAAAGAGGCAGTGAGCTCTCTGGGCCACCTCATGCTGCAGCCAGCAGCTGCTGTGGCATGCTCCTGCATCAGAGCCCTGTGCTGTGTGGCTGCTGCTCCCTGCCAGGGCTTCCAGGGCAGTTGGTTGGCTCCAGCACCTTCTGTTCTGCCGGGGGTCCGGGCTGTGCCCAGGCAGCATTTCCAGCTTGCTTGGCACACGGTGAGGACAATCTCCGTGGTTTAGTGCTGGCAATTAAATCGTTACTGATACGGTGCAGGGCTTCAGACGGGGCAGGGTTTGTTCTCCAGCACAGAGCAGGAGGACAGGATCCCTGACTGGGGATGTCTGCTCTGCCACGTGGAGTGCTGTCAGAGTGTTCTTGTCTCCACTGGAAATGCATGACCTGTAACGTTATCTACGTGTTTGTTTTCTGTGGCTTGCAGAAAATTTGTCACTGCGTAGTTGGCGACACTTCCTGTACTTCAGGTGGTTATTTTAGTTGGTTATTTTGGTGAAGAAGGGTGATGGTATTTTGTACTGTGGGTTCCATTACCCCGTTTTCCTTGACTCTTCCTCAGGATTGTTAGGTTATCACAGAATCCCAGAATCCCTGAGGTTGGAAAAGCCCTCCCGGCCATCGAGTCCAACCTGTCACCCGATCCGCACCTTGTCACCCAGCCCAGAGCTCTCAGTGCCACGTCCAGGCCCTCCTTGGACGCCTCCAGGGATGGGCACTCCAAACCTCCCTAGGCAGTTCCAGTTCCTGATCTCCCTTTCCATGGGGAAATCCCTTCTGATGTCCAAAAACTCCTCCTGCACTGACACTGCCTCTCAAAATTTTGGCTTCAGCAGGTACCTTTAGGATTTATATATGCACAAATTTGTGTGCATGTATCTGCCTGGAATGGCAATAGATATGTGCATGGAAATGCGTGATAAATGTTAAAATAACATTCACTGGTGGCAGGTTAATAATCCCAGACTGATCCTGAGGAATTTTACCAGTGTCTTATCTTTCATGCAGGTGGTCATCTTCTCATATGTTATATTTTGCTCACAGTTTCATGAGCTGTGTTCATTCACAGCTTTTTCAGCCCAATTTATTTTCATGCATGGTTTCCAGAATACTTCCAGAAACTGTGATAAATTTACCTTTGCATAAAGAGACTGTTTTTTGTACAACTTTGACTTGTAGGAAATACCCTAACAGTACATTTCCCATTCAGAATAAAAAAATAAACAGAAAAAACACAACCAAAGTCAAAGCTATTTTGACAAAATAAAAGGGATAGCACAAGAGAGTGTAAAGAAAGGATTCTATGAGCTTGAAGATGTAAAAGCAGATGCTCCCTTGCACTGCCCTTTCTCACCATGCTGGTTTCACACATTTCATTTATTTTAATACATTTTCTATTTCGGCTTAGCCAGCTGTGTTGAGCAGCCAGGGCATGGAATACGCAATGCCCCTGTGCCTTCCTGGGGAAGCCAGGATAAACAGGATGTGGGGAGGGAATGCGGATGGTGATGGTTGCTAAGAAGTGCAGTGCTCGAAAGGTTGCTGTCAGTTTGTGATCAGTCAGGAGGAAAGACCCCAGGAGGCAGGAAAATGACAGGAGCTGAGCGCACACCCCCAGCCCAAAAGTCCCTCGGCAGGTCTGTGTCCTGCCCAGGTGCTTTGGACATGGAGGAGCTGGATGGAACTGGGGCCATGGACCTGGCAGGTTTTTTCAGTTCCCCCGAGGTCCGTGTGCTTTCAGAGGGAATTCCACCTGGGCACACGGAGCTGTTTAATCTGTAACCAGGTGCCAAAGGTGGTGGGAGGGTATCCAGCCTCATTTACCTTGGACCAGGTGTTGTGCTGGGCTGGGGGTGGGGGATGGAGGAAGGGCACTGCCGGGGGGTGTTGCACCGTTGTGGGATTAATGCCCTTGAGGGGAGAGCAGGAGCAGCCACGTCTGCTCAGCTGGAAAAGCAGCAGTTTAAGGAGATGTCCCCGGGGGTGCCATTGCAGCCATGGTGCTCTTGACTAGAGGTGTGCAGCTCTGCCGTGGTGTCCGTGGAACTGTACCCAGGAGGGGCTGGGCCACTTCCTCGGCAGGGAGCGGAGCCTTTCTGCTCCTGGCTTTCCCCTCTTGTGCAGGGGAGTGCTTCCAGGTGCCTGGCTGAGTGTGGGTCATCAGCCAGCCCACAGTGGTGGTGTCCTGCCTTGCAGAGGGGTCCAGGGGCTGGTGCACCTCGGCCTGGGGAGAGAGGGAGTGTGAGAAGGGCTGGAGATCCCATGGGATCCGGGCTGTGTCACAGGGCATGGCCTGGTGGCACCCTGGCCTGGGAAGAGAGGGAGTGTGAAAAGAAAGGGCTGGAGATGCCGTGGGATCCGGGCTGTGTCACAGGGCATGGCCTGGTGGCACCTCGGCCTGCAGAGAGAGGGAGTGTGAGAAGGGCTGGAGATGCCGTGGGATCCGGGCTGTGTCACAGTGCATGGCCTGGTGGCACCCTGGCCTGCAGAGAGAGGCAGTGTGAGAAGGGCTGGAGATGCCGTGGGATCCGGGCTGTGTCACAGTGCATGGCCTGGTGGCCTGGGGAGAGAGGGAGTGTGAGAAGGGCTGGAGATGCCATGGGATCCGGGCTGTGTCACAGTGCATGGCCTGGTGGCCTGGGGAGAGAGGGAGTGTGAGAAGGGCTGGAGATCCCATGGGATCCGGGCTGTGTCACAGTGCATGGCCTGGGGAGAGAGGGAGTGTGAGAAGGGCTGGAGATGCCATGGGATCCGGGCTGTGTCACAGTGCATGGCCTGGGTGGCCTGGGGAGAGAGGGAGTGTGAGAAGGGCTGGAGATCCCATGGGATCCGGGCTGTGTCACGGTGCATGGCCTGGTGGCACCCTGGCCTGGGGAGAGAGGGAGTGTGAGAAGGGCTGGAGATCCCATGGGATCCGGGCTGTGTCACAGTGCATGGCCTGGGGAGAGAGGGAGTGTGAGAAGGGCTGGAGATGCCATGGGATCCGGGCTGTGTCACAGTGCATGGCCTGGGGAGAGAGGGAGTGTGAGAAGGGCTGGAGATGCCGTGGGATCCGGGCTGTGTCACAGTGCATGGCCTGGTGGCCTGGGGAGAGAGGGAGTGTGAGAAGGGCTGGAGATGCCATGGGATCCGGGCTGTGTCACAGTGCATGGCCTGGGGAGAGAGGGAGTGTGAAAAGGGCTGGAGATGCCATGGGATCCGGGCTGTGTCACAGTGCATTGCCCTGCTGTGTCAGCCACACCCGCGGACGTACTGACTGCTGCTCTGGGAGAATAAAGGGAGAGAATCCAGTTTTAAAATGGAGGAAAGAAATCAGGAGAGGTTTTCTGTTCTCATAAACTTTTATTCTTTGCTGGAGATAGCAAAGACACCTTTGATTCTTATATAATGAACTTTATGAATGAACTTTATTAATTTCCAGTGGAGGCATCTTGTGCAATAGTGAACTTTGTGTTTAGCCCAAGGGAGCAAAGTCAAGGGAAGCAGCCCACAATCCAACATAAAATCTACTTTGTTTTCAAGATGTTTATGATGCTGCTTCAAAGGCTGTGCTCCCTGCTGAATCTGTTCTAACAATTACTAGGAGTTACAAGGAAAGCATTTTTTAAATCTCATGAGTGGGTAATTTTCCAAGCAATGGCGTGTTTGGATATAAACTGTACGTACATCTTTGTCAGGATCCCTGGATGGAGTTTTTGCTGTATATGAGCATTTATGGTTGGTTAAAAGTACACTCTCACAGATGTGGCTGCAAGACTGCAGGCGGGACAGACTTACCACCTCTACTACTTCTCTGCTTGGAAACCTCTGAGAATTACTTACTCAGTGGTGCTATAAAAATCCTGCTTGCAGCATCCAGGCTGCTCCAGGCAAGGCACGCAGCTAGAATTTGTGTGTGCTGGTATTTATAGCAGCAGGGGCTTTGTGT
The DNA here is from genome assembly GCA_024865655.1 of Emberiza elegans. Classification (NCBI taxonomy): domain Eukaryota; kingdom Metazoa; phylum Chordata; class Aves; order Passeriformes; family Fringillidae; genus Emberiza; species Emberiza elegans. The sequence goes on along the minus strand of JALJVW010003588.1, from coordinate 189,950 downwards.
GATGGAGCCCAGTTGCTGCGAAGTCCCAGTGCCAGAGTTTGTGGATTGAAGTTCATGGTGGTTCAGCGTGAGCTTGTCTTAACTAAAATAGCATCAACATTTTACTCCAGTAGCATTTTTCATTCCCCCTCCAGCAGAAGGTTGGTTTTGTGGCAGTGAATTTGTCCGTGGAGTGTTAATTAATTAATCTGTGGGCTTTGAGGTGTGCTGGGCTGCCTCCTGGGTGCACGCCCTGCTTTGTCTGTGCTGGCCTGGAGACGACCCCTGCTTGTCCTGAGCTGAGAAGAGGCTTAAGGAGGCTGATGGCAGTGAAAGTCAGCACAGAGCACCTGGGGAGAGAACACCCGGCCTGCAAACAGTGATCCCTGCTGCTTACACCCAGGCTGTGGGAGTCCTTGAGCTCTTAATCCCAGGGAAAGCTGGGGTGAGCATGGGCCTTAGGTGCGGGTTCCTGTGTGCCTTTGAGCAATCGGTGCCGGCTGCGTGGGCTGAGTGATCTCACTGATCCCCTGTGTCTGGCTGTGCCCCCTGATCCCCTGGGTCTGGCTGTGCCCCCTGATCCCCCAGGTCTGGCTGTGCCCCTGATCTCCCAGGGCTGGCTGTGCCCCTGATCCCCTGGGTCTGGCTGTGCCCCTGATCCCCTGGGTCTGGCTGTGCCCCCTGATCTCCCAGGGCTGGCTGTGCCCCTGATCCCCTGGGTCTGGCTGTGCCCCTGATCCCCTGGGTCTGGCTGTGCCCCTGATCCCCTGGGTCTGGCTGTGCCCCTGATCCCCTGTGCCCCTGATCCCCTGGGTCTGGCTGTGCCCCCCCTGATCCCCTGGGTCTGGCTGTGCCCCTGATCCCCTGGGTCCCTGGCCCCTGTGCCCCTGATCCCCTGGGTCTGGCTGTGCCCCTGATCCCCTGGGTCTGGCTGTGCCCCTGATCCCCTGTGCCCCCCTGATCCCCTGGGTCTGGCTGTGCCCCCTGATCCCCTGGGTCTGGCTGTGCCCCTGATCCCCTGGGTCTGGCTGTGCCCCTGATCCCCTGTGCCCCTGATCTCCCAGGGCTGGCTGTGCCCCTGATCCCCTGTGCCCCTGATCCCCTGGGTCTGGCTGTGCCCCTGATCTCCCAGGGCTGGCTGTGCCCCCTGATCCCCTGGGTCTGGCTGTGCCCCTGATCCCCTGGGGCTGGCTGTGCCCCTGATCCCCTGGGTCTGGCTGTGCCCCCTGATCCCCTGATCTCTGGGCTGGCTGCCCCTGATCCCCTGTGCCCCCGATCCCCTGGGTCTGGCTGTGCCCCCTGATCCCCTGTGCCCCTGATCCCCAGGGCTGGCTGTGCCCCTGATCCCCTGGGTCTGGCTGTGCCCCCTGATCTCCCAGGGCTGGCTGTGCCCCTGATCCCCTGGGTTTGGCTGGAAGGGTGCTGGGTGTGTGATACTGCAGCTCCATCCAGGGAGATACTGCAGGGCAATCCCAAATCCACATCCTAATCTAAATCCAAAACAAGCTCATGGTCATGGACAAAGATACTGCAAGTGTTAGAAGGACTCAGGGGTTTTATCTCACTGCTCTGGACTGAACTTGCTTTGTTCCAGTTGGAGCAAGGGCTGGATTTCTGTGTGAGCGCTGATGTAATTCTGGTTCCTGATTTAGGCCTAGGCAGAAATTAAAGCCTCTTTGAACATGGTAAGATGTAATTGTCATGTAAATCAACAGCTGAAACTACTTAATGTCACTTAAAAATTCATCCTGTTTGATGTTATTGTAACTCCAGAGACACTGAACAGCTAGATTCCCTACAGACAGGAAAGAGTGTGAATAAACTGAATAAAGATGGGTCTCTGTTCTGCTTGGAGCTAAGCTCAGGGCTCCTGGGCGTTATTGGGGGCCCAGGTGTTTCAAGGACCCAGGTTCCACTCTGCAGGGAAGTGGGAAAAGCCACATTCTGGTGTCATGGTAATAGCAGAGGTTATAAATTTGGTAGTTGTGGTTTTTAGAGGGCTTTCTGGAGGGGAGGGTGTAGGTTTTGTGAGTGAGGTGTTTCTCTGGGCTTACAGTGAGACATCAGTGTGGCTCCACTGAGGGCAGCCCGGCCTTCCCCAGGCTGCACACGCCAGTGGCCTTGCTGACCAGAGACTAAACTTCTTCTTCCCTTCCTCTTCTTCCCTCCTAACGCTGTAAATATTTTGGCACCGTTTGTGTTTCTGTGGTGTCTAGAGTAAAAGTCAACATACTACAAATGTTTGCCAGCCGTGCTCGGCCTTGGGGCCTGAGCCACTGGCACTGCCAGCAGTCTGTGTGGGAAAGGGCTGCTTTTGGGGGGATTTAACTGCATTTAAAGGTATTAAACTGCTGATGGCAGCAAGCCAGGGGTGTCGAGGAAAAGGGAAGATAGCTGAGAGGAGTTTTGTGGAGCTTGCATTTCTGCTCGCAGAGAATAAATATTTATTGTGAAGTATGCAGAAGTGGAACTAATCCTTTGCAACACAGGAAAAACCTCTGTGGCACTCAGAGTGTGATTCTGTGGGTTCTTCTCTTGTGGCAGTTTCTCTCTGTTTACATGGTTGTGTTCTTCATGGAATTATTCAGATCAATGTTTGGAAAAAAAGAGCACTAAAGTGGCTAAAGTGGGACTGTTACAGCCCACAAAAAAAAAATAAAAATCAAAAAACCAGCAGCAATGTTAAAAACTTGAAGGATGAACTGTCATCTGAAATTTATTTGTAATTAGTATTGGAAGAATACTGAAGACTAGCAATTAGACTGTGAAAGAAAACAGTGGTTTGCAAATGATTCCTGACTACTTGTGGAAAAGCTCTACTGTCCTAGTAGTGAAGGGTTAAATTGAAATCAGTATTTAGTGTCAAATCTATTGCATGAAAGGTTAGCAGACATGAAAATAAATACAGAGAAAATCAGATTCATTTTAGGGTTAAATGCTTGGAGCTTTCTGCAAGAGGGCAAAATAGTGAAGTTTTTGGGGTTGGGTTGTTGGTTTTTTTCTTGCTTTCTAGCTCTTCAAGTATTTTATTACTGTAGAGCACAGTGTAGATTCAGTACAGGAAAGCAGGTGGACTGCTTTAGTCAATGTCGACAAAATAGCTGATATTAAGTATGACCTAAACAGAAAAGAGAAAAAATAATGTAACTATAGTAATTATTTTAACAATGGTGTTTTTTTCTCTAAGGAGTTTTGTTTAAAACAATTCAGGTATGATGAATTACACTACAACTAGACTCTTTTTAGAAATTTTTGTTAATTGTTATGCATTCTGCAGATACCTGTGAAGGGTCTGTTCTCACACAAGCAGAGATGAAAATATTTATATTCTTATCTGAATTGATGCCTTTACTGTCAATGGAAAAGTACTTATTTTTATTGCTTGTCAGTTGAGGAGTTGAACACGGATGATCTTTGTGGGTCCCCTCCACAAGGATCATCTGATTCTCTGACCTTTCTGAGGGCAGGAGGAATTTGGAGTGTAATTACAAGGCATGAGGCAAACCTTAGAAAGTTGGTTTTTTTTAGCTTGTCAGTAAGAATCTGAAGGTTGAGAAATGGTTCAAATTAGTATTTAAATAACAATAAATTTAAACTCTGTCCACTCTCCCAAATGGAGTATAGGGGAATTTTTGCAGCTGAACTCTTCTAATGTGCTACCAATGAGGCTTTTTGGTAGTAGACAAATGGATTAGATCCATCCCTAAGTGGAAATGAAGTATTTGGGTTGGACTGTGATCTTAATAGAAACATTAGGGCAATTCAGTAACTTGGGCATCAGTCTGTATTACTGAAAAAACCAGCAAATGGAGCAATTCAGATAAAAATGGGAGCTACAGTTGCTGTCTGTGGCTGTGGGGACCAGCCTGGGTGACAATTGAACAATTGCGGAAGCAGCTGTTATTGGCTTTTAACCCACTTGCAGCAGCACCTCTTGGCTGCTCTCCAGCTCCACGGGCGAGGTCTGGGCAATGTGGGTGGAAAGGAGTGCCCCCAAAAGGTGAGCAGAAGCCCAGGAGGGGCACACAGGGTGCAGGGGCCGAGCTCCTGGGAGAGGGAGTTCCTGGGGCAGGGACTGACTGATGAGTGCTGCTCACCTCTCGTTTTCAGGGCATGGCCTTCACCCTGCACGAGCGACAGATGCTGGGGCTGCAGGGACTCCTGCCTCCCAAAATAGAGACACAGGACATCCAAGCCTTACGCTTCCACAAGAATTTGGCAAAAATGACTGACCCCTTGGAGAAGTAAGCGCTGCTCCGGCCTTGTCCCGTGGTGCGAGCGAGCGGGAATATCGGGGCTGGAAATAAGATGGAAATGGGAAAATGCTGTCTGGGGGTAACCAAAGTTTCCAGCACCTCCGCTGGGTTTTTCAGTTCTTGGGTGTTGCTTTCACTTTGGCACAGAGAACTGCTTTCATCCCACAGTTAAATGAGGTTGGGAAGCTTTTTATTTTTGCCTTTTATTTTTTTTTAAATATTCCATGTTCATAAAGCAGCAAAAGAGAGTGTGTGAAAATCAGTAACAGAGCTGCAAACCTGCCTGCAACCTGTCACCCGTATTTCTGTGATATGTAGGATGGGGTGGCAGGTGGGTAGAGCACAGCGGGTGGCATTCAGCCCGGTCTGTAAAAATGAGTGGTAATGAAGGTAAACTGAGCATTTGAGATACCAAAACCAGAGTTTAACATAGGCAGTAGTTACTGCTAAAAGGCAACTATGAGAGTAGAATTCTAAGTCTCATAATCTGTATTTTTTTACATCTTTTATTACTTAACACACTGGTTTGGTGAACTGCAAAGGATTTTGCTGTGTTTTACTTTTAGGCTGCCATGTTTTTAGCATCCCATTACTGTTTTCACATAATCTTTGTGTATCTCTGCCTGTGAAAATGCAGAGTCTCCCGCAGGCAGGAGGAGAACTGGGATGGCTTGGGGCTTGCTGGACCACATCAAAGCTCTTTTGTTCTCATCAGAACTGAAGGATGGCTCTTAAATCCACAGCATGCCGCTTGCTGGTCCAAAGCAGTCCTGTCATCTGTATTGGCCGAGTGCCCGGCTGCTGTGGCCTGAGGCAGATTGCTAATTCATTGTCTTTATGTCGTTGGGTCAGCAGGACAGGGTATGGCTTGATACACGGCAGATTGGTGGGTAAATTTGCAGAAATTCAGATTTAATTTACACACCCGCTTAAGTCCCTCAGAGTGAGCCTTCTGGTAGGGCTCAGTTTGCTGCATGTGTGTGTTGGTGCTGGGATTCACAAGACGCATCTTGTGGATGGGAAATTATTTCAGTGAAGTTTTGTTTACGAGGGTGCCAAGAGTGCCCGCAGTAAATCCCTGGGCTGTCTTCGGGCACGTTTGTCATTATTGCCTTGCCAGCACACGCAGTGTGTCCATCGAGCGTCTCCATCTCACTGCTGCCTGGCTCAGGGGCAGGGGGCTTTCCCCGGGGAACACCAGGAGTGGGAGACAGCCAGGGGTGTTTGTCCTTGTGCTGGTTCATTGCAGGTACATCTACATCATGGGCATCCAGGAGAGGAACGAGAAGCTCTTCTACAGGGTGCTGCAGGACGACATTGAGCGGCTGATGCCCATCGTGTACACCCCCACCGTGGGGCTGGCCTGCTCCCAGTACGGACACATCTTCAGGAGACCAAAGTAAGGGCACACACCCTGCTGTTGTCCTTTCCTCTGTGTCCTCGCCTGAGGTGTGGACATGGTTGGTGTCATTGTCATCCTGGTGCCGCTAGTGCCACGCCAGGGCAGTAAAAGTTTGTTAAAATATATCTCATGACACAGTGTATACTGAGAAATAAAACATTCAGAAGCAGACATGGAGGTGGGTCATTTCCAGCTCTTCCTAGTTTGCACACAGCTCTGTAATTCCAGGGGGGATTTCCTCAGCTATCCGAGTCCCCTCGGTGGCTCTGAGGATCTCTGTCAGGACAGGGCCTCTGGAAGGGAGCGTAGATGGAAAGGGATTTATGGACATGACCCTCAGCCCTGCTGCAGAGGGGTGCATCAGGTGGGTTCCTTAGGTCCCTGCACAGGAGGGCTGGTCCAGGTGGTTCCTCAGGCCCATCCCTGTGTCACCTGCACAGGAGGGCTGGTCCAGGTGGTTCCTCAGGCCCATCCCTGTGTCACCTGCACAGGAGGGCTGGTCCAGGTGGTTCCTCAGGCCCATCCCTGTGTCACCTGCACAGGAGGCTGGCTCAGGGGTTCCTCAGACCCATCCCTGTGTCACCTGCACAGGGGGGCTGGCTCAGGGGTTCCTCGGGCCCATCCCTGTGTCACCTGCACAGGAGGGCTGGTCCAGGTGGTTCCTCAGGCCCATCCCTGTGTCACCTGCACAGGAGGGCTGGCTCAGGGGTTCCTCAGGCCCATCCCTGTGTCACCTGCACAGGAGGGCTGGCTCAGGGGTTCCTCAGGTCCATCCCTGTGTCACCTGCACAGGAGGGCTGGCTCAGGGGTTCCTCAGGCCCATCCCTGTGTCACCTGCACAGGAGGGCTGGTCCAGGTGGTTCCTCAGGCCCATCCCTGTGTCACCTGCACAGGAGGGCTGGCTCAGGGGTTCCTCAGACCCATCCCTGTGTCACCTGCACAGGAGGGCTGGTCCAGGTGGTTCCTCAGGCCCATCCCTGTGTCACCTGCACAGGAGGGCTGGCTCAGGTGGTTCCTCAGGTCCCTGCCCCAGGCAGGAATAGATATTGTCCTTTGAGCAATATATATGTCCGCAGCTGTTAAACTTTGAATTTTTGATTGTCCTGTTTGACACTTAGTTTTAAAAAAGCAAGGTGAAATTTTTAATTGTCTCCCCCAAAATATTTTTGGTTTGTGGTTTGTTTTTTTTTTTCTTTCAGGGGATTATTTATTTCCATCTCAGACAGAGGCCACATACGGTCCATTGTGAACAACTGGCCAGACAACGACGTTAAGGTATGGTCATGGTGTGATTTTAGTTTCTAGTTGTTATTCCATCTCAGCTGGGTCTTTTGAGATTTACTAGTATTTGATGGAAACATAAATATTAGGTAATGCATTCTGGCTCTTAATGATGCTGGCAGAATGCAGCTCATTAAGGTAATGCACATCTTGAAGATCAGTGTTTCATCCTAAATGTGAGGTTTATGGTTGAGGAAAATATTCCTCATGATCTGTTCTTCGTTTTAACTGTGCAAACATACCTCAATTTTCACCTGGGAGAAAAACACAGCTATTGATCTAATCTTTATAAATTTCAGTGATTGTGTATGAATTGACCTGCTTTTTTTTTTTCCCCTTTTTTTTTCATCAGGCTGTTGTCGTCACTGATGGAGAAAGAATATTGGGTCTTGGAGACCTGGGGGTGTACGGGATGGGAATTCCAGTGGGAAAGCTGTGTTTGTACACAGCCTGTGCAGGGATACACCCAGATAAATGCCTGCCTGTGTGCATCGACGTTGGGACTGATAACACAGTGAGTTACCACTATAAAAATGGGGTTTTTTTTAATATCCCATATTGTAACTGGGGAATGTGGTCAAAAGGAATACCCTCTCCTAGGGTTCTCCTCAAAAAGTGAGGGGAACCCTAGGAGAGGCAAACACACCCCAACCCTGCCTGGAGCAAAGGGTGCAGTGGAAGAGTTCCTAGAAAAGGGAGTTACAGGATTCTAGGGTTTTTCTCCTTTTTTTTGAGCACTGTTATTTAAGATAAACCTGAATATTTTATGCAAAGAGTAGAAGGTTTGGAGTTCACTGTACAGTGATTTAAAAGTGCCCATTGATTTGTCCATGAAAGGGTGCATCTGGAAGTAATGGAACGCTGGAACACTGCAAAATAGGCAGCCAGTTTTGACCTGACTTTTAAGAAGCTGGAAATGGGGATTAGATTTATTGAAGCAGTTTATTGTTCACAGTATTGATTTGTTCTGTTTTAAAAGCAGCCATCACCAGCGCCGAGTGCCAGCTGAAGTTACAGGGCGCCGATGCAGGCTGGGGCTGAGGGCCTGCAGCATCTCGGCTGTGAGCTGTGCTGGGCGTGCCTGGGGCAAGGGGCTCACCGTGCTCTCTCCCTGGCTTGTTCCCTGCAGACCCTGCTGAAGGATCCCTTCTACATGGGGCTGTACCAGAAGAGGGATCGCTCGCAGGTCTACGATGACCTGATCGACGAGTTCATGGAAGCCATCACGGACAGGTAGGGCACGGAGCAGCCCTCACAGCCGTCCCTGATCAGCCACCCAGGGGGCGAGGAGGGCCCCAGAGGCTGGGACAGGCTGTGTGTGTGTCCCCTGTGTCCCTGCAGTGCCCTCCTGGGTGACCCAGAGCACGCTGCCTGTGGTTATCTGTGCGAGGCACAGAGCAGGGACAGCGCTGCTGGGCTCTGCTGCGGACAGCCTGCTGCACAGATAAGGGACGGGGCGCAGGCTCTGCTGCTCTCCCCTGCCTCTGTGCACTGTGGGGGTGTTTGCCATCTCCTGTAGGTATGGCCAGAACACACTCATCCAGTTTGAGGACTTTGGAAACCACAATGCTTTCCGGTTCCTGAGGAAGTACAGGGAGAAGTACTGTACCTTCAACGACGACATCCAAGGTACACCCTTTGTTTGTGTTCCTGAACATCCCTGCAGGAACTCTTCCCAAAGCCACAGCCTGCCGTGGAGACGTGTTCAGCTGCCCTCAGATTTGCTCTGCTCTCACAGGGACAGCCTCAGTGGCCTTGGCAGGACTGCTGGCAGCCCAGAAAGCCACTGGGAAACCACTCACAGACCAGAAAGTGCTGTTCCTTGGAGCAGGAGAGGTGAGTCCTCTTAAGGGCCCAGAGCAGCAAGAGATACTTAAAATGTGTATTTTCTCATTGTGGAGGTTTGCCTTCTCTGAACTCCATTGCAGAACTTTTCATGTAAGGCCATCTGAAATGCATTAGCAGAAAGGACTCTGCCTAAACAGGACTGTGTGAAAGGTGTTTAACATTTGCAGGGACTCACATTCTTCATTTCCCTGCACGGCCTTGAAGAAAGCACCAGGGACTTGTGTGTATTTGAAGGGAAGCTCACCATAAAATCATGGTGTAGTGAGACCATCTTGTTGATTTTTATAGCACCGGAGGGAAGTACAGGGAGTTCTTCTCAGCAAGGTGATTGATTCAGTTTGCAGCAGGCACCAGTTACTGGTGCTGCAGTGCCAGGAACAGCCCTGTGCTTCTCGGTGCATCAGCACAATTGCTCCTGCGGTGCTGACAAAATGACTTAATTATCTGAGAAGTTCTCCATCTGGGGAAAGGCGCTGGTGGCAGTAATTGGCCTGCTCTGCCTCATTTCTCCTGCCGGGGAGGGGACAGGGCCAGCACACAGCACAGCCTCCTGCTGGGCTCTCAGGGGCAGGAGCCAGGCTGGGAGCGCGGGTTGGTTTGGTGGCAGGAGGGCTGAGCGCTCTGTCCCTGCCGGGCTGGGCTGGCACAGCTCACAGCCCCTGGGAGAGCTGCCCCTGCTGTCCTGCCTGCAGGGGTGCCACTGCTGTGCCAGGGGGCTGCCCACGCAGGGAAACGCTTGCTGTGTCTCAGAGCAGGCTCCCTGAGGGCTTCTGTGGGGTCTGATGGCAGGCCCTGTCACCAACCCGAGTCCTTTCACCCGCCAGGCCGCCCTGGGAATCGCCAACCTCATTGTCATGGCCATGATGGAAAGCGGCGTTTCCCAAGAGGAGGCCTCCAGGAGAGTGTGGATGTTTGACAAGCATGGCCTGCTGGTCCAGGTAGGGCTGCAGCACGCCTGGGAGTCCCCCAGCACAGGTGAGCCCTGCCTTGCCCTCCCCTCACAGGAGGAACCTCTGCTTTACCTGCAGGGCCGGGAGCAGAATGTGGATCCCCACCAGGAGCCATTTGCCCACAAGGCTCCAGAGGACATACCAAAGACATTTGTAGAGGCAGTGAATGAACTTCGGCCTTCAGCTATCATTGGTGAGCGAGCTTAGTTTTCTATAATCTGGCTTTTTGCTGCCTTTAATTTGCTGTCAGGGTTCTGGGCAGCTTGGTGACAGCCATCTGCATTTCTGCTGGTGTAAATAACATGGAAATGTGAGGTCAATTTTCTACTGGAGCATACACTGGGCTGTGGTGCTCCTTCTGAGCGTTGTGTCCTTAGTGACAGAGAGCAGCCACAGGCATCGTGTTTCCTGCGGGAGTTGCCTAACTCGGGTTGTGTGGGTGTTTTGTGACCCTCTGCAGTCCCCCTGTGGTCAGACTCTGCCAGCAGCACAGCTGGAAGCAGCAGTTCCCTGCTGCAGGTCACCAGCACCTCTGGGGTCACTGACATCTGTAGGCACTTATTACAGCTGTGGCTGTCTGCAGGGAGCAGATAGGATTACAGGTATTTCCTGCTGTGACTGCAGTTTCCTTGGCACGTGATTTATTTGGAAAAGGAGAGGGGTTTTTGGATGAATACCCTGGAGCTTGTAGGCACTGCACAAATACATCATAGCTGAGTGTTTGTACCTCTGGGTTTGGGTGTGGTCAGGAGCACCAGTGTCAGGTGTGCATTGCACAGCTAACATCCAGCAGGGATGAATCATCCACAGAGCACCTGGAACTCCCTCTTGCTTATCCAGGACTGTGTTCCTTGTACTCATCAATACCACAAAACAGTGTGAAATAGGCTTCTGGAGCACACTCAGGAGATGTTGCTGTGGAAGTTGTGAGTGCCAGCCCGCCAGGAGCAGTGCCTGGCTCCATCTCCAGCTGCCAGAGGAGCTGTGCCCTGGGGGAGGCTGTAGGGCTGCCCTGGGCTCGGGGTGGGGTGGCTGTCCCTGCCCCAAGGCAGCCAGCCTTGACTGTGGTTTTGTGTGTTCCCCAGCACAGGAGGGGCTGGCTCAGGGGTTCCCCAGGAGGTCCATCCACTGTGTCACCTGCACAGGAGGGAGGGCTGGCTCAGGGGTTCTCAGGCCCATCCACCCTGCACAGGAGGGCTGTGTCACCTGCACAGGAGGGCTGGCTCAGGGGTTCCTCAGGCCCATCCCTGTGTCACCTGCACAGGAGGGCTGGCTCAGGGGTTCCTCAGGCCCATCCCTGTGTCACCTGCACAGGAGGGCTGGCTCAGGTGGTTCCTCAGGCCCATCCCTGTGTCACCTGCACAGGCAGGCTGGCTCCAGGTATCCTCAGACCCATCCCTGTGTCACCTGCACAGGAGGGCTGGGCTATGTCCTCAGGTTCCTCAGGCCCTGGGTCAAAGGAGGGCTGGTTGGTTCCCAGGGCCATTTTGCACAGGAGGGCTGGCTCCTCAGGTCCCTGCCCCAGGCAGGAATAGATTTCCTTGAGCAAAATATGTCCCCTACATGTCAGTGTTAAATTTTTTTTGATTGTCCTCCCCAAAAAACCAAGGTGAAATTTGTCTCCCCAAAATATTTGGTTTTTTGGTTTGTTTTTTTTTTTTCTTTCAGGGGATTATTTATTTCCATCTCAGACAGAGGCCACATACGGTCCATTGTGAACAACTGGCCAGACAACGACGTTAAGGTATGGTCATGGTGTGATTTTAGTTTCTAGTTGTTATTCCATCTCAGCTGGGTCTTTTGAGATTTACTAGTATTTGATGGAAACATAAATATTAGGTAATGCATTCTGGCTCTTAATGATGCTGGCAGAATGCAGCTCATTAAGGTAATGCACATCTTGAAGATCAGTGTTTCATCCTAAATGTGAGGTTTATGGTTGAGGAAAATATTCCTCATGATCTGTTCTTCGTTTTAACTGTGCAAACATACCTCAATTTTCACCTGGGAGAAAAAAACACAGCTATTGATCTAATCTTTATAAATTTCAGTGATTGTGTATGAATTGACCTGCTTTTTTTTTTTTTTTCCCTTTTTTCATCAGGCTGTTGTCGTCACTGATGGAGAAAGAATATTGGGTCTTGGAGACCTGGGGGTGTACGGGATGGGAATTCCAGTGGGAAAGCTGTGTTTGTACACAGCCTGTGCAGGGATACACCCAGATAAATGCCTGCCTGTGTGCATCGACGTTGGGACTGATAACACAGTGAGTTACCACTATAAAATGGGGTTTTTTAATATCCCATATTGTAACTGGGGAATGTGGTCAAAAGGAATACCCTCTCCTAGGGTTCTCCTCAAAAAGTGAGGGGAACCCTAGGAGAGGCAAACACACCCCAACCCTGCCTGGAGCAAAGGGTGCAGTGGAAGAGTTCCTAGAAAAGGGAGTTACAGGATTCTAGGGTTTTTCTCCTTTTTTTTGAGCACTGTTATTTAAGATAAACCTGAATGTTTGGAGTTCACTGTACAGTGATTTAAAAGTGCCCATTGATTTGTCCATGAAAGGGTGCATCTGGAAGTAATTGGAACACTGGAACACTGCAAAATAGGCAGCCAGTTTTGACCTGACTTTGAAGAAGCTGGGAATGGGAATTAGATTTATTGAAGCAGTTTATTGTTCACAGTATTGATTTGTTCTGTTTTAAAAGCAGCCATCACCAGCGCCGAGTGCCAGCTGAAGTTACAGGGCGCCGATGCAGGCTGGGGCTGAGGGCCTGCAGCATCTCTGCTGTGAGCTGTGCTGGGCGTGCCTGGGGCAGGGGCTCACCGTGCTCTCTCCCCAAAGCTTGTTCCCTGCAGACCCTGCTGAAGGATCCCTTCTACATGGGGCTGTACCAGAAGGGGATCGCTCGCAGGTCTGCTGATGACCTGATCGACGAGTTCATGGAAGCCATCACGGACAGGTAGGGCTGGGCAGCCCTCACAGCCGTCCCTGATCAGCCACCCAGGGGGCGAGGAGGGCCCCAGAGGCTGGGACAGGCTGTGTGTGTGTCCCCTGTGTCCCTGCAGTGCCCTCCTGGGTGACCCAGAGCACGCTGCCTGTGGTTATCTGTGCGAGGCACAGAGCAGGGACGGCGCTGCTGGGCTCTGCTGCGGACAGCCTGCTGCACAGATAAGGGACGGGGCGCAGGCTCTGCTGCTCTCCCCTGCCTCTGTGCACTGTGGGGGTGTTTGCCATCTCCTGTAGGTATGGCCAGAACACACTCATCCAGTTCGAGGACTTTGGAAACCACAATGCTTTCCGGTTCCTGAGGAAGTACAGGAGAAGTACTGTACCTTCAACGACGACATCCAAAATACACCCTTTGTTTGTGTTCCTGAACGTCCTGCAGGAACTCTTCCCAAAGCCACACCCTGCCGTGGAGACGTGTTCAGCTGCCCTCAGATTTGCTCTGCTCTCTCAGGGACAGCCTCAGTGGCCTTGGCAGGACTGCTGGCAGCCCAGAAAGCCACTGGGAAACCACTCCACAGACCAGAAAGTGCTGTTCCTTGGAGCAGGAGAGGTGAGTCCTCTTAAGGGCCCAGAGCAGCAAGAGATACTTAAAATGTGTATTTTCTCATTGTGGAGGTTTGCCTTCTCTGAACTCCATTGCAGAACTTTTTGTGTAAGGCCATCTGAAATGCATTAGCAGAAAGGACTCTGCCTAAACAGGACTGTGTGAAAGGTGTTTAACATTTGCAGGGACTCACATTCTTCATTTCCCTGCACGGCCTTGAAGAAAGCACCAGGGACTTGTGTGTATTTGAAGGGAAGCTCACCATAAAATCATGGTGTAGTGAGACCATCTTGTTGATTTTTATATCACCGGAGGGAAGTACAGGGAGTTCTTCTCAGCAAGGTGATTGATTCAGTTTGCAGCAGGCACCAGTTACTGGTGCTGCAGTGCCAGGAGCAGCCCTGTGCTTCTCGGTGCATCAGCACAATTGCTCCTGCGGTGCTGACAAAATGACTTAATTATCTGAGAAGTTCTCCATCTGGGGAAAGGCGCTGGTGGCAGTAATTGGCCTGCTCTGCCTCATTTCTCCTGCCGGGGAGGGGACAGGGCCAGCACACAGCACAGCCTCCTGCTGGGCTCTCAGGGGCAGGAGCCAGGCTGGGAGCGCGGGTTGGTTTGGTGGCAGGAGGGCTGGCTCTGTCCCTGCCGGGCTGGGCTGGCACAGCTCACAGCCCCTGGGAGAGCTGCCCCTGCTGTCCTGCCTGCAGGGGTGCCACTGCTGGGCCAGGGGGCTGCCCACGCAGGGAAACGCTTGCTGTGTCTCAGAGCAGGCTCCCTGAGGGCTTCTGTGGGGTCTGATGGCAGGCCCTGTCACCAACCCAGGAGTCCTTTCACCCGCCAGGCCGCCCTGGGAATCGCCAACCTCATTGTCATGGCCATGATGGAAAGGCGTTTCCCAAGAGGAGGCCTCAGGAGAGTGTGGATGTTTGACAAGCATGGCCTGCTGGTCCAGGTGGGGCTGCAGCACGCCTGGGAGTCCCCCAGCACAGGTGAGCCCTGCCTTGCCCTCCCCTCACAGGAGGAACCTCTGCTTTACCTGCAGGGCCGGGAGCAGAATGTGGATCCCCACCAGGAGCCATTTGCCCACAAGGCTCCAGAGGACATACCAAAGACATTTGTAGAGGCAGTGAATGAACTTCGGCCTTCAGCTATCATTGGTGAGCGAGCTTAGTTTTCTATAATCTGGCTTTTTGCTGCCTTTAATTTGCTGTCAGGGTTATGGTGACAGCCATCTGCATTTCTGCTGGTGTAAATAACATGGAAATGTGAGGTCAGTTTTCTACTGGAGCATACACTGGGCTGTGGTGCTCCTTCTGAGCCTTGTGTCCTCAGTGACAGAGAGCAGCCACAGCCATCGTGTTTCCTGTGGGAGTTCCCTAACTCGGGTTGTGTGGGTGTTTTGTGACCCTCTGCAGTCCCCCTGTGGTCAGACTCTGCCAGCAGCACAGCTGGAAGCAGCAGTTCCCTGCTGCAGGTCACCAGCTCCTCTGGGGTCACTGACATCTGTAGGCACTTATTACAGCTGTGGCTGTCTGCAGGGAGCAGATAGGATTACAGGTATTTCCTGCTGTGACTGCAGTTTCCTTGGCACGTGATTTATTTGGAAAAGGAGAGGGGATTTTGGCTGAATACCCTGGAGCTTGTAGGCACTGCACAAATACATCATAGCTGAGTGTTTGTACCTCTGGGTTTGGGTGTGGTCAGGAGCACCAGTGTCAGGTGTGCATTGCACAGCTAACATCCAGCAGGGATGAATCATCCACAGAGCACCTGGAACTCCCTCTTGCTTATCCAGGACCGTGTTCCTTGTACTCATCAATACCACAAAACAGTGTGAAATAGGTTTCTGGAGCACACTCAGGAGATGTTGCTGTGGAAGTTGTGAGTGCCAGCCCGCCAGGAGCAGTGCCTGGCTCCATCTCCAGCTGCCAGAGGAGCTGTGCCCTGGGGGAGGCTGTAGGGCTGCCCTGGGCTCGGGGTGGGGTGGCTGTCCCTGCCCCAAGGCAGCCAGCCTTGACTGTGGTTTTGTGTTCCCCTCTCCCCCAGGAGTGGCTGGGGCAGGGCGTCTCTTCACCCAGGACGTGATCAAAGCCATGGCTGCCATCAACGAGCGGCCCATCATATTTGCCCTGAGGCACCCCCCCAAGGCCGGTGCCAAGAGGGCCGAGTGACAGAGGTGAGCCCGGGCCTGCCCTGACTGCTGGGGCTGCTGGGGTGCCCTGTGGGCCTGGGGCTGGGGGGCTGCCCTGTGGGGCTGCTGGGGCTGCTGGGGCTGCCCTGCTGGGGCTGCTGGGGCTGCTCTGCCCTGCTGGGGCTGCTGCTGCCCTGCTGGGGCTGCTGGGGCTGCCCTGCCCTGCTGGGGCTGTTGGGGCTGCCCTGCCCTGCTGGGAACTCTGCCCTGCCTGCTGGGCTGCTCTGCCCTGCTGGGGCTGCTCTGCCCTGCCCTGCTGGGGCTGCTCTGCTGGGGCTGCCCTGCCCTGCTGGGGCTGCCCAGGCTGTTCTCTCGCTGCTTGGGCTCAGCACTGTGAGAACACAGTTCTTCCTCCCCTTCTGGCAAAAGTCAATGGGGCTGGTGGGAAAAGAGGCCTTGATATGTAGGTGACCACATTTTGCAAGGCTTCAAGTAGCCTGAGTCTTGTTACTGCTTTCTTAAGAGAATCACCAGCAGTACTATTACATGGCTGTGATCAATTAACTCTTGTTTCCAACGGCTCTTTTTAATTATTTTGTGTTGGAATGAAGCCTGTTGGCCTCGCAGCAGGGACTCAGTGCAAGCTTGGCCATGTAATGTCTGAGAGGGTCCTTGGAGCAGGGAGGAGCTGGGCTTGCACCCGTCCTGCAGGTGCCACCAGCAGTGACCCCTGTGGCAGGGGTTGGCCCCATGTCCCCGGGCAGGGTGGCCCTGTCCCCTCATGTCCCCGGGCAGGGTGGCCCCTGTCCCCTTGTGTCCCCAGGCTGGGTGGCCCCTGTCCCCTCATGTCCCCAGGCTGGGGGGCCCTGTCCCCTCGTGTCCCCAGGCTGAGTGGCCCTGTCCCCTCGTGTCCCCAGGCAGGGTGGCCCTGTCCCCTCGTGTCCCCAGGCAGGGTGGCCCTGTCCCCTCGTGTCCCCAGGCAGGGTGGCCCCTGTCCCTGCCACAGTGGCTGTGTCTGGCACCCTGGCAGCACCAGGTGTTGGAATGAGTCAGCCAGGAGCAAACACAGCTGGTTCTGCACCCTCCCCTGTGGGGCTGGCACTGGGGTTTGGGCTGGTTTTTCCTTAATAGCTCTACCCTTATCCCAACAGCACATCCCATAAAGGTTTTGCCTTTATGAAGCCAGTCTTTTGTCACCCTGTGCAGGTTTTTGTGCCAGGCTGGTGGCCTCTGCAGGGAGCCCCTGGGGAGGGAGGTGGGGCAGATACAGCAGGGCCCTGGGGCTCTGAACGGCTGCTGGGATCCCTGTGCTGGTGCTGGGATCCCTGTGCTGGTGCTGGGATCCCTGTGCTGGCTGCTGGGATCCCTGTGCTGGTGCTGGGATCCCTGTGCTGGTGCTGGGATCCCTGTGCTGCTGCTGGGATCCCTGTGCTGGCTGCTGGGATCCCTGTTCTGGCTGCTGGGATCCCTGTGCTGGTGCTGGGATCCCTGTGCTGCTGCTGGGATCCCTGTGCTGCTGCTGGGATCCCTGTGCTGCTGCTGGGATCCCTGTGCTGGTGCTGCTGGGATCCCTGTGCTGCTGCTGCTGGGATCCCTGTGCTGCTGCTGGGATCCCTGTGCTGCTGCTGGGATCCCTGTGCTGGTGCTGCTGCTGGGATCCCTGTGCTGCTGCTGCTGGGATCCCTGTGCTGGTGCTGCTGGGATCCCTGTGCTGCTGCTGCTGGGATCCCTGTGCTGGTGCTGCTGGGATCCCTGTGCTGGTGCTGCTGGGATCCCTGTGTTGGTGCTGGGATCCCTGTGCTGGTGCTGGGATCCCTGTGCTGGTGCTGCTGCTGGGATCCCTGTGCTGGTGCTGGGATCCCTGTGCTGGCTGCTGGGATCCCTGTGCTGGTGCTGGGATCCCTGTGCTGGTGCTGGGATCCCTGTGCTGGTGCTGGGATCCCTGTGCTGCTGCTGGGATCCCTGTGCTGCTGCTGGGATCCCTGTGCTGGTGCTGCTGCTGGGATCCCTGTGCTGGTGCTGGGATCCCTGTGCTGGTGCTGGGATCCCTGTGCTGCTGCTGGGATCCCTGTGCTGGTGCTGGGATCCCTGTGCTGGTGCTGGGATCCCTGTGCTGGTGCTGGGATCCCTTTGCTGGTGCTGGGATCCCTGTGCTGGTGCTGCTGCTGGGATCCCTGTGCTGCTGCTGGGATCCCTGTGCTGCTGCTGGGATCCCTGTGCTGGTGCTGCTGCTGGTGCTGGGATCCCTTTGCTGGTGCTGGGATCCCTGTGCTGGTGCTGGGATCCCTGTGCTGGTACTGGGATCCCTGTGCTGGTGCTGGGATCCCTGTGCTGGTACTGGGATCCCTTTGCTGGTGCTGGGATCCCTGTGCTGGTGCTGGTGCTGGTGCTGGGATCCCTGTGCTGCTGCTGGGATCCCTGTGCTGCTGCTGGGATCCCTGTGCTGGTGCTGAGATCCCTGTGTTGGTGCTGGTGCTGGGATCCCTGTGCTGCTGCTGGGATCCCTGTGCTGCTGCTGGGATCCCTGTGCTGGTGCTGAGATCCCTGTGTTGGTGCTGGTGCTGGGATCCCTGTGCTGCTGCTGGGATCCCTGTGCTGCTGCTGGGATCCCTGTGCTGGTGCTGAGATCCCTGTGTTGGTGCTGGTGCTGGGATCTCTGTGCTGGCCTCAGCCCCTACCTGCAGGCTCCAAGGCTGCAGTTCTTGAGGGCACTCATTCTTTTCTATTCCTCTTCCTTTAGTACAGTCCCAAACCAGGTGACTGGTGTGTGTGAAGAGGGGTGGGTGGAGAGCCTTCCTTGTCTGGGGCTGCAGACTGAGCTCCTCCCTTGCACTGCCCACGGGGCTCAGCGTCAGGGCCCCAGCAGCGGCAGTGTCACCCTGCCAGGGTGGCCCTCTGCTGTCCCCATCTGTCCCACACTCGTGGGGCTGTCGGCTCCAGAGAGGGAGTTCCCTGATCTGCAGCCCAGAGGGAGCCCTGCAGCAGCAGCCTCTGGACAAAGTCTCCATCTTATCTCTTATCAGTAGGATCATCTGGGTTGGAAAAGCCCTCCAAGGCCATCGAGTCCCACCATCCCCAGCTCGGCCAAGGCCACCACTGTCCCGTGTCCCCAAGTGCCACATGCACATGGCTTTTAAATCCCTACAGGGATGGGGACTCTCACTGCCCTGGGCAGCTGGGCCAGGGATTGACAGAGCTTTAGGTAAAGAAATTTTCCCTGATGTCCACCCTGAGCCTCCCCATGCCCAGCCTGAGGCCGTTCCCTCCCCTCCTGTCCCTGTTCCTGGGAGCACAGCCCGATCCCCCCGGCTGTCCCCTCCTGTCAGGAGCTGTGCAGAGCCACAAGGGCCCCCCTGAGCCTCCTTTGCTCCAGGCTCAGCCCCTTCCCAGCTCCCTCAGCCTCTCCTGGGGCTCCAGCCCCTTCCCAGCTCCGTTCCCTGCCCTGGACACACTTGTAAATTAAGGTGGTTTAATATCTCTCAGATATCTTGCATTAACCAGAGCAGTGAGCTGGGCGGTGTTTCAGTTTATAAATTCCAGTATCTTGGACAGAAGGTAGACAGGAGTTAGTTGTGCAGGCAAGACTTCAGTTGGGATAAATAAATGTAAAAACTGCTGCCATCTCTAGCTGAAGGAGGCCAGGAGCACAGTTAGAGGAGCCAGCCTAGATTTAGGGAACCAGCCTGGTTTTTGGTTGCATTCTTAGGGAATGCCAGCAGATGAAGAGATGTTTTAGGGCAGGAGGCAGAGTTTGCCATGCTGAGTGCTGAGCCCCAAGTTTCTGGCCCTCAGCATGGCTGTCCCTGTCAGGGGCAGAGGCTCCCTGGGGTCAGGAGCTGGAAGAGCCCAAAGCTGTTTGCAAAGTTTGAGCCCAGTGCAGAGGGATCTTTGGGGTTTTTCCTGTTTTGGATCCATATGTTCTTTTATTAACGATTTTCCGTGTTCCCAGTTACTTGTGCGTGTGGGTTATTTGGGCAATTGAGCACTGCTGGTCAGTAAATGAGCTGGAATAGCTTTGTTCCAGTCCTTACTCATAAATTCTGCAATGTTCATGTCTCCAAACTTCCCTGCAGCCCAGCTGTCTGTTTTCACGGTGCTCTTTGGTTCTCTGAGATGTCCTCAGCCGGACATTACCTTGCCCCTCGGGATGCACTTTCCCTTCAAGATGCAGCAATTACCTGGGAAATGGACTCCAGAGCCCTGACTGTTGTGAGGTTCTCTGGAAATCTGCGGCTTCACTGGCTGTGTCACGCAGCTAATGCCATTTGTCAGGCTGTTGGGGATCAGAGCTGTCCCCCGTGTGTCCCCAGGCCTCGGGGACAGCCTCATCCTGCCTGGGTGATGTCTCAGGCTGCACCAGAGGCAGCAAAGAAACACCATCCTAACCTTTCCTTCCTCATTCTTTCCCACTAGATGGCACCTGTAAAAGGCTGTCGATGCCCCTGTGTGTTCTGAGGGCTTCTGCTGCCTTTAATTGCTTTGTCTTTGGTCCTGTCCTCTCCTGCGCCCATCAGCTTTGCTCCCTGCACAAAAAGGCTCTTGTCGTGGGTATGCCCTGACACCCAAACACAGTTCCAGAGCCTCCAGCCTCTTTGGTAATTTGTTTTCAAACACAGTAGTCCTGGGGAGCCTTAAAGGTTTTAAACTCATGTTCCTGAACCTGTTATTCAAAACAAAGTCAAGATTTTTTTTCCTTCAGTGGGTTACTGCTTAAGAAAAGGGTCATTTATCTAGACGGTGTGGTTCACACTCAGGTACGTTTTGATATTTTGTGCACATTGAAATCCTTTCCTAAGGAAGGATAAGCAAACCTCATTATTCACTGCTCGCTCTGATTGCTCTCAGCAGCAGCAGCAGCAGCAACAGTCTGACGCAGCAGTTCCTCCACTACCCCCACACCCTCCAGTGAGAAAGTGACCTCTTATTGTGCTCCAGCCTCCTCTGGCAGTGCTCTTGAGTCTGCAGGGTCCCTGTGCCTGTGCTGCTGGAAAGGGTCAACACAGCGGCACTGCATCCTGCACAGGGAGCTGGGAAGGGCTAACACTGCGGGGCTTCCTGTGTCAGTCCCTCCAAGCAGGTGTGATGTGCCCCGTGTCCCTGCTCAGGGCAGGGTGATCAGTGCCCTGTGCTCACAGCAGGGTGATCAGTGCCCCATGTCCCTGCTCACAGCAGGGTGATCAGTGCTCGTGTCCCCTGGTCCCCCTGGCTCTGAGTGGCTCCAGGCTCTGTCCCTGCCCAGCTCACAGCAGCTCCAGGCTCTGTCCCTGCCCAGCTCCCTGTGCCTCCAGGCTCTGTCCCTGCTCAGCTCCCTGTGGCTCCAGGCTCTGTCCCTGCCCAGCTCCCGCTGCCTCCAGGCTCTGTCCCTGCCCAGCTCCCGCTGCCTCCAGGCTCTGTCCCTGTCCAGCTCCCGCTGCCTCCAGGCTCTGTCCCTGCCCAGCTCCCAGCGGCTCCAGGCTCTGTCCCTGCCCAGCTCCCGCTGCCTCCAGGCTCTGTCCCTGCCCAGCTGCTGCTGGCTCCAGGCTCTGTCCCTGCCCAGCTGCTGCTGGCTCCAGGCTCTGTCCCTGCCCAGCTCCCAGCGGCTCCAGGCTCTGTCCCTGCCCAGCTGCTGCTGGCTCCAGGCTCTGTCCCTGTCCAGCTCCCGGTGGCTCCAGGCTCTGTCCCTGCCCAGCTCCCGCTGGCTTCAGGCTCTGTCCCTGCCCAGCTGCTGCTGGCTCTAGGCTCTGTCCCTGCCCAGCTCCCGGTGGCTCCAGGCTCTGTCCCTGCCCAGCTCCCGCTGGCTCCAGCCTCTGTCCTGCCCAGCTCCCGCTGGCTCCAGGCTCTGTCCCTGCCCAGCTCCCAGCGGCTCCAGGCTCTGTCCCTGCCCAGCTCCCGCTGGCTCCGGGCTCTGTCCCTGCCCAGCTCCTGCTGGCTCCGGGCTCTGTCCCTGCCCAGCTCCCGCTGGCTCCAGGCTCTGTCCCTGCCCAGCTGCTGCTGGCTCCAGGCTCTGTCCCTGCCCAGCTCCCGCTGGCTCCAGGCTCTGTCCCTGCCCAGCTCCCGCTGGCTCCAGGCTCTGTCCCTGCCCAGCTGTTGCTGGCTCCAGGCTCTGTCCTGCCCAGCTCCCGCTGGCTCCAGGCTCTGTCCCTGCCCAGCTGTTGCTGGCTCAGGCTCTGTCCCTGCCCAGCTCCCAGCTCCCAGTGGCTCCAGGCTCTGTCCCTGCCCAGCTGCTGCTGGCTCCAGGCTCTGTCCCTGCCCAGCTCCCAGCGGCTCCAGGCTCTGTCCCTGCCCAGCTCCCGCTGGCTCCGGGCTCTGTCCCTGCCCAGCTCCCGCTGGCTCCAGGCTCTGTCCCTGCCCAGCTCCCGCTGGCTCCAGGCTCTGTCCCTGCCCAGCTGCTGCTGGCTCCAGGCTCTGTCCCTGCCCAGCTCCCGCTGGCTCCAGGCTCTGTCCCTGCCCAGCTCCCAGCGGCTCCAGGCTCTGTCCCTGCCCAGCTCCCAGCGGCTCCAGGCTCTGTCCCTGCCCAGCTCCCGGTGGCTCCAGGCTCTGTCCCTGCCCAGCTCCCGGCGGCTCCAGGCTCTGTCCCTGCCCAGCTGCTGCTGGCTCCAGGCTCTGTCCCTGCCCAGCTGCTGCTGGCTCCAGGCTCTGTCCCTGCCCAGCTCCCAGCGGCTCCAGGCTCTGTCCCTGCCCAGCTGCTGCTGGCTCCAGGCTCTGTCCCTGCCCAGCTGCTGCTGGCTCCAGGCTCTGTCCCTGCCCAGCTCCCGGTGGCTCCAGGCTCTGTCCCTGCCCAGCTCCCAGCGGCTCCAGGCTCTGTCCCTGCCCAGCTCCCGGTGGCTCCAGGCTCTGTCCCTGCCCAGCTCCCAGCGGCTCCAGGCTCTGTCCCTGCCCAGCTGCTGCTGGCTCCAGGCTCTGTCCCTGCCCAGCTCCCGGCGGCTCCAGGCTCTGTCCCTGCCCAGCTCCCGTCGGCTCCAGGCTCTGTCCCTGCCCAGCTCCCGCTGGCTCCAGGCTCTGTCCCTGCCCAGCTGCTCACCAGCCCTTCCTCCCTCCCGGCAGGGCCGGTGCCTGTTTGCCAGCGGCAGCCCCTTCGAGCTGGTCACTCTGAAGGATGGGAGGACCTTCAAACCAGGCCAAGGAAACAACGCTTACATCTTCCCAGGTAATAAATGGAGCTGTCACCCTGTAATCTCCAAGATTGGGCTGTCTGCCCCTTTCCTTGGGCTCCCTTGCTGCAAATGCACAGTCAGTGAAGCAGCGTGCAGAGGTGTTGCCAGTGTTTGAGAGCTTGGAGAAGTGAGTGGCTGGATGACAGACAGTCAGTCCAGGCTGGATGTGGGGCACATGCATCCACAGGGAGCAAACCCAGCTGGATGGGGCTGAGAAAACAGAAGGATGCTATTAAAGGCTTTGGGAGCTGCTGCATTATGGTTCTGCTGTTTGTTTGGGGAGGAAAGGAGAAAATAAATGTTAATATGCACTTGGAGTCATGTTAATAACTCTCAGTCAGTAGTTCTTGAAGCTGTATCTGCACACGGGGGTGGAAGAGTAGCGCTGGGGATGTTCCTGTGCCTTCCCCTTCCCTGCCTGAGCTGCAAAGCTCCAACCCTTCCAGAAGCCACCTGCTGTGGCCGTGGCTGCGCCCATGGTAGCAGTGCTGTGAGTGTGGAGGGTGTCCCTGCCGAGGCAGGGGCTGGGACAAGGTCATCTTCAACCCGAGCCACCCCATGGCTCCGTCAGGGTGTGCAGAAAGCTGCAGGAGGGTTTTCAGGGATAACACTGCAGATGAGAGGCAGCTCCTCGAAGCAGGCTGCACATTAAAAGTGAAGTGTCCCTAACTGGCAGTGATTTCTTGTAGGCGTGGCTCTGGCTGTGATCCTCAGCAGCGTCAGGCACATCAGTGATAAGGTTTTCCTGGAGGCTGCCAAGGTAAGTCTGGGAGCAGAGCAGGCTGTGGCTTCTGACACGACAGGGATGGCTTGATGGGCACTCCTCTCAAATCCTGGTGAAGCACATTGGTTTCCTGCTTGGTTTCTGTTGGCTTGTCCCTCCTCAGTGGGGGAAAAAATCGTGGTTTGAGCGCACAAAGTTGTGCCAAGAATCAGGTTCCACTGCAGTGGTGATGAAGTAGCAAGGGTGTCCCTGTGTGAGTCACTGTGGCAGCAGGGCTGTCCCCTGCCCTGTCCTGGGCCCTGCAGCTGGCTCTGTGGCTCTGGGGGAGGGATTCGTCCCCCAAAGCACCCCCAAGCGCTCGCAGTCAGTGTGCTGATTGCTCAGTTCCTCAGACCGAAATGCCGAGATCCTGAGTGCCTCACTGCAGTGCTTGGGGAGCACTCTGGTGCTGGGAGCGCTGCAGCCTGATGCTTTCAGGTCTTCTGGCACGTTATTAGTCACATTTGGTAAATAAAGTCACGTTAGTAAATAAAAAGTGTTTGTTTCTCTTGACTCAGGCATTGGCAGAACAGTTGACAGATGAAGAGCTTGCACAAGGAAGACTTTATCCTCCACTGTCCAATATCAGGGAAGTTTCTATTTATATTGCTGTCAAGGTGAGTATGAAATATAAAATTGCACTGCAGTAAAAGTGGTTTATGTGTACATTAACCTGCTGAGTTGCACAGAGTGTGACCCTTGAACATGAGGTGCTTGGGCAACACCCGGTTCTGTATGCCTGCAATAAGGGAAATGTATAAAAATGTTCCCTTTGTGGGATGCTTCAGCTTGGCAGCCACGGTGGGCCAAAATGACACCTCTCTGGTTCCTGAAATTCAGTTTTGAGATCCCAGCTAAGGCATGTGGGGATGTAAAGACACTGAGGTGCTGAGCATAGAAGACAAAGGACTCTGCATGATTCAATGTGAATTAATCAAAAGCAGTTTATTGTGCTACTAAACATTGTTTATATTTACTTCTCATCTTGGTCTACACAAGATGAGAATTGGTTTCATTGGTAGCTCTGTTTGTCCATGCACTGTTTGTTGGTAGCTCTGTTTGTCCATGCACTGTTTCATTGGTAGCTCTGTTTGTCCATGCACTGTTTCGTTGGTAGCTCTGTTTGTCCATGCACTGTTTGTTGGTAGCTCTGTTTGTCCATGCACTGTTTGTTGGTAGCTCTGTTTGTCCATGCACTGTTTGTTGGTAGCTCTGTTTGTCCATGCACTGTTTGATTGGTAGCTCTGTTTGTCCATGCACTGTTTGTTGGTAGCTCTGTTTGTCCCTGCATTGTTTGATGGGTAGCTCTGCTTTGTCCATGCATTGTTTGTTGGTAGCTCTGTTTGTCCATGCACTGTTTCATTGGTAGCTCTGCTTTGTCCTTGCATGGTTTCATTGGTAGCTCTGTTTGTCCATGCATGGTTTGATGGGTAGCTCTGTTTGTCCATGCACTGTTTGATGGTAGCTCTGTTTGTCCATGCATGGTTTGATGGTAGCTCTGTTTGTCCATGCATTGTTTGTTGGTAGCTCTGTTTGTCCCTGCATTGTTTCATTGGTAGCTCTGTTTGTCCCTGCATTGTTTCATTGGTAGCTCTGTTTGTCCATGCACTGTTTGTTGGTAGCTCTGTTTGTCCATGCATTGTTTGATGGTAGCTCTGTTTGTCCATGCATGGTTTGTTGGTAGCTCTGTTTGTCCATGCATGGTTTGTTGGTAGCTCTGTTTGTCCATGCATGGTTTGATGGTAGCTCTGTTTGTCCATGCATTGTTTGATGGTAGCTCTGTTTGTCCATGCACTGTTTCATTGGTAGCTCTGTTTGTCCATGCACTGTTTGTTGGTAGCTCTGTTTGTCCATGCATTGTTTGTTGGTAGCTCTGTTTGTCCTTGCTTGGTTTCATTGGTAGTTCTGCTTTGTCCTTGCATGCTTTCATTGGTAACTCTTCTTTGTCCATGCATCTAAGACTGGTATCTCTGCCTTGCCCACGAGGCAAGCAGGCATCTTTTCTATTAATCTAATGGGTACAAGCTGTGAGCATCATTTACTCAACACCCCTTTGCCTGTCAGCAGCTTTCTGCCTCTTCTCTCTGCTTGCCAGTCAGCTTTTCATGCCCAGGATGCCCCATCTGTGGCAGAGCAGCCGCTCCTTTGCCGCGTGCGTTTCCCGGCCGTGCCGCGCGGTGCCGCGGGCTCCGAGCCGTGCTGTTCCCCCTCCCCAGGTGATGGAGTTCCTGTATGCCAACAACATGGCCTTCCACTACCCCGAGCCGGCCGACAAGAACCGCTACATCCGCTCCAAGGTGTGGAGCTACGAGTACGAGTCCTTCATGCCGGACGTGTACGACTGGCCCGAGTCCAAGGTGCACTGACCAGCCCCGCGCCCGCGCCTCAGGCAGCGCCGCCACTCTGCAGGGATCCCCTCCCTCCCTCCTCAGACCAACTGTAATCATGATCTTCGACTCCTCTAATTTATTTGCGCTCATTTCGTTGCCTTTTTTTTTTTTTCCCCCCTTACGCCCTGTTTTTCACCTGATTTCTCCCAAGTACCTGATAAACTGTACGGATAACGGCATCTGCCACAGGGATGAGAGAGCCCTCCAAAATTAATTCAAACAGTAACATTGCATTTCTAGCTTAGGGCCAGCACCACACCGAAGAATTCCATTATTTGATATTTTAGCTACCTGCATTTGATGATACACTGTAGCTCTCTCATCACTGCTGATATCCAGAATTACTTATTTCTGCCTTTAATAATCAGTCTTCTAATTGTCCTAGTGTTGTCACACTGCATTAGCTGTGACATCAAGGGAGACCACTTGAATAGAAAAAACAAAAGGGCAGTTAAAGACAACTTAGGGAGTCTGATGGGCCTTCTGTTTTGTTTAATGTTTAAAGATGCCCATGTCCAGACATCCTTGTGGCATTGGCTGCTGTTTCCTTGAGGAGCAGCGAGATGTACATGTGTGGAGTCTGCAGCAAAGTTTGCAGCTTTGTTTTCATCACTCCTTGAAATCTGTTCTCAGGAAAAATGTGAGCTAGTTTAAATTGTCCTTGGGAAGCCTGAAAATAATACTGATCGCTTAATAGCTTTTAAAAACAACACCGTACTGTCAAATAATAAATTTTATTGGGTAGAGGTAGGACCTGAAGTAATTTATGGAAATCTTTTTAGAGATTTTACTAGGAGATTTTAAGCAATGGACTGCAAAACGATTTACCAAAGGATCTTTACTTAATTTTTTAATTTTTTCAAGTTTCTGTTTTATTTAAGCCAGGTTGTTTTCTCCCTTGTTCTCACAAAAAGACTCGTATGTGATGTTTTATGACACTGCTGACTCGAAAGCTCCAAATTGGACTCGGCTGGAGGCAGCACCCCGTAGGCAGTGCGGGTTCCAGGGGCTGGCAGGGCTGGAGCAGGGATGCTGTCGGGCAGCTGTTCCCACCAGAGTCTGCTGGATGTTCCCTGAGGCCTTGGCCCCACTCGCTCTGTCATTGTGAGTGCTGGACCCAAAAGGTGCTCACTCCAGCTTACTGCCCTTACAGGCCTGGTTTGTCAGGGTCCTTGTGTGGCAGCAGGAGTTCCCAGCTGAGCTTTTCCTTGCCAGGGTAGTGCTGCATGTTTGCTGCAGATGCCACAGTGTACACTCTCCCAGTTGCCTTGGGGCGAGGCCGCAGGGCGCTGGTCACTGCACAGGGACAGGCAGGGACAGCCAGACGTGTGCTCCCTGCCCTGACAACAGCCACCTGCCAGGAGCAGAAACAAAGATACCAGGCTGCTCCAGTTGGCTGCAGCAAGGCAGGAGAAGGGCAGGAGTAAATAAACAGGTGGATGTGCCAGCAGTGCTGCACTGGCAGACATCATCCAAAGAGATAAAGCAGAGCTTGCTCAGGATTTACCCATGGCAAGCACTGCTCTCGTGTCCTCAGTTACACAGGAAAATGCAATCTCCACAGAACAGGCCAGAACAGAGCAAGGAAAATGGTCTCAGTACCCCTTGGGCACCTACAGCCTGATCTCTGGCTCTAAAACTGTGTTCACACAAAGAACAGTAACCTTTGGGAAGGGGCTGCCTGTGTGGGCAAAGAAGACTGATTATATAAACACAGAAAAGAGTGATGTGGGGAAAAAACTGTGGTGTTCAAGCTGTGGTAAAGTGTTGTGTGGTGGGGCCTGAGGTGCTTCACTGCTGAGTGCTGAGGTGCACATGGGCAGGAGCTTGCACTTGCAAGTGAATGTACAAAAGACACCAACACACACACACATAGGATGTTTTTACAAAGAGTGCTTTTTTCATCTATTTTTGCTATGCCTTGTTTGTATCGTATTTAAATTAGTGATCTTACTGAGAAAGAAATTATTTATTCAATGTATGAATTATTTTTGCCTTCTGAAAATCCAGCTCTATCTGAAGCCTGTTGTACTGTGCCAGTGGAGTTCTGCATCACTGGATTCCGGAGTGCTGGGAACACACAGCTTCCTCCCTCCTGCCAGCAGCCAGTTAGGCAGATGAGTGACAAAAACACCCCAAATGCACCGATCCCGTGTCCCTTCAGCCTGATGGTTTGTTCCCAAGGATTGCAGCTGTTGTCCACAGCCAGTGGCCCTTGAGGCGCTCAGGAAAAGCTGTGGCTCGGGGAGGCAGCAGGGCCCTGCTCTGGGCAGGATCGGTCCCGTTCCCAGAGGGAGGGAGATCCCATTCCCTGAGGGAGATCCCGGTCCGGCTCAGGAGGCCGCTGCTCTGAGCAGCCCCTGCCCGTCCTGGCTCCTCCTGCCTGCCCGCTGTCCCGCAGGTGCTGCAGGGGCTGCTCAGAGCTGGCTGGCAGCGGGATTTCCCCAGGCACAAACGCTGCCGCATAGGAATTCTGCTGGAAACCCGCTGCAGAGCTGCGGCCCGTCAGGAGCAGGAGCAGCCCCGGGCTGTGCTGGAGGTGTGGCCGGCTCTGTCCCCTGTCCCGCTGGGAGGTGCCCGCCAGACCTGAGCCAGCACGGCCCCCTGGGCTCTGTGTGCCAGGCTCTGAGCATCCCCTGCAGCTTGCGGCGTGGACATGGTGGGGTTTTCCCTTCGATGTGCAGCCATTGTTTCCTGTTGGCAACAGGTAACCTGTCAGCTCACAAAGTTTTCAGTCCATTTCACTCTCTCTTTCATCTTCTCCAGAATTAATTTTTTTTTCATACATAGGATTTTAAGATACATAGATTCATGTTCAGTTTTCCTTTAGGTACAATTAATCCTTGAACTAATTGCAACTGCTAATCTTGCTGGCTAGTAATGAACCAGTTTCCTTTTTTATATTCTACTTAACACGATTTTTTCTGTTTGCTGGTTTATTCAAAATATTTACTGGTCTTTATCTGTACAGAAAATTCTCTTAGACAGTATGCAAAGGGAAACAGGTGTCACCAGGATGCATTTTGTCATGTTACATAGTGTAAGTTAAAAAAATACGTCACCTAAAGGACCACCAGTGTTGTAGCTTGTCACACAGCCCCTGTGACTTGCCCTCCAAATGATTTTGTAAAAGACTGTCTTCCGTGTCTCCTTGGGGTATGCAGAACCCTTCTGAGAGGATCAGGAGCTTGGCTGAGGTCAGTCTTCCAGGATTTGTCCAATCCTTGCTTCCTTAAAATCAGCAGGAGCAGGACTGAGCCTCTTGGCAGCAACCTGTAGGAGGTTTTGGGGAGAGTAAAGGTGTCTGATGAAGCACAGCCTTTCTTTATAAAATACCTGTGGTTTTGTTCAAAGGTGTTGCAAAGGTTTGTGTGTTCCTGAAGCCTCTGCCCAGCTGCCAAGGTGACATGTAGAAGGAGATGATGAAAATGTTGTGTCAGATACATTTTAAACCCCCAGTGTGACGCGTGGCACAAGTTCTCGGTTACATTTGTGGACGGTGATGCATCCTGATCTGTTGTGTTCGTTTTCCAAGCTTCAAACCAAGTGACACTTTACCTGCAGAGTGGTGTGTAACAGGTTTCCTGTGGTCGGTGCGTGTCTTCCTCTTGTACTGTTGTTTCCAGCACGCTGTTTTACGGGGATAAAGTAACTCTGTCACACTCCTCTGGTAGTACCTGCCAAGATGAACGATACACCTTTTAGTTTCTCGTTAGCAGCCCTCCCCTCCGTGGTGACTGTTCCTGTGGGAGAGTGGGGATCACTATTGTACAGCTCCCACCCAGGTTTCAGTTCAGCTGACTCCAGCCCCGCCAGTCCTGGCTGGTTTTGTTTGGCTGCAGAGGGGCAGAGCTGAGCCCTCTGCCATCCCAGAGCTGAGCCCCTCTGCAGCTCCCAGATCAGTGTGAGAGCAGCTGGGGCTGGCTGCAGAGGGGCACAGCTGGGCCCACAGGGCTGAGCTCCTCTGCAGCTCCCAGATCAGTGTGAGAGCAACCAGGGCTGCTTGCAGAGGGGCACAGCTGAACTCCTGTGCAGTCCCGCAGAGCTGAGCTCCTCTGCCGTCCCACAGAGCTGAGCTCCTCTGCAGCTCCCAGATCAGTGTGACAGCAGCTGGGGCTGCCTGCAGAGGGGCACAGCTGAGCTCCTCTGCCATCCCACAGAGCTGAGCCCCTCTGCAGCTCTGAGATCAGTGTGACAGCAGCTGGGGCTGCAGTCTCACTGCAGCGCTTCCAGCTGGATAAGCCACTGTTGTTTCTGCTCTCGGGACGCTCCGAATGCTGCCCTGTTCCATAACAGCCGCGGGCGGCGGGCAGGGACTGGTGTCAGACGGGAGGAGGAAATGCAGAGCAAAGCTCTGCTGCACTGGCCTGGCAGCTGAATTTGGGCAAAGCCGCTCAGCTGCTGCTGCTGAAGGCACGTCTGACTCGCTGTGTGTGGGCCTGCCCGCCCTGCCTGCTGCCGTGGGACTATCCAGCACGGCTCCGAGTGCTTCCCCCCGTGCCTCCCGCTCTCGGTGGGGATGGCAGGACTCAGCCGGGGCACAGGGGCCGTGGCTGCAGCTGGAGGAGCAGGTTCTGTCACCTGCTGGTGCTGCAGCAGCCCCGAGCTGGCTGGTGGTGCTCCCAGACTGAGCTCAGCTCTCCACCTGCCATCGGCTTCGGCTCATCCGTTCCTCAGCCAGATCCTTCCTAACGGGAATAAAAATACTCTTAGGACTAAAGATGGCTGCCTCGCCAACAAAACAGCGAAATAACCTGCATTTATTTCTATCTTAAACATATCTACCTTATGCAAATCAATGTGAGCCTGCTGGGGCGCTTGGGAGAACAGTTCCAGCCTGGTCCGTGCGGGGTTGGCTGTGCCTGGGAGGGTCATTGCTCAGCTGAAACTAAAACTGTATGTAAAATGTGAAGTGGTTGGGGTTTCTTCCTACTTTATAACGTTGTAACTCTATTGAAATGTGTGTTCTAGTCTTCTATTTTCTTAGTAAAATGCATTCCCTTTGCCTAAGTCGTACCCGATGTTTTTTATTCTGAGAAAAAACAAAACCCAAAGATGCTGGATCTGTTCAGGACTGGGGAAGGTCCTTTTGCCTGAGGGCTCTGTAAATGGTTGCATGTGGTGATCTTTAAGGTCTTTTCCTAGAATCATGCAATCAGAAGATGGTTAGAGTTGGAAGGGAATCTAAACGACCATCCAGTGCCACCCCCTGCTATGGGCAGGGACACCTGCCACTGTCCCAGGCTGCTCCAAGCCCCATCCAGCCTGGCCTTGGGCACTGCCAGGGATCCAGGGGCAGCCACAGCTGCTCTGGGCACCCTGGGCCAGGGCCTGCCCACCCTCCCAGCCAGCAATTCCTAATTGCCAATAGCCCAAAATCTGTGCCTGCCCTCTGGCCCTGGGAGCCATTCCCTGGCTGCTGTCCCTGCAGGCCTTGTCCCCAGTCCCTGGGCAGCTCTCCTGGAGCCCCTGCAGGCCCTGCCAGGGGCTCTGAGGTGTCCCTGGAGCCTTCTCCTGTGCAGCTGAGCAGCCCCAGCTGTGCCAGGCTGGCTCCAGAGCAGAGGGGCTCCAGCCCTGGCAGCATCTCCGTGGCTCCTCTGCACTGGCTGCAGCAGCTCCAGGTCCTTGTGCTGTTGTTGCCCAGGGCTGGGGCAGCTCTGCAGGTGGGCTCTCACCTGAGCCCAGGGGCACAGGGGCAGGATCCCCCCTGCCCTGCTGCCCACGCTGGGGCTCAGCCCGGGCAGGGCTCTGCTCCTGCACCAGTGGGAGCCCGGCAGCCCCAGCGGTGCCAGCCCTGCCCTCAGCGCTGCTGCCCCTCCACATCTCCTCCCCAGCACAAGCGAACTCCCCAGAAAGGGCAGTTGGGAAAGGAAAAGGTATTTCAGAACTAGAATGTTGCACCTTCCTGCCGTCCTGGTGTGCAGCTGCCATTCGAATGCAGAACAGAATGGAAAAAGGTGTGCAAAGTACCTCATCCCCTGGAAAATGCAATGAATTTTTGCTGAATACAAGGGCATTTCGGCAAGGTGCTGTCACAGCCACTCCAATAAGAACCACGAAAAATGGGAATTTTAAAAATTTGTTGTATTGTCTGGGCTGATCCCTCAGCGAGGGCAACAGGGCAGGGGGTTCAGGCTGGGGCAGGCCCAGCTCCCACCCACAGCCCCCCCAGCTCCTTCTCCCAGGGCTGCTCCCGCTGTTCCCCCCCGGCCGGGCCTGATCCCGCGGCTGCCCTGACCCGGTGCAGCTCCAGCGCTCGTTCTTCCCGACGCACTCGGCGCCAGGGCGCGATCCGCCCCGCGCTCCCTCGGCCGCAGGGCGGGCTCTCCTCACGGCCCGCCCGCCCCGCCTGGCGCCGCCCGCGAGGTAAGGCCGGAACCGGGCCGGAACCGTGCTGGGGATGGAACCGGAACAGGGCCGGGGCTGGGGCGGGTCGGGAGCGGGGCTGGGGCGGGTCGGGAGCGGGGCCGGGCCCTCCCAGCCCATCCCGGTGTCCCCGCCGGCCCCACCGCGTGCCCCGAGCCCGGGCCGGCAGCGCGGGCGGAGCCGGGGGCAGCTGAGGGTAGCCCGGCCCGGGGCGCCGCAGGGAGAGCTCGGAGGCCTGGCAGGGCCTGCAGGGGCTCCAGGAGAGCTGCCCAGGGACTGGGGACAAGGCCTGCAGGGACAGCACCCAGGGAATGGCTCCCAGGGCCAGAGGGCAGGCACAGATTTTGGGCTGTTGGCAATTAGGAATTGCTGGCTGGGAGGGTGGGCAGGCCCTGGCCCAGGGTGCCCAGAGCAGCTGTGGCTGCCCCTGGATCCCTGGCAGTGCCCAAGGCCAGGCTGGATGGGGCCTGGAGCAGCCTGGGACAGTGGCAGGTGTCCCTGCCCATGGCAGGGGGCTGGAGTACAAGTATTTTCAATAGAAATATTTTCAAGTATTTCCTTCCAACACAAACCATTCAATTCTTGATCCCATGATTTTACACTGGGGAAAAGGAAAATACAAATATTTGCATTTGCAAAGTGTTTATTTCTGCATTTGGTCTGAGATGGACATGAGCCATGGCTCTCCCCGAGCCCCCAAGGTCAGGCTGCGCCTTGGTGTGCTTGGGAGAGCCCTGCAAGCCCACCTGGGAAGAGAGCGCTTTTTTCTGGAATTCCAGAATCCTGGAATGCTTTGGGTTAGAAAGTCCTCCAAGCCCATCCAGTCCTGCACACCTCCCACTGTCCCAGGCTGCTCCAGGCCCCATCCAGCCTGGCCTTGGACACTGCCAGGGATCCAGGGGCAGCCACAGCTGCTCTGGGCACCCTGGGCCAGGGCCTGCCCTCCCTCCCAGGGAACAAAAAACTGGGAGGCTGTGGAAACTCATCTAAAAACAACTGATCTTGAGAAATTATTTTGAAAGATATCTAAAGGTGTTAAGGCACCTGAATTTTTAAATCCTTCTGAAAAGAAGGCAGGATCAAATTCTGGGAAGACTGGGGCTGGAGGAATCCCACTCATGAGGATGTCCACGTGGGTCCTGCTGCCCCACCAGGCTCCTCCTGCAGACACAGACACATCCACAGCTGGGCACAGGATCTGGGGTGAAACAGGTGTTCCCTGCCTGTGCCCCCGGTCACCCCTGCCTCTCTGAAGCTGCTCTGGGGGAAGTGACCCTTCCCCCTCTGCATCTCATGGCTGCCCGCTCCTGGAATCCAGGAATGGTGTTCAAATGTCAGCAGAGACTGCTCGGTGAAACTCATCCTGAAACGCTCCTAGAGGGAAGGCTCACGCGGGAAAACTCAGAGTTTAAACAGAGCTCAGAGGAAATAAATTATTTATTCAGTTATTGGGTGGGGTTAGAGCTTAGAGTTGTTCCAACTGGATGGGGCTGTTTTCTCTGGGAATCCACACAGGTCTTGTGCTTGGGCTGTGTGTTTGCAATCTGCCAGGACATAAAAAGGAAATCTCTGCTTTTAAATAATGTGTTGTCTGAAAGTCATATCCTGCTCTAGGCAGGTTTTACTATTATGTTTTAAGGGAATTCTATCCTCACACTGAACTGTGGAGGGTGCCTTCACTTCAAACAAAAATGTTTGCTGGTTTCCCTGCACAAATACATCAAATCACAGAATACCCCAAGTTGGAAGGGACCCACCAGCATCACCCAGCCCAGCTCCTGCCCTGCACAGACCCCCAGCAATCCCACCCTGGGCATCCCTGGCAGTGCTGTCCAAAGGCTCCTGGAGCTCTGGCAGCCTCGGGGCTGTGCCCATTCCCTGGGGAGCCTGGGCAGTGCCAGCACCCTCTGGGGAAGAGCCTTTCCCTGATACCCAAACTAACCCTCCCTGGCACAGCTCCAGCCGTGCCCTGGGAGCTGTTCCTGTCCCAGAGCCTGGCACCTGTGTCCTGTGTTCCAGCAGGCACCTGCTCTGTGTCCTGTGTTCCAACAGGTAACTGGTGTGTGTCCTGTGTTCCAACAGGTAACTGTGTCCTGTGTTTGAACAGGTAACTGCTCTGTGTTCTGTGTTCCAACAGGTAACTGTGTCCTGTGTTTGAACAGGTAACTGCTCTGTGTTCTGTGTTCCAACAGGTAACTGTGTTCTGTATTCTGTGTTCCAACACGTAACTGTGTTCTGTGTTCCGTGTTTGAACAGGTAACTGGTCTGTGTCCTGTGTTCCAGCAGGTAACTGCTCTGTGTCCTGTGTCCCAGGAAGCTCCTGCCCTGTGTCCTGTGTCCCAGCCGGCTCCTGCCCTGTGTCCTGTGTCCCAGGAGGCTCCTGCCCTGTGTCCTGTGTCCCAGGAGGCTCCTGCTCTGTGTCCTGTGTCCCAGCCGGCTCCTGCCCTGTGTCCTGTGTCCCAGGAGGAGGCTCCTGCTCTGTGTCCTGTGTCCCAGGAGGCCCCTGCTCCTGTGTCCCAGGAGGCCCTGTGTCCCCCAGGAGGCTCCTGCTCTGTGTCCTGTGTCCCAGGAGGCTCCTGTGTCCTGTGTCCCAGGAGGCTCCTGCCCTGTGTCCTGTGTCCCAGGAGGCTCCTGCCCTGTGTCCTGTGTCCCAGGAGGCTCCTGCCCTGTGTCCTGTGTCCCAGCCGGCTCCTGCTGTGTCCTGTGTCCCAGGAGGCTCCTGCACTGTGTCCCAGTCCCAGGAGGCTCCTGCTCTGTGTCCTGTGTCCCAGGAGGCTCCTGCCCTGTGTCCTG
Source organism: Emberiza elegans (assembly GCA_024865655.1). Taxonomy (NCBI): domain Eukaryota; kingdom Metazoa; phylum Chordata; class Aves; order Passeriformes; family Fringillidae; genus Emberiza; species Emberiza elegans. The sequence continues at coordinate 155,101 of JALJVW010003588.1, read as the reverse complement.
TGTCCCAGGAGGCTCCTGCCCTGTGTCCTGTGTCCCAGGAGGCTGCCCTGTCCTGTGTCCCAGGAGGCTCCTGCCCTGTGTCCTGTGTCCCAGGAGGCTCCTGCCCTGTGTCCTGTGTCCCAGGAGGCTCCTGCTCTGTGTCCTGTGTCCCAGGAGGCTCCTGCCCTGTGTCCTGTGTCCCAGCCGGCTCCTGCCCTGTGTCCTGTGTCCCAGGAGGCTCCTGCCCTGTGTCCTGTGTCCCAGCCGGCTCCTGCCCTGTGTCCTGTGTCCCAGCCGGCTCCTGCCCTGTGTCCTGTGTCCCAGGAGGCTCCTGCTCTGTGTCCTGTGTCCCAGGAGGCTCCTGCCCTGTGTCCTGTGTCCCAGGAGGCTCCTGCCCTGTGTCCTGTGTCCCAGGAGGCTCCTGCTCTGTGTCCTGTGTCCCAGCAGGCTCCTGCTCTGTGCCTGTGTCCCAGAGGCTCCGTGCCCAGTCCTCCCAGCCGGCTCCTGCCCTGCCCTGTGCCCAGGAGGCTCCTGTTCCTGTGTCCCAGGAGGCCCTGCCCTCCCAGGATGTCCCTGGATGTCTGTCCCAGGAGGCTCCTGTGTGTCCTTCCTGGGCACGGGCGTGCTCTTCCCGCTCGGTGTTCCCGGTGCCGCCCTCCCGGGATGTCCCTGGATGTCACCTTCCTGGGCACGGGCGCGGCCTTCCCGTGCCCGTCCCGCGGGGCCTCGGCGCTGGTGCTGCGCAGGGCAGGGCAGTGCTGGCTCTTCGACTGCGGCGAGGGGACGCAGACACAGCTCATGAAGAGCCACCTGCGAGCAGGTCTGTGCCCTTGGGCTGCGGGCAGCGACAGCTTCGGGAGGTGCCCGCCGCGCAGCCCGGGGCGCCGGCAGGGCAGGGCAGGGCAGGGCAGGGCAGGGAGCGCCGGCGGGGCTGCCCGACCTGCTCCGCAGCCATCTCTGACCGCCCCTCGGCACAGAGACAATCGGAATTAATTCATCGCGCTTAGCAATGCCAAACACAGCCCGCAGAGCAGCTTAAAACAGGAACGGTTTGGTTGTTGTTTGTCTGGAGGCAGCTCCAGACAAACCTGCGGTGAGCCCTCCTGGGGGTAAATGTCTCTTTTCAAGCGAGGCTGTGTGTGTTGGGGGTAACTTTGGCCTTTTGGCAAATGAATCAGGAATAAAGCTCACCTTGCTGTCACAGCCGCTGTGCTTCCACAGTCCTCAGTGGCCAGAGCTGACTTGTCTCCCCAAAGAATGAAGGTGAATTGTCAGTTACAAGCAGAAAAACAAGCTCCTGCTCCTCCAAAACCTGTCAGGGAATTTAATGTCCGGTAGACGGAGTAACTTCTATGAAATTGTTTACTGAAATCATCCTGAAACAAAAGAAAGAGATTCTGTCGTTCCTGTGGCTCAGTCCCAGCAGGTGCCAGAGGAGATGCCTGGCTGTGTGGGAGTTCAGCAGAGACAGAGGCAGCCTGGTTAAAGGACATGTGTCTGCAACGAGAGAGTTCTGGGCTCTTCTGGGCAGGACCCAGCTGGGGCCAGGCAGCCCGGGCACCAGAGAAAGCCCAGGCATTTACAGAGCAATTTTTTCTCTTGTGTTAAACAAACCAGTCAGCAACAGTGAGGTTCTTGCCTCTTAAAAAACTCTGCAATCAAAACTGCGTGCTGGTTTGGTTTTGGTTAGTTTTGATTTTGTTCGCTTCATGGGCTGGAAGGAGCAACACAAATTCCTCATTGTGTTCCTCGTTAGTCTGCAGATTTTCTGTAAGATTGAAGCTCAAATGCTTCCCAGCACGTCCTTGCATTTCTCATGGCAGATGTCACCAGCCAGGCCCATTCCATGCTTGTGGAATGCTTGGCTTAGAAGGAGCTAAACCTTGCATCTCTGCAGCCTCTCCTTGGCCTATCAGGCCAAAATCTTCCTTGTGTGGAAGGGATGGGGAAAGAAACACCTTTTGGGTTGGGATTTGTCTGTTAAGCACTGGTTTTGATAATTTCTGAGTTGTTACATTATTTTCCTGTCTTTTCCTGCCTTTGTCTTTTCCTGTTCTATTCAACAGCCAAAATCACCAAGATTTTCATCACTCACCTTCACGGCGACCACATTTTTGGACTTCCTGGGCTGCTGTGCACGCTCAGCCTGCAGAGGAGCCCTGATGCCAGCGTGGTGCCCATTGATATTTACGGGCCCCTGGGACTGCGGAGCTTCCTCTGGAGGAGCCTGGAGCTGTCCCACTCCCAGCTCCTCCTGCCCTACAGCGTGCACGAGCTGGTCCCCACGCGGGACCAGTGCCCCGCAGGTGAATTCCGGGACTTTTCTGGCCTGGACCGCGGCGAGGCGCTTGCCCAGGCGCCTCCAGGGACAGTTCTGCACCTGGATGCAGAAACAGACTCCTACCTGCTGCTGGAGGATGAGGAGCTGTCTGTGAGGGCGTTCCGCCTCTTCCACCGCGTGCCCTCCTTCGGCTTCGTGCTGGAAGAGAAGCCCCGGCCTGGGAAGCTCAAAGTGCACATACTGCAAGAGCTTGGTAGCTACTTTGACTTACTTTTCCTCTTTTTACTTCTTTTATGGCCACCTTCCTATGTGTTCTAGCAAACATGAGCAGCTGTCTCTCTCCGTAGCCTGTTTTAACTCAAATTTCCGTTTTCTGTCTGGCACCTGACCTCCAGGCTGCACTCTGAATCGGTGTGTGACACTGGTGCCAGGGAACGCCACAGACCACTTCCATGCTGGCAACAGCTGAGAACTTCAGGTGCCAAAGTTTAAACACCTCAGCGTGGCTTTCAGGAAAACATATGGCCAGTGTATTTGCATGATTTTCTTGACTTTAATACGAGCAATATAGTTGGGGTTTTCTGATATAGTTTCCCTGAGCAGTTTCCCTGTGGCTGCCCCATCCCTGGAAGTGTCCAAGCCCAGGCTGGAGCACCCTGGGACAGTGGAAAGTGTCCCTGCCCATAGCGGGATGAACTTTGGGTTGCCTTCCAACCCAAGCTATTCTAGGATTCCATGGTTTTCTTCAAACACACTTCCTGCTAAGATTACAATCCCTTAATTTGTATGAAAAATCCGAAACATCAATTGATTTTTACACTGAGGTTGTGTTTTTTCCCGGTGAGCCAGCTTTCTGTCCAGCACACCTCCAGGGGTGTATTTCAGAGCTAACGCAGCTCTAACAGCGCGATGGGTGTAGCGCTGAGGGGCTGTTTTGCCTTTCCCTTTCCCTGGCAGGAGTCCCGCCCGGTCCCCTGTACGGGGAGCTGAAGCGCGGCCGCGCCGTGGAGCTGAGCGGCGGCGTGCGGGTGGAGCCCCGGGACGTGCTGTCCCCGCCCGTGCCCGGCAGGAAGGTCTGCGTCCTGGGCGACTGCGCGGGGCCCGCGGGGCCGGGCGCCCTGCGCCTCTGCGGGCACGCCGACCTGCTGGTGCACGAGGCCACGCTGGGCGACAGCCAGCAGGACACGGCGCGCGAGCGCGGGCACAGCACGCCCGGCCAGGCCGCGCGCTTCGCCCTGCGCTGCCGCGCCCGCAGGCTGGTGCTGACCCACTTCAGCCAGCGCTACCGGCCCCGCGGCGATGGCCACCCCGACCTTGGCACCCTCCGGACGGAGGCCGAGGCCGTGATGGGGGGCCAGCAGGTGACACTGGCCGAGGACTTCATGACCATCGAGATCCCCATGAAAAACACAAACGAGGACTTTGTGACCACAGAGGTCCCAATGAAACAGTGAGAACCGAGGACTTCATCATGAGATCCCAATGAAAAACTGAAAAACGAGAACTTTCTGACCACAGAGATCCCAATGAAACAGTGAAAACCAAGGACTTCATCATGAGATCCCAATGAAACAGTGAGAACCGAGGACTTCATCATGAGATCCCAATGAAAAACAGAAAACCAAGGACTTCATCATGAGATCCCAATGAAACAGTGAAAACCAAGGACACTTCATCATGAGATCCCAATGAAAAACTGAAAACCAGGGACTTCATCATGAGATCCCAATGAAAAACTGAAAACCAGGGACTTCATCATGAGATCCCAATGAAAAACTGAAAACCAGGGACTTCATCATGAGATCCCAATGAAAAACTGAAAAACGAGGACTTTGTGACCACAGAGGTCCCAATGAAACAGTGAAAACCAAGGACTTCATCATGAGATCCAAATGAAACAGTGAGAACCGAGGACTTCATCATGAGATCCCAATGAAACAGTGAAAACCAAGGACTTCATCATGAGATCCCAATGAAAAACAGAAAAGTAAGGACTTTGTGACCACAGAGATCCCAATGAAACAGTGAAAAACAAGGACTTCATCATGATATCCCTATGAAAGAGTGAGAAATGAGGACTTCACGACCACAGAGATCTCAATGAAAAAGGGAAAACTCAGGACTTCATTACAAGATCCCAACGAAAAAGTGAAAACAAAGGACTTTGTGACAATAGAGATCCCAATTAAAAAGTGAAAACTCGGGATTGGTGACCATGGAAATCCCAATGAAACAGTGAAAACCGAGGACTTTGTGACCACAGAGATCCCAGTGAAACAGTGAGAACTCAGGACTTCCTAACAAGATCCCAGCTGAACAGTGAAACACCAGGACTTTGTGACCACAGAGTGGGTGTGACGGGGCGTTGCTGGGCTCAGGTGCAGGAGCTCTTCCTGTTCCGCACCTGCAGATGAAGTTCTCTCATAAATAAATAGAATTTATGCGTCCCATCAGAAGTGAATTTACAGTTCCGTTCATTCAAAGCTCTGGAGCATCAGCATTTTCACACCCAGTAAGGTTTGAGAAGCACGCCTGGAGGGTGGCAAGTACTCCTCCTTAAGCTGTCCCTCCAAATGCATTTAGAGGATAAATTATCGTGATGGAGGCACACTGTGTCTGCAGAAATGCCCCTGTGGGGGAATGTCACCCGCAGGCGCTCAGCCTGTTCCTGCAGTGACCTCATTCCTTCCCTGAAGGGACACACAGAGCCTGCTTCTGTCTCCTCACCTCACACTAGAAGCTGGGCTTTCCCAAATTTTACTGAATTTGCTGATCTGAAGCTCTGAGGAATTTTGAATTGAGACTACTTTTGAATTATTTTTGATCATGTGGTTTATTTTTTTATCTTTTACGTAAGTAAGAGAGGTGAGTTCAGCTCACATCTTCATAGCACAGCTCGGAAGGTCACAAGACTTCTAGTTGCAAAGCCTTTTAAAGATTTATTAGCCAATAAAACAATGTCAACAAGAACTTAATCTTTAAATATTTTATCTTATAGATTCCTGCAACAGTGTAAGTTTTTTTTAGTTAATTATAACACACAAACTTACAGCACTGTATTTTAAATTACTTAATTACTTTTATAACTACTTTTTTTTTCTATATCTTAAGTTTTAAAACTCTAAAGTTTCCTTTACTTAGCTTAACATGTGTGTGCTTTAAACTATAAATCCACATTCTCACCTCTAAGTTGAGTTTCTGAAGTTAAATTCTAAACACTTAAGTTTAGAAACCTTTTCCAAAATCTCAAATCAAATCCTGTGTTTAGTTCTAAACCTTATCTCACCCAAAAATTTTAAAAATTTTCTAAACTTTATTCTAAAAACTCCAAACTTTAACAAAAGCCAAAACCCTAAAAATTCCTACATTTCAAATGCCAACACGGAGCAGAACCAGTGGACTTGAGGAGCCTGCCCTGAGTTTCCCCCGGCAGCTGGAAGGCCCCAAAGCCAGGCGTGAGTGGAGGAGAGGAGAGGAGAGGAGAGGAGAGGAGAGGAGAGGAGAGGAGAGGAGAGGAGAGGAGAGGAGAGGAGAGGAGAGGAGAGGAGAGGAGAGGGAAAGGGGTGACATTCCCTGGTGGGTTTGAGTGCAGTGCCTGTGCTGATTTCCTGGGGCTGAAATGCAGCAAAGCCAGAGAGAGGAGCAGGGGTGACATTCCCTGTTGGGTCTGGCCACGGGGAGCAAGGTGAGTTCCACGGCTCTCCCCGCCCTGCACAGCCTCTGTTCCTGCCCGTGCTGACAGTAAACCAGAACGGAATCACACCAACATCCACGACTGGGATTCAAACGTGCTGCAGATGTGGAGGGCTTTGTTGCTGGCTGGGGGCTGTGTACAAAGTACGAACGAGACTGAATTACTAGAAACGCCTCTTGAGCTGTTTTATTTTCTAGCATCGGTCTCATTACATGTTGTGACAATGAAAGGATGCTATTAGCTCACATTTTAGGTAGCAAGCTAAACATGTTACTTACTAAACTTACTTTAAAAGTTTTTTGACCAATCACACAAAGCAAAAGCACATTGACAGTAGTTCTATCCAACCACTGTAAGCACATGTACCTGTGGTTAAACAATGCTTGCTCATTTCAAACACAATACCTGCTTGTAAGCTTTAAAACACAATGCACAGAGCTCCATTATTAAGCTTCAAACTTCCTAATGTCTCACTAAATATCCTTTTCTGCAACTTAAAGAGTTATTCTAGACAAGTGTTAATACACAGACCATTGTTCTAGCTGTCCTTACTTTTTAAATTCTCACGTAATTTTTTAATTAACCAATCTTATGGCTACTGCTTAGTTCCAATCACCATTCTTCTGTCTCTGAAGCCTGTCTTTTGCAGCTTTCCCAAACCCCTCCAATTTTATAGATTCCCACAGGATTCTTTGATTTCTTAAAACAGTAATGCTGGGTGGAGTGGCAGGCGTGAAGAACCTGAAACTCGCCGAGCTCTCTGTTTTTGTCCCAGAAATGCCGTGTAAGGCGGGCAGGCTCTGCAGACACGCTCTGTCTCCCCCCAAGCTGTACTCTCTTCTCTTTGACAAGAACAGTGTCTGGCGCGGGGGTCGTGGCACCACACCCAGTTTTGGGTGGTCGGGAGCCAAGCACGCTCCCGCTGCGCCGGCTTTCACACAGGGACAGAAACCTTTCTGTCCCGACCCGCTCCGCTGCGCCTGCTGCTCGCTGCAATACCCAAAACCCCCGTTCTTACCCCTGTTTATCCACAGCTGCGACCGGCAGCTCGGGGCACGGCTTCAGGCCTTTGATTTGGGATGCGAATCCTGGCTCGGAACGGGTGATTTTGGGTGAAGGGCAGCAGGGCAGAGAGTGTCACACAGGGCCTGCCCAGGTAATGGGCTGAGATACTGGTGCAACTCCAATGCCGTTTGTGCCACAGGGAGAGCCAAGGGGGGAATGTTCCTTTCCCCGACCTGTGAAGAAGAGCTGAGGGCTGCTGGCTCGGCACCCAGGCCGGGTCATCGCTGTGGACTCCGACACCTTGGGCACTGCTCTTGGGCACCCGTGAGTCAGAGCCCGCCCGGGGCTGGGGCTGTGCGGAACCGCTGCGTTCCGTGTCGTGCCTTTTAGCCCTGGAGAGCGAGCCACAGCTGCCTCTCTGCTAGCAGAGCCCTGCGTCCTCGCTAGGCCCGCTCCTCGCTCCTCAGTCGGGACACAAGTTACCCCGTGACTCTGACTAACGGATCCTAACGGAATGTACGGGAACACGTGCGCCCGGTCAGGAGAGGTTTGGGCCGTCAGTTGTCTGCGTTGTCAATGAGTTTGTCTTACCTTTCCAGCATCATCTGTGGGTTACCAAAGAGCAGAATTCCTCTGCATTGCAGCAGATGTGCCTGAGGGCTTCCCCCGGCAGCAGACAAGGACCCTGCTCTGCACCATGAGGCAGTTTTAACTGGGTGTCTAAAGGAAGGGTTTCTGAAATCACTGTTAGGCTCCCAATAACTCATTTTAAACAGCCTTCTGCCTTCCTGGAAGAGTTCCACCAGTTTGGTTCCCCTTTTTTCAGCTGTTCCCAGCAGAAGGAACAGTTAAAACTTCAGAGGGAACTTTTCATGCTGTGGGGAAGAGGAAGGAAGGGGAGGAAGGGAGATGTGGAGAGTTTTGTGAGAGCAGGGACGTTCCTGGGGCAGCACGGCCGCGGGCAGGGCAGGGCAGGGAGGCGCACACCCCTCAGCTGAGGGCAGCAGGAGCGAGGGACGTGTGCAATGGGTGTGCAATGGGTGTGCCCTGGGTGTGCAATGGGTGTGCCCTGGGTGTGCAATGGGTGTGCTCTTGGTGTGCAATAGGTGTGCAATGGGTGTGCCCTGGGTGTGCAATGGGTGTGCCCTGGGTGTGCAATGGATGTGCAATGGGTGTGCAATGGGTGTGCCCTGGGTGTGCAATGGGTGTGCCCTGGGTGTGCAATGGATGTGCAATGGGTGTGCAATGGGTGTGCCCTGGGTGTGCAATGGGTGTGCCCTGGGTGTGCAATGGGTGTGCAATGGATGTGCAATGGGTGTGCCCTGGGTGTGCAATGGGTGTGCAATGGGTGTGCAATGGGTGTGCCCTGGGTGTGCAATGGGTGTGCCCTGGGTGTGCAATGGATGTGCAATGGGTGTGCAATGGGTGTGCCCTGGGTGTGCAATGAGCGTGCAATGGGTGTGCAATGGGTGTGCAATGGGTGTGCAATGGGTGTGCCCTGGGTGTGCAATGGGTGTGCCCTTGGTGTGCAATGGGTGTGCAATGGGTGTGCCCTGGGTGTGCAATGGGCGTGCAATGGGTGTGCTCTGAGGGCAGCACGGATAACCCGAGCCTGGCCCCGCTGCTAAATCCGGCTGGGAAGGGAAATCCAGCCGGGAAATCCAGCTGTGGCTGAGAAATCCACCTGGGAAGGTAATCCAGCTGTGGCTGCTAAATCCAGCTGTGGCTGCTAAATCCAGCTGTGAGTGCTAAATCCAGCTGTGGGTGCTAAATCCAGCTGCTAAATCCAGCTGTGGGTGCTAACTCCAGCTGTGGGTGCTAACTCCAGCTGTGGGGGCTAAATCCAGCTGTGGGTGCTAAATCCAGCTCTTGGGGCTAACTCCAGCTGTGGGTGCTAAATCCAGCTGTGGGTGCTAACTCCAGCTGCGGGGGCTAACTCCAGCTGTGGGTGCTAACTCCAGCTGTGGGTGTGCCAGCCCTGCTGCCGGCCGCTCCCCTTGGCGCGGGCGGGACCCTGCAGTGCCGGTGCACAAACACAAACCGGACCCTTCTTGTTTGGTTGCTGTTTGTTCCGTGGGTGTTTTTGTTTGTTTGGGGTTTTGGGTTTTTGGGGATTTTTGCGTTTTTGTTGGTTTTGTGTTTTGTTTTGCGTTTTATTGTGGGTTTTGTTTGGATTTGGTGGGATTTTTGGGTTTTTTTTGGCTTTGTTTGTTTTGGGTTTTTGTTTTGGTTTGGGGTTTTGGGTTTTTTTGTTGTTGTTGTATTTTTGTTTGGTTTTGGTTTGGTTTTGGTTTTTTTTTTTTAACAGACTATGAAAAGAGCTGTGTCTCACTGAGGTTTTTTTGTTTGTTTGTGAAAAACAGCGCGTTAATTATTCACCCGGGGTGGTTTGGTTCCAGAAATGTGTGCTCTGGCCAGGGGGCAGGACTGGCCCAGCTCTCCCTGAAATCTGTACTTTGGCACAGGGGACAGCTTAGGGCATTTTTTGTTATTAATTTGAATTAATTATTAATTATTAATTTAAATTGTTATTGTTGTTGTTATTATTATTACTACGAACCCAGCGATCGGCAGCTTGAGGCAGAGCGTGCGGCAGGAATTTGATCCGAAAGCGTGCCGCTGCAGCCCCAGCCCCACCTGGAGGGCTGCCCGAGGGGCCGAGCTCATTAACTGCTTAATTAGGGCCTGTTAATCGCACCCGGAGAGGGAGGAGAGGCCGTGGGGCCCGTCCCAGGTGGGACACTGCCCTCGGGGCTGAGGCTCTCTGCTCCCGCCCAGGGTTACAGAAATGGGCAATTGGGCCCAGAGTCACAGAAATGGGCAATTGGCCCCAGAGTTACAGAAATGGGCAATTGGCCCCAGGGTTACAGAAATGGGCAATTGGGCCCAGAGTCACAGAAATGGGCAATTGGGCCCAGAGTCACAGAAATGGGCAATTGGGCCCAGGGTTACAGAAATGGGCAATTGGGCCCAGGGTTACAGAAATGGGCAATTGGCCCCAGGGTCACAGAAATGGGCAATTGGGCCCAGAGTCACAGAAATGGGCAATTGGGCCCAGAGTTACAGAAATGGGGAATTGGCCCCGGAGTCACAGAAATGGGCAATTGGCCCCAGAGTTACAGAAATGGGCAATTGGCCCCAGGGTTACAGAAATGGGCAATTGGGCCCAGAGTCACAGAAATGGGCAATTGGGCCCAGAGTCACAGAAATGGGCAATTGGGCCCAGGGTTACAGAAATGGGCAATTGGGCCCAGGGTTACAGAAATGGGCAATTGGGCCCCCAGGGTCACAGAAATGGGCAATTGGGCCCAGAGTCACAGAAATGGGCAATTGGGCCCAGAGTTACAGAAATGGGGAATTGGCCCCGGAGTCACAGAAATGGGCAATTGGCCCCAGAGTTACAGAAATGGGCAATTGGGCCCAGAGTTACAGAAATGGGCAATTGGGCCCAGGGTTACAGAAATGGGCAATTGGGCCAGAGTTACAGAAATGGGCAATTGGCCCCAGGGTTACAGAAATGGGCAATTGGGCCCAGAGTCACAGAAATGGGCAATTGGGCCCAGAGTCACAGAAATGGGCAATTGGCCCCAGGGTTACAGAAATGGGCAATTGGGCCCAGAGTTACAGAAATGGGCAATTGGGCCCAGAGTCACAGAAATGGGCAATTGGCCCCAGAGTTACAGAAATGGGCAATTGGCCCCAGAGTCACAGAAATGGGCAATTGGGCCCAGAGTTACAGAAATGGGCAATTGGGCCCAGAGTCACAGAAATGGGCAATTGGGCCCAGAGTCACAGAAATGGGCAATTGGCCCCAGAGTTACAGAAATGGGCAATTGGGCCCAGGGTTACAGAAATGGGCAATTGGGCCCAGGGTTACAGAAATGGGCAATTGGGCCCAGAGTTACAGAAATGGGGAATTGGCCCCGGAGTCACAGAAATGGGCAATTGGCCCCAGAGTCACAGAAATGGGCAATTGGCCCCAGAGTCACAGAAATGGGCAATTGGGCCCAGAGTTACAGAAATGGGGAATTGGGCCCAGGGTTACAGAAATGGGCAATTGGGCCCGGAGTTACAGAAATGGGCAATTGGGCCCAGAGTTACAGAAATGGGCAATTGGGCCCCCAGAGTCACAGAAATGGGCAATTGGCCCCAGAGTTACAGAAATGGGCAATTGGGCCCAGGGTTACAGAAATGGGCAATTGGGCCCAGGGTTACAGAAATGGGCAATTGCCCCCAGGGTTACAGAAATGGGCAATTGGGCCCAGAGTTACAGAAATGGGGAATTGGGCCCGGAGTTACAGAAATGGGCAATTGCCCCCAGAGTCACAGAAATGGGCAATTGGGCCCAGAGTCACAGAAATGGGCAATTGGGCCCAGAGTTACAGAAATGGGCAATTGCCCCCAGAGTCACAGAAATGGGGAATTGGGCCCAGGGTTACAGAAATGGGCAATTGGCCCCAGAGTCACAGAAATGGGCAATTGGGCCCAGAGTCACAGAAATGGGCAATTGGCCCCAGAGTCACAGAAATGGGCAATTGGCCCCAGAGTTACAGAAATGGGCAATTGGCCCCAGGGTTACAGAAATGGGCAATTGGGCCCAGAGTCACAGAAATGGGCAATTGGGCCCAGAGTCACAGAAATGGGCAATTGGGCCCAGGGTTACAGAAATGGGCAATTGGGCCCAGGGTTACAGAAATGGGCAATTGGCCCCAGGGTCACAGAAATGGGCAATTGGGCCCAGAGTCACAGAAATGGGCAATTGGGCCCAGAGTTACAGAAATGGGGAATTGGCCCCGGAGTCACAGAAATGGGCAATTGGGCCCAGGGTTACAGAAATGGGCAATTGGGCCCAGAGTTACAGAAATGGGCAATTGGGCCCAGGGTTACAGAAATGGGCAATTGGGCCAGAGTTACAGAAATGGGCAATTGGCCCCAGGGTTACAGAAATGGGCAATTGGGCCCAGGGTTACAGAAATGGGCAATTGGCCCCAGAGTCACAGAAATGGGGAATTGGGCCCAGAGTCACAGAAATGGGCAATTGGCCCCAGAGTTACAGAAATGGGCAATTGGGCCCAGGGTTACAGAAATGGGCAATTGGCCCCAGAGTCACAGAAATGGGCAATTGGCCCCAGAGTCACAGAAATGGGCAATTGGGCCCAGAGTCACAGAAATGGGCAATTGGGCCCAGGGTTACAGAAATGGGCAATTGGGCCCGGAGTTACAGAAATGGGGAATTGGCCCCAGGGTTACAGAAATGGGCAATTGCCCCCAGAGTTACAGAAATGGGTAATTGGCCCCAGAGTCACAGAAATGGGCAATTGGCCCCAGGGTTACAGAAATGGGCAATTGGCCCCGGAGTCACAGAAATGGGGAATTGGCCCCAGGGTTACAGAAATGGGCAATTGGGCCCAGGGTTACAGAAATGGGCAATTGGGCCCAGAGTCACAGAAATGGGCAATTGGGCCCAGGGTTACAGAAATGGGCAATTGGGCCCAGGGTTACAGAAATGGGCAATTGCCCCCAGGGTTACAGAAATGGGCAATTGGGCCCAGAGTTACAGAAATGGGGAATTGGGCCCGGAGTTACAGAAATGGGCAATTGCCCCCAGAGTCACAGAAATGGGGAATTGGCCCCAGGGTTACAGAAATGGGCAATTGGCCCCAGAGTTACAGAAATGGGCAATTGGGCCCGGAGTTACAGAAATGGGCAATTGGGCCCAGAGTCACAGAAATGGGCAATTGGGCCAGAGTTACAGAAATGGGCAATTGGGCCCAGAGTCACAGAAATGGGGAATTGGGCCCAGAGTTACAGAAATGGGCAATTGCCCCCAGAGTCACAGAAATGGGGAATTGGGCCCAGAGTCACAGAAATGGGCAATTGGCCCCAGAGTTACAGAAATGGGCAATTGGGCCCGGAGTTACAGAAATGGGCAATTGGCCCCAGAGTCACAGAAATGGGCAATTGGGCCCAGAGTCACAGAAATGGGCAATTGCCCCCAGAGTTACAGAAATGGGCAATTGGGCCCAGAGTTACAGAAATGGGCAATTGGGCCCAGAGTCACAGAAATGGGCAATTGGGCCCAGGGTTACAGAAATGGGCAATTGGGCCCAGAGTCACAGAAATGGGCAATTGGGCCCAGGGTTACAGAAATGGGCAATTGGGCCCAGAGTTACAGAAATGGGCAATTGGGCCCCCAGAGTCACAGAAATGGGCAATTGGCCCCAGAGTTACAGAAATGGGCAATTGGGCCCAGGGTTACAGAAATGGGCAATTGGGCCCAGGGTTACAGAAATGGGCAATTGGCCCCAGAGTCACAGAAATGGGCAATTGGGCCCAGAGTCACAGAAATGGGCAATTGGGCCCAGGGTTACAGAAATGGGCAATTGGGCCCAGGGTCACAGAAATGGGCAATTGGCCCCAGAGTTACAGAAATGGGCAATTGGCCCCAGAGTCACAGAAATGGGCAACTGGGCCCAGGGTTACAGAAATGGGCAATTGGGCCCAGAATTACAGAAATGGGCAATTGCCCCCAGGGTTACAGAAATGGGCAATTGGCCCCAGAGTCACAGAAATGGGCAATTGGGCCCAGAGTCACAGAAATGGGCAATTGGGCCCGGAGTTACAGAAATGGGCAATTGCCCCCAGGGTTACAGAAATGGGCAATTGGCCCCAGAGTTACAGAAATGGGCAATTGGGCCCAGGGTTACAGAAATGGGCAATTGGCCCCAGAGTCACAGAAATGGGCAATTGGCCCCAGGGTTACAGAAATGGGCAATTGGGCCCAGGGTCACAGAAATGGGCAATGGCCCCAGGGTTACAGAAATAGGCAATTGGCCCCCAGATTTACAGAAATGGGTAATTTGCACCGCAAATCCAGGCGCGGAGAGACTTCAGGTACACGTACCCAGGAGGAGATGACAAATACAGGAGCATCACATACTGCTTTTCAGTGTAAGGCCCTCGGGATGTGGAGGTGACTATAAATGACCCAACAGTGTGAGCAGCAAATTTTGAACAAATTTTTAAAATTCCCATTATTCGTGGTTCTTATTGGAGTGGCTGTGACAGCACCTTGCCAAAATGCCCTTGTATTCAGCAAAAATCCATTGCATTTTCCAGGGGATGAGGTACTTTGCACACCTTTTTCCATTCTGTTCTGCATTCAAATGGCAGCTGCACACCAGGACGGCAGGAAGGTGCAACATTCTAGTTCTGAAATACCTTTTCCTTTCCCAACTGCCCTTTCTGGGGAGTTCGCTTGTGCTGGGGAGGAGATGTGGAGGGGCAGCAGCGCTGAGGGCAGGGCTGGCACCGCTGGGGCTGCCGGGCTCCCACTGGTGCAGGAGCAGAGCCCTGCCCAGGCTGAGCCCCAGCGTGGGCAGCAGGGCAGGGGGGATCCTGCCCCTGTGCCCCCGGGCTCAGGTGAGAGCCCACCTGCAGAGCTGCCCCAGCCCTGGGCAACAACAGCACAAGGACCTGGAGCTGCTGCAGCCAGTGCAGAGGAGGCCACGGAGATGCTGCCAGGGCTGGAGCCCCTCTGCTCTGGAGCCAGCCTGGCACAGCTGGGGCTGCTCAGCTGCACAGGAGAAGGCTCCAGGGACACCTCAGAGCCCCTGGCAGGGCCTGCAGGGGCTCCAGGAGAGCTGCCCAGGGACTGGGGACAAGGCCTGCAGGGACAGCACCCAGGGAATGGCTCCCAGGGCCAGAGGGCAGGCACAGATTTTGGGCTATTGGCAATTAGGAATTGCTGGCTGGGAGGGTGGGCAGGCCCTGGCCCAGGGTGCCCAGAGCAGCTGTGGCTGCCCCTGGATCCCTGGCAGTGCCCAAGGCCAGGCTGGATGGGGCCTGGAGCAGCCTGGGACAGTGGGAGGTGTCCCTGCCCATAGCAGGGGTGGACTGGATGGGCTTTGAGGCTCCTTTCAATCCATCTCAGCACGCTCTGATTTGAGAGATTTTTCACTTTTGTTGGGGCTGTGTTCCCATGGCCACATTTACGGGGTCACCCTCACAGCCCCGGGTGCTCCCCCTGTGCTGGCACCACCAGCCTTGTCCTGCTCTGGAGCCACCACTGGGAACGGACCCTGAGGGCCTGGAGCGTGTCCAGGGCAGGGAACGGAGCTGGGAAGGGGCT
The DNA here is from genome assembly GCA_024865655.1 of Emberiza elegans. Taxonomy (NCBI): domain Eukaryota; kingdom Metazoa; phylum Chordata; class Aves; order Passeriformes; family Fringillidae; genus Emberiza; species Emberiza elegans. The sequence goes on along the minus strand of JALJVW010003588.1, from coordinate 140,011 downwards.
GGAGCCCCAGGAGAGGCTGAGGGAGCTGGGAAGGGGCTGAGCCTGGAGCAAAGGAGGCTCAGGGGGGCCCTTGTGGCTCTGCACAGCTCCTGACAGGAGGGGACAGCCGGGGGGGTCGGGCTGTGCTCCAGGGAACAGGGACAGGAGGGGAGGGAACGGCCTCAGGCTGGGCCAGGGCACGCTCAGGTTGGATATTGAGGAAAATTTCTCCATGGAAAGGGAGATCAGGAACTGGAACCGCCCAGGGAGGCTTGGAGTGCCCAGGCCTGGAGGTGTCCAAGGAGGCCCGGACGTGGCATCTAGAGCTCGGGCGGGTGGCCTGGCGGGCATGAAGAGCCCGGCCCGGCGGGAAGGGAATGAAGCCCCGGCGGGAATGAAGGCCCCATCCCGAGCTCCCGGTCCCGGGGCTCCGCACGTCGCGGATCCCGCGCCCAGCCCATCCCGGCCCGGCCGCTCCCCGCACCGCTGGAGCGCCGCCCGCCAACCACAAACACAACGCGCCCGCCCGCGCCCCTCTCGGCGCCGCGCAGGCGCCGCGGGACCCGGATGTGGCGCATGCGCGGCGGCGGCGGCGGCCCGGACGTGTCGGCGGCGGCCGCGACAGCGACAGCGACAACAAACAAACGGCGAGCGGCGCGGGCAGCGGGCACCGCGGGCAGGAGGCGGCGGGGGGGCCGGCAGCGGGCGGCCGCTGCCCCCGGCGCCCGCGAGCGCCGCCCGCCCCGCCCCGCCGCGCGGAGGGGAGGGGGCGGAGGCCCGGGCCTTCCCCCGCCGCCGCCGCCGCCGCCGCCCCTCACGGCGGCCTCGGGCCGCGCCCGGACGGCGGCCCAGGTAACACCCGCTCCATCCGCTCCCGGCGCCCGCTGCGCTGGATCCCCTGCCGGGCTCCTTCCCCGCCCCTGCCCGGCCGCTTCCCCGGGCACTTCCCCACCTTCCCGGGCGCCTTCTCCGGCCCTCGGCGGGCTCCTCCCCCGCTGCCTTGCCCTGCTGCCCGGGCTCCCTCCCCACCTCTCCTCCTTTACGGCCCCCTGACCCGGTCTCATCCCCACCTCCCTGCCGCCCCTTCACACCACCTCCCTTTTCCCCGACGAGAAAAACACGGGAGCCCCCGCTCCCGCTCCCAAACTTTTTTTCCTCAGGTTTCAGTCGCTGGGCAGCCGCCCTGCCCCGGCCGACCCCGCCCCGCTGTCCGCGCTCCCTGCCGCGGGCTGCGGGAACGCCGCGGGCGGTTTGTGGGTGCTCCCGGGCCCCAGGCCTCTGGCATCGTCTGTGGGTGCCCAGAGCCGTGCTGGCAGCGGAGCCGGGCCGGCGGGGCTCGCAGCGTGTGTTACCACAGACCGAACCCGCGGGTGCCAGGAGGGGTAACCCGGCGTGGAATGGGGCGCTGTGAGAGCCCAGAGCGAGGGCTGCGGGCACCCGGCAGGGCCGAGCTGGCTCACCAGCACCCACAGCTGGGTCGGGTTGGAGCTCCTGTCCCTGCTGCTCAGGGCTCCTGTCCCAGCTCAGGGCTCCTGTCCCTGCTCAGAGCTCCTGTCCCTGCTCAGGGCTCCTGTCCCAGCTCAGGGCTCCTGTCCCTGCTCAGAGCTCCTGTCCCTGCTCAGAGCTCCTGTCCCTGCTCAGAGCTCCTGTCCCAGCTCAGAGCTCCTGTCCCTGCTCAGGGCTCCTGTCCCTGCTCAGGGCTCCTGTCCCTGCTCAGGGCTCCTGTCCCAGCTCAGAGCTCCTGTCCCAGCTCAGAGCTCCTGTCCCTGCTCAGAGCTCCTGTCCCAGCTCAGAGCTCCTGTCCCTGCTCAGGGCTCCTGTCCCTGCTCAGAGCTCCTGTCCCAGCTGCTCAGAGCTCCTGTCCCAGCTCAGAGCTCCTGTCCCTGCTCAGGGCTCCTGTCCCTGCTCAGAGCTCCTGTCCCAGCTCAGAGCTCCTGTCCCTGCTCAGGGCTCCTGTCCCTGCTCAGAGCTCCTGTCCCTGCTCAGGGCTCCTGTCCCAGCTCAGGGCTCCTGTCCCAGCTGCTCAGGGCTCCTGTCCCTGCTCAGAGCTCCTGTCCCAGCTCAGAGCTCCTGTCCCTGCTCAGGGCTCCTGTCCCAGCTCAGGGCTCCTGTCCCTGCTCAGAGCTCCTGTCCCTGCTCAGAGCTCCTGTCCCAGCTCAGAGCTCCTGTCCCAGCTCAGGGCTCCTGTCCCTGCTCAGAGCTCCTGTCCCAGCTCAGAGCTCCTGTCCCTGCTCAGAGCTCCTGTCCCTGCTCAGGGCTCCTGTCCCAGCTCAGAGCTCCTGTCCCAGCTCAGGGCTCCTGTCCCTGCTCAGAGCTCCTGTCCCAGCTCAGAGCTCCTGTCCCAGCTCAGGGCTCCTGTCCCTGCTCAGAGCTCCTGTCCCAGCTCAGAGCTCCTGTCCCTGCTCAGAGCTCCTGTCCCTGCTCAGGGCTCCTGTCCCAGCTCAGAGCTCCTGTCCCTGCTCAGGGCTCCTGTCCCTGCTCAGAGCTCCTGTCCCAGCTCAGAGCTCCTGTCCCTGCTCAGGGCTCCTGTCCCAGCTGCTCAGGGCTCCTGTCCCTGCTCAGGGCTCCTGTCCCAGCTCAGGGCTCCTGTCCCTGCTCAGAGCTCCTGTCCCTGCTCAGAGCTCCTGTCCCAGCTCAGAGCTCCTGTCCCTGCTCAGGGCTCCTGTCCCAGCTCAGGGCTCCTGTCCCAGCTCAGAGCTCCTGTCCCAGCTCAGGGCTCCTGTCCCAGCTCAGGGCTCCTGTCCCAGCTGCTCAGGGCTCCTGTCCCTGCTCAGGGCTCCTGTCCCTGCTCAGAGCTCCTGTCCCAGCTCAGAGCTCCTGTCCCTGCTCAGGGCTCCTGTCCCAGCTGCTCAGGGCTCCTGTCCCTGCTCAGAGCTCCTGTCCCAGCTGCTCAGAGCTCCTGTCCCAGCTCAGAGCTCCTGTCCCAGCTCAGAGCTCCTGTCCCTGCTCAGGGCTCCTGTCCCAGCTCAGAGCTCCTGTCCCTGCTCAGGGCTCCTGTCCCAGCTCAGAGCTCCTGTCCCAGCTCAGAGCTCCTGTCCCTGCTCAGGGCTCCTGCCCCAGCTCAGGGCTCCTGCCCCAGCTCAGGGCTCCTGTCCCTGCTCAGGGCTCCTGTCCCAGCTCAGAGCTCCTGTCCCAGCTCAGGGCTCCTGTCCCAGCTGCTCAGGGCTCCTGCCCCAGCTCAGGGCTCCTGTCCCTGCTCAGAGCTCCTGTCCCAGCTCAGAGCTCCTGTCCCTGCTCAAGGCTCCTGTCCCAGCTCAGGGCTCCTGTCCCAGCTCAGAGCTCCTGTCCCAGCTCAGGGCTCCTGTCCCAGCTCAGGGCTCCTGTCCCTGCTCAGAGCTCCTGTCCCTGCTCAGGGCTCCTGTCCCAGCTGCTCAGGGCTCCTGTCCCAGCTCAGAGCTCCTGTCCCAGCTGCTCAGGGCTCCTGTCCCAGCTGCTCAGAGCTCCTGTCCCAGCTCAGAGCTCCTGTCCCAGCTCAGGGCTCCTGTCCCAGCTCAGAGCTCCTGTCCCAGCTCAGGGCTCCTGTCCCAGCTCAGGGCTCCTGTCCCTGCTCAGAGCTCCTGTCCCAGCTCAGGGCTCCTGTCCCAGCTCAGGGCTCCTGTCCCAGCTGCTCAGGGCTCCTGTCCCAGCTCAGGGCTCCTGTCCCAGCTGCTCAGGGCTCCTGTCCCAGCAGCTCAGGGCTCCTGTCCCAGCTCAGAGCTCCTGTACCTGCTCAGAGCTCCTGTCCCAGCTCAGGGCTCCTGTCCCAGCTCAGGGCTCCTGTCCCAGCTCAGGGCTCCTGTCCCTGCTCAGGGCTCCTGTCCCAGCAGCTCAGGGCTCCTGTCCCTGCTCAGAGCTCCTGTCCCTGCTCAGAGCTCCTGTCCCAGCTCAGGGCTCCTGTCCCTGCTCAGAGCTCCTGTCCCTGCTCAGGGCTCCTGTCCCAGCTGCTCAGAGCTCCTGTCCCAGCAGCTCAGGGCTCCTGTCCCTGCTCAGAGCTCCTGTACCTGCTCAGAGCTCCTGTCCCAGCTCACAGCTCCTGTCCCTGCTCAGAGCTCCTGTCCCAGCTCACAGCTCCTGTCCCTGCCATGTGAGGTTCCTGAGCTCTGCCCCAGCCCCTCCAGGGCCCTGACTCAGGGCACAGCCCTTCAGCCGGGCCTGTCCTGCCCCGGGGACACTGGGGGTGGCAGCTTTTCCTCCCGGCCCTGCCCTTTCACTGTGGCTGCCCGGAGTCTCTGCCCCGTGCGCATTCGTGAGCCTCTCTGGATTTGCCTGTTGCATAAGCACGCATGTTTAATATTGATTCAGGAACTTTATTTCAAAGCGCTTAGGCCCTGGGAGAAGCACCGAATGCCTCACCCTGATTAGAATTCTGTTTTTTAGCAGATAGCTCTTTACATGAGGCATTCAGGCTGGGCTGGCGCAGTGGGGATGGGAGCTCTGGGAGGGATCACCTGGCTCGGTGAGAACAAAGGTGCTCCGAGCAGATCCTGGTGAGGAGCTGCTGTCAGGGTCCTGCAGGGGTTTTGGGGCTCTGTTCTCTCTGCTGTTAACCTCCTGAAAAACTGTGTTTTGGTCAGGGCTGGAGTTTTCCGTGCCTGCCGTGCCCAGAGGTGAGTTTTTGTTAAGCTCTAGCCAGCACAGAGAGCGCAGTCGCCGTGCAGAGTGCTGCAGGGAGCAGATGTTGTGTGGCCCTGCTCTGGCTGGGCCGTGGGAATCACAGTCACCCACTCGCTCCTGGGCCGGCGGGGCTGCGCGCTCCCTGCCCGGCTCCGCGGCCGCCGGCCCCTCCTGCTGCGCCAGGGGTGACAAACGCTGTGGGACCTCCCGTGCCTTGGCTCCGCCAGGAGGGATGGCACCGCCTCCGCTCCCTGCGCCCGGCCTCTCCCAGGATGGCATCTCCTGCTGCCCGTGCTGCTGGGGGGCACACGGGGCTGTGCCCAGGCTGGGCTGTGTGCAGGGGGGCACACGGGGCTGTGCCCAGGCTGTGCAGGGTGGCCCCTGTGTGCAGGGTGCCTGGGGCAGGGGGCAAGGGGCTGTGCCCAGGCTGGGCCAGGGGAGCACACCCGTCCCTGGGCTGTCCCCAGCCTGGGGTGGCACTGGGGCTGTCCCCAGGCTGGGCTGTGTGCAGGGTGGCACACGGGGCTGTGCCCAGGCTGTGCAGGGTGGCGCACGGGGCTGTGCCCAGGGCTGTGCAGGGTGGCGCACGGGGCTGTGCCCAGGGCTGTCCCCAGGCCGTGCAGGGTGGCACACGGGGCTGTGCCCAGGCTGTGCTGTGTGCAGGGTGGCACACGGGGCTGTGCCCAGGGCTGTCCCCAGGCTGTGCAGGGTGGCTCCAGTGGCAGAGGAGGTCATGTGCTGCGGTGTGCAGCTCTTCCTGCTCGGAGCACACAGAGGCCCATACTAAAAGGAGGAGTTGTTCTTCAGCTGTGCGCCTCCTCAAAAAGTGAAAATGAGAAAGAGCAGAGAAATGTGTAAAATGGAACTTGCTGGGGTTTAAAGCCCATGGTGCAGTCAGGCCATCACAGCAGGGCTGGCTTTTCCCTCCTGTGCCCCCAGAGGGACGGTGGGGCTTGGAGTGGGGTTTCCATGGGGTCAGCTCCTCAAGCACGAGTTGGGGCCCCGAGGGAGCTGTGCCCCCTCTGCACCCCCAGCTTGGGGCACTGGGAAGGGTTTGGGGCCTGAGGGAGCTGTGCCCGCTCTGCACCCCCAGCCTGGGGCACTGGGACGGGGTTGGGGCTCCAAGGGAGCTGTGCCCCCTCTGCACCCCCAGCCTGGGGCACTGGGAAGGGGTTGGGGCTCCAAGGGAGCTGTGCCCGCTCTGCACCCCCAGCCTGGGGCACCAGGGAGGGGCTGGGGCTCCAAGGGAGCTGTGCCCGCTCTGCACCCCCAGCCTGGGGCACTGGGAGGGGTTGGGGCCCCGAGGGAGCTGTGCCCCCTCTGCACCCCCAGCCTGGGGCACTGGGAGGGGCTGGGGCCCCGAGGGAGCTGTGCCCCCTCTGCACCCCCAGCCTGGGGCACTGGGAGGGGCTGGGGCTCCAAGGGAGCTGTGCCCCTCTGCACCCCCAGCCTGGGGCACTGGGAAGTGCTTCTGGACAGGGCTGGATGCACAGGTGGGAGCTGGGAGGAGGAACGTGCCCAGGGCAGCTCCTGGGCACCCGCTGCACACCAGGCTCTCCCACGGAGAGAGGGCTGCTCCAGGCTCTCAAACGTGAGCTGGTGTCAGCACAAAACTGGTGCCGCTCAGGGTTTCCTCCGAGCTCCTCTCCGGCTCTCCAGCTCTGTGCTGCCATGTGTCTTAAATTTCGGTAGCTGCTGCCAGAGAGATGAGGAGAATTGATACTGGTGATTCAGATGCGTGCACAAAAATAGTGTTCTGGGGAGTGTTAGCTGCGCTGCACGGAGCAGGGGCAGCGTGGTGGGTGCCTCCCTCCCCAGTGCTCCTCCCCACTCTTTAGTGACAATTGTTCTCATGTCTGCCATGAGACATTTCGCTGCTCTTCACCCGTGGGGCGAGTAGATGATAATCTAATGTGCTGTTTAATCACTTATATATCTTCATCAAATCACCCGCTGCTTTTTGTTTTACTGGTGCATGGATTTTCCTCCATGGTGTTTATCGTAAAACGTCTGCCCTTGCATTATGAAACAGCAGAAGTCCGTAGTGGTGTTGTGGTGGTTAAAAGCCATCAAGCGTGTTCCTGACATCTTTGTGTTTGTCTGATTCTGGAGGCAGCAGCTGATGCAGGAGCTTTTCTCGTGTGAAGTGTTCTGGCAGGACTCAGTTTGCACGGTGCTCTAATTAGCCAGTTCGTTAGTGCCGCCTTGCTGCCTGGTGTCAGTAATGCTGGAGATCTCTCTGGGACGGCTGTTACTCACGAATCGCGCTCCCAGAGCATCACTGGCAGCTTTGAGCAAGCAATTCTTGGTTTTTCTTAGATACATTTTCCCAAAAACCGCTTTCGTGGCTGCGGCTTGGGGATGCAGTTTAGTTCCTTGGGGTGTGTTTTGCGTTGTTAACTCGTTTCCCTGCTCGCCGCCCAGAACTGCACCCCCACATCCTTGCCTCGGCCTCGTGTGGCACCGCCGGCCTTGGTGTGGCTGCGCCGTCCTTGTCACTGTGCTGCAACGCCCGTGGCTTTGTTTCCTTGTTTGCCCGGGAGCGGCCAGGCTAAGGTCAGGGCAGCAGTGTCCCCTCCAGGCTGGCTCCTGCTCCAGGGTGCTGCTGTGGGTGCGCGGCGGCTCAGGCCTCGGCAGCGGGGACAGGGACCAGGGACCGTGCCCTGCCAGCGTGTGCCTGGGGAGGGCTGGTGTCACGGTGTCACAGTGTCACCCTGCCAGCGTGTGCCTGGGGGAGGGCTGGTGTCACGGTGTCACAGTGTCACCCTGCCAGCGTGTGCCTGGGAGGGCTGGTGTCACAGTGTCACCCTGCCAGCGTGTGCCTGGGGAGGGCTGGTGTCACGGTGTCACGGTGTCACAGTGTCACAGTGTCACCCTGCCAGCGTGTGCCTGGGGGAGGGCTGGTGTCACGGTGTCACGGTGTCACAGTGTCACAGTGTCACAGTGCCTGTCCCAGCTGGGGAAGGGCTGGTGTCACAGTGTCACGGTGTCACAGTGTCACAGTGCCTGTCCCAGCTGGGGAAGGGCTGGTGTCACAGTGTCACAGTGTCACGGTGTCACAGTGTCACAGTGTCCGTCCCCAGCTGGGGAAGGGCTGGTGTCACAGTGTCACAGTGTCACAGTGCCCGTCCCCAGCTGGGGAAGGGCTGGTGTCACAGTGTCACGGTGTCACGGTGTCACAGCGTCACAGTGTCACAGTGTCACGGTGTCACAGTGCCTGGGCTGGGGGAGGGCTGGTGTCACAGTGTCACCCACAGTGTCACAGTGTCACAGTGCCTGGGAGGGGAGGGGCTGGTGTCACAGCGTCACAGTGTCACAGTGTCACGGTGTCACAGTGCCTGTCCCCAGCTGGGGGAGGGCTGGTGTCACAGCGTCACAGTGTCACAGTGTCACAGTGCCAGTCCCCAGCTGGGGAGGGCTGGTGTCACAGTGTCACAGTGTCACCCACAGTGTCCAGTGCCTGTCCCCTGGGGGAGGGCTGGTGTCACAGTGTCACAGTGTCACGGTGTCACAGTGTCTGTCCCCAGCTGGGGAAGGGCTGGTGTCACAGTGTCACAGTGTAACAGTGTCACAGTGCCTGTCCCCAGCTGGGGAAGGGCTGGTGTCACAGTGTCACGGTGTCACGGTGTCACAGTGTCACAGTGCCTGTCCCCAGCTGGGGAAGGACTGGTGTCACAGTGTCACAGTGTCACAGCGTCACAGTGCGCGTCCCCAGCTGGGGAAGGGCTGGTGTCACAGTGTCACAGTGTCACGGTGTCACAGTGTCACAGTGCCTGTCCCCAGCTGGGGAAGGGCTGGTGTCACAGTGTCACAGTGTCACAGTGTCACAGTGTCACAGTGCCTGTCCCAGCTGGGGAAGGACTGGTGTCACAGTGTCACAGTGTCACGGTGTCACAGTGTCACAGTGCCTGTCCCCAGCTGGGGAAGGGCTGGTGTCACAGTGTCACAGTGTCACGGTGTCACAGTGTCACAGTGCCTGTCCCAGCTGGGGAAGGACTGGTGTCACAGTGTCACAGTGTCACAGTGCCCGTCCCCAGCTGGGGAAGGCCTGGTGTCACAGTGTCACAGTGTCACAGTGTCACGGTGTCACAGTGTCACAGTGCCCGTCCCCAGCTGGGGAAGGGCTGGTGTCACAGTGTCACAGTGTCACAGTGCCCGTCCCCAGCTGGGGAAGGACTGGTGTCACAGTGTCACAGTGTCACAGCGTCACAGTGCGCGTCCCCAGCTGGGGAAGGGCTGGTGTCACAGTGTCACAGTGTAACAGTGCCCGTCCCCTGCTGGGGGAGGACTGGTGTCACAGTGTCACAGTGTCACAGTGTCACAGTGCCCGTCCCCAGCTGGGGAAGGGCTGGTGTCACAGTGTCACAGTGTCACAGTGTCACAGTGCCTGTCCCCTGCTGGGGAAGGACTGGTGTCACAGTGTCACAGTGTCACAGTGCCCGTCCCCAGCTGGGGAAGGGCTGGTGTCACGGTGTCACAGTGTCACGGTGTCACAGTGTCACAGTGCCCGTCCCCAGCTGGAAGGGCTGGTGTCACGGTGTCACAGTGTCACAGTGTCACAGTGCCTGTCCCCAGCTGGAAGGGCTGGTGTCACAGCGTCACAGCGTCACAGTGTCACGGTGTCACGGTGTCACAGTGTCACAGTGAGCGTCCCCAGCTGGGGAAGGGCTGGTGTCACAGCGTCACAGTGTCACCCTGCCAGCGTGTGCCTGGGGGAGGGCTGGTGTCACGGTGTCACAGTGTCACGGTGTCACAGTGTCACGGTGCCTGTCCCCAGCTGAAGCTCATTCCAGCTGCTCTGGGGACACTGGGCTGCCTGCTGAGCAGTTTGTGCAGAAAGGGGGCCGTTCTCTCTCTGCCTCGCTGCTCGAGGGCTTCCTGAGCGCCAGGTGTGCATGGCAGCACCTCTAAAACCCTTTTTTCTTTGGTCACACTCCACGGGCTGGCTGGATTTCCATCACAAGGGTGCACTCTAAAACCCTTTTTTCTTTGGTCACACTCCACGGGCTGGCTGGATTTCCATCACAAGGGTGCACTCGGGCTCTGTGGATGTGACAGCCTGGTCAGAGAGCGAGAAAATGAGAAAAGTTTTGTCAGAATCAGTCTGAGAGACTTTGGAGAGTTGAAGATAAACAATGATAGCTTATTGGCATAAACAACCTGCAGGTGTTGTTTTCCTCTCTCTGTTTTCTTGTTTTTCCCAAAGATTGTTTGTAAGAAAGGCACCTTGTTAATTAGCCAGTCAGGTGGAATGCATTGATTAATTGACCAGCCAGGTGTGCCTGTATGGGAACCGTGCGTAAAGGGGATCCGGAGTGAAGAGCAGGCTTGATGCCAGCCAGCCTTGTGGAGAGAGTGTGTGCTTTGTTACTGAGCAGTGACAGTCACAGATCCATGCTGTGTGCTGTGTGCAATGTGTGCTCTGTGTGCTGTGTGTGTTGCGTGTTCTGTGTGCTGTGTGTGTGCTGTGTTCTGTGTGTGCCGTGTGTGTGCCGTGTGTGTGCCGTGTGTGTGCTGTGTGTGCTGTGTGCTGTGTGCTGTGTGTGCTGTGTGTGTGTGTGTGTGTGTGCTGTGTGTGTGCTGTGTGTGTGTGCTGTGTGCTGTGTGTGTGCTGTGTGTGTTCTGTGTGTGTTCTGTGTGCTGCGTGCTGTGTTCTGTGTGTTCTGTGTGGTGTGTTCTGTGTGTTCTGTGTGTGCTGTGTTCTGTGTTCTGTGTGTTCTGTGTGTGTTCTGTGTGTTCTGTGTGTGTTCTGTGTGGTGTGTTCTGTGTGTTCTGTGTGTGCTGTGTGTTCTGTGTTCTGTGTGTGTTCTGTGTGTGCTGTGTGTTCTGTGCTGTGTTCTGTGTGTTCTGTGTGTGCTGTGTGCTGTGTTCTGTGTGCTGTGTGTTCTGTGTGCTGTGTTCTGTGTGTTCTGTGTGTGCTGTGTTCTGTGTTCTGTGTGTTCTGTGTGTGTTCTGTGTGTTCTGTGTGTGTTCTGTGTGTTCTGTGTGTTCTGTGTGTTCTGTGTTCTGTGTGTGTTCTGTGTGTGCTGTGTTCTGTGTGTGTGTGTGTGTTCTGTGTGTGCTGTGTGCTGTGTGTTCTGTGTGTGCTGTGTGTGTGTTCTGTGTGTTCTGTGTGTCCTGTGTGTGCTGTGTGTTCTGTGTGTGTGTGCTGTGTGTGTCTGTGTGTGTCTGTGTTCTCTGTGTGTGTGTGTGTATGTTTTGCCCAGTTCTGTGTGTGCTGTGTGCTGCATTCTGTGTGCTACAGTGTGTTCTGTGTGTTCTGTGTGCTGTGTTCTGTGTGTTCTGTGTTCTGTGTGTTCTGTGTGCTGTGTGTGTGCCGTGTGTGTGCTGTGTTCTGTGTGTTCTGTGTGTGTTCTGTGTGTGCTGTGTGCTGTGTTCTGTGTGTTCTGTGTGTGCTGTGTGTTCTGTGTGTTCTGTGTGTGCTGTGTGTTCTGTGTGTGTGTGCTGTGTGTTCTGTGTGTGCTGTGTGTGCTGTGTGTTCTGTGTGTTCTGTGTGTGTGCTGTGTGCTGCATGCTGTGTTCTGTGTGTTCTGTGTGTGCTGTGTGCTGTGTGTGCTGCATGCTGTGTTCTGTGTGTGCTGTGTGTTCTGTGTGTGCTGTGTGTGTGCCGTGTGTGTGCTGTGTGTTCTGTGTGTTCTGTGTGTGCTGTGTGCTGTGTTCTGTGTGTGCTGTGTTCTGTGTGTTCTGTGTGTTCTGTGTGTTCTGTGTGCTGTGTTCTGTGTGTGCTGTGTGTGCTGCGTGCTGCCCCGCTGTGCTCACCAGCCCCTCTGCACCTGCAGCACTCCGCATGCACCCGGGGCCTCTCGGAGCTGCTCCCAGCGCTGCTTCCCTCTGTCCATCACACCTTTCCTGAGGGCCACTGCGGCCCTGACGCCTGCAGGAGCTGTTCTTCCAGCTGACACAAGTTCTAACTTTATTTTTTATTATTATTTTCCTAAGCACAGCATTCAGCATCTTGGCCCTTGCTAACAAAGTGCTACATGGTCCCCGCAGGTCACACCACTTGTCACACAATTTCCCCTCTGGGCAGTGAAGGCTCCCAAGTTTGGGAATCCCTGGTGCACCGTAGGAAGTGCAGGAGTGAGGCGCGTGTGCTGGGAAGGCGCTGGGAGACGGCGCTGGCCTCCCGCCTGTGCCAAAGGCAGTTCCCAGTGCAGGGGTTTGTGCTGCTGCGCTTTCAGGCCGAGCTTGTTGGTGAACCCGATCCCCGCACAGCTGCGCCCGGCCGGGCCCCTCTGTGCACGCACGGATTGCCCGGGTCGTGTTCTGGCCCCAGCTCCGTCCCCGCCGCCCGCTGCGGCTGCCGCGGTCTCCCTGGGGCCGTGCCTCTCCCCAGACTGCAGCGCTGCCCTCCGCGGGGCCGAGGGGCGACAGAGCACTCCTCGGGGCTAGAAGGGCTCCTTTAGGGCTGCCTTAACGTGTAGGAAGGGATGTGGGTGTTCTGTGAGGGTCTGGGTTTGTAGCTGCAGATCCCAGCCAGATCACACTGTTGAAAATGGGAATTGTGGGATGAAGGGATTTTTCAGCTAAGTTTAAAAATCTGCACGGCTGAATGACTAGAGCACTTTGACTGGGGTTTAGTAAAGTTTTGGTGACTTGTGGCAGCCCCTGCCTGTTATGCCTCAGCTGTAGTAACACCTCCATAAACACCTCCATAAAGGCAAGGAAGTGAAATCCATGTGAGTTTTTCTTCCTAACCATGAAAACCAGGAACACTTTTTTCTGTTTCTAAACCCCTTCCTCAGGCTCTGTGTGTGTGTGTGCCTGCTGCTCTGTAGAACATGGAACTGAAACGTACCTCAGCGACTCGTGGGCCTCAGGCCAGGCCATCCAAGTGATCCTGTCTTTAATGCTTCATTTGCTGCCTGAAGAGCTGCTGGGAATGTCTGGGAGCCGTGTTTTGCTTACCTGTGGTTTTTTGGCACTCTTGTTCCTGGGCTGTGCTAGCCTGCGATGCTGTTTTGCTGGTGTGGCTGGGCAGGTGCTGGTGCACAGGGTGCAATGTTGAATTTCTGTTCCATAAATGCTGTCTTTATCCCTTCATCTGCTTTTTGTGAATCTCCCGGTGTCCTCTGGCTGACCAGGAACAGCTCGCATCTGGAGCAGGGAATGCCCTCCCAAGGCTTGTGCGGGGGATGCTGAGTGTGAAACCTTGTCTGTGTTATCTGGGCACACCAGCAGGGCAATCGCTGTTTGGAGAGAGCGTGTCCCAGCTGATCCCAAACAGCGGCCCCGTCTGGGTCCGCGTGGGGCTTGTTTGGCATTCCTGCCCCTCAGAGCAGTATAAGTAGGGCGAGGGCAGGCTCCTGGCCGCTCGGCAGGGCTCCTCTCCCCCGTGGGTAACTCAGCCCTGTTGGTTTCGGTTCTGCGAGGCGGGAGCTGGGAGCAGCCGGACCTTTTGGGATCTGTCTGGGTGGTTCAGGTAACCCTTTATGGCAGGGATGGGATCTGTCTGGGTGGCTCAGGTAACCCTTTATGCAGGGATGTGTCTGGGTGGCTCAGGTAACCCTTTATGGCAGGGATCCGTCTGGGTGATTGAGGTAACCCTTTATGCAGGGATCTGTCTGGGTGATTGAGGTAACCCTTTATGGCAGGGATCTGTCTGGGTGATTGAGGTAACCCTTTATGCAGGGATGTGTCTGGGTGATTGAGGTAACCCTTTATGGCAGGGATCTGTCTGGGTGGCTCAGGTAACCCTTTATGGCAGGGATCTGTCTGGGTGGCTCAGGTAACCCTGGCAGGGATCTGTCTGGGTGATTGAGGTAACCCTTTATGGCAGGGATCCGTCTGGGTGATTCAGGTAACCCTTTATGCAGGGATGTGTCTGGGTGATTGAGGTAACCCTTTATGGCAGGGATGGGATCTGTCTGGGTGGCTCAGGTAACCCTTTATGCAGGGATCTGTCTGGGTGATTGAGGTAACCCTTTATGGCAGGGATCTGTCTGGGTGATTCAGGTAACCCTTTATGCAGGGATGTGTCTGGGTGATTGAGGTAACCCTTTATGGCAGGGATGGGATCTGTCTGGGTGGCTCAGGTAACCCTTTATCCCTTTATGCAGCGTGTGCAGCGCTGGAGCAGCGGTGTTTGCTCGGGTGTGCCTCTGCCTGCAGGCAGGAGCAGCTCCAGGTAGCAGCTGGTTATCCTGAGAGAGAGAGGAAACTGAGGACATTTCCTGCACACGGGCAAAGGCAATTGTAATTACTTGGCAATCCAAACTTATTTTGTGTTTCGGATTTACCACCTCTTCGGAGGTCCTTGTTCTGCCGCTTAGGTTACCTGGAACTCCCATTGTGTTTGCTTGTTTTGCCATTTACTCGTTACTGCTCAGTTAATGCAACAAATCACTTTGTGTAGCGCAGGATCACAGACTTGCTAAGGCTGGAACAGCCCTTTAAAGCCGCTGACCCTGGGTGTTACCAGGGCTTTCTGTGGCTTTGTGAGGCACTTGTTGGTGCTTACCCTGGCTGGGCACTGCACTGGGGCTGTGCTGGGCACTGGGCACTTACCCTGGCTGGGCACTGCGCTGGGGCTGTGCTGGGCACTGGGCACTTACCTGTGCTGGGCACTGCGCTGGGGCTGTGCTGGGCACTGGGCACTTACCTGTGCTGGGCACTGCACTGGGGCTGTGCTGGGCACTGGGCACTTACCTGTGCTGGGCACTGCGCTGGGGCTGTGCTGGGCACTGGGCACTGGGCACTTACCCTGGCTGGGCACTGCGCTGGGGCTGTGCTGGGCACTGGGCACTGGGCACTTACCCTGGCTGGGCACTGCGCTGGGGCTGTGCTGGGCACTGGGCACCCCCCTGGCTGGGCACTGCGCTGGGGCTGTGCTGGGCGCCTGCCCCCTGGCTGGGCACTGCTTGGGGCTGTGCTGGGCCCGCACCCACCTGGCTGGGCACTGTGCTGGGGCTGTGCTCTCCACTGGGCACTCCCCTGCCTGGGTGCTGGGCACTGGGCTCTCTGCTGGGCACTGGGCCCTGTGCTGGCATTTGGCAATTTACCCTCTTAAGGCACTTGGCATTGTCCTGGGCACTGGGTGCTTTGCATTAGCACTGGGCACTTTTTCGTGCTGGGCACTGCTTCCTCCTGTGCTGGGCAGGGCACTGCCGGCTGGGCACTGGGCTCCCCTGTGCTGGGCACTGCACTGGGGCTCTGCTGGGCACTGCCGGGGGCTGTGCTGGGCACTGAATCTGTGCCTGGCTGGGCCCTGCCTGGGGCTGTCACCACTGGGCACTTCTGGAGGAACGTGTCCCCGTGCCTGTGCCTGCACTGGGCACAGCCCTCTGTGCCTGGCACCCTCCCCTGCCCTGGCACCCGCTCCTGCCCCTGTGCCTGTGCCCGCTGCCTCTGGTGCTGGATGGCTCTCTTCCTGCCCCGGAGCCTTTGCCTGCTGCTTAAGGGATTGGCATTCTCCCCCTCTGTGCCCATCCCTTTTTGGCACCCTTCCTCCGCCCTGTGCCTGTGCCTCCCTGCTGCCCTCACCCCTCTGTTTGCCTGAATCTGCGCACCATTCCCCCTGCCCTCACCACACACTGCTGCTTCTGGAGGAACGTGTCCCCGTGCCTGTGCCTGCTGCCGTCAGCCCTCTGTGCCCTGGCACCCTTCCTGCCCTGTGCCTGTGCCCGCTGCCCTCCCTCCCTGCCCTGGCACCCTTCCTGCCCCGAGCCTGTGCCTGCTGCTGTCACCCCTCTGTGCCCTGGCACCCTTCCTGCCCCGTGCCTGTGCCTGCTGCTGTCACCCCTCCCTGCCCTGGCACCCTTCCTGCCCCGTGCCTGTGCCCGCTGCCCTCAGTGCTCTGTGCCCTGGCACCCTCCCTGCCCTGGCACCCTTCCTGCCCTGGCACCCTTCCTGCCCCATGCATGTGCCCGCTGCCCTCACCCTGTGACGGTGTTCACTGGGTTCCCAGGCTGAGGGAAGAGATGAGGATCTGACTCCATGTTTCAGAAGGCTGATTTATTATTTTATGAGATATATTACATTAAAACTATACTGAAAGAATAGAATAAAGGGTTTCATCAGAAGGCTGGCTAAGAATAGAATAGGAAGGAATGATAACAAATGTTCTGTCTCGGACTCTCTGTCCGAGCCGGCTGGGCTGTGATTGGCCATTAATTAGAAACAACCCCATGAGACCAATCCCAGATGCACCTGTTGCATCCCACAGCAGCAGATAACCATTGTTTGCATTTTGTTCCTGAGGCCTCTCAGCTTCTCAGGAGCAAAAATCCTAAGGAAAGGATTTTCCATAGAACATGGTGGCTGCGTGGCCACTGCGTGCCCTGGCCCTGGCCCAGCCCTGCCCGGGCACCCCTGAGTGCCCCGCGCCCCCGCAGCAGCAGCAGCACCTGCGGTGCCCACCCAGTGCCGGGCACTCACGGGGGCACCTGAGGGGCGGCTCCGCACTTCTGGAGATCATTCCGCCTAAATAGCGTCTCACTTGCCCGATCTGAACCTTCTGAGAGCAAGCAAAACCCTCGTTCGTGGTTTCAGGGCTGTGGGAGATGAAGCTGCGTGTCTAATTTTAATCATCTCTTCATTTAAAGCTCCTTTAGCTGATAGCTTTATCAGGGCGTTTGTGTGTGATTGCTTGTGCGTATCTGTCTGGAGTGGTGTTCTGTATTTAAGGAAAATGCTGTTCTATTCTGTTCCAGCTGACAGGCTTTTACAGATTAGTGTGAGCTGCCATAGAGAATGACTGGCAGTTTGAGCTTGACTTTTGAAAGGGGCTTTTTGAATTGAAGCACAAAAATTCCCCAGCACAGAGGGAGCAATTTTAATAGCTAGGTAAAATCCGTGATCCTACTCCAATTTAGAGATAATTGTTTTCCTTTGGGAAGAATTAAGTGCAGAAGCATCCTTGCAAAAGAAGAAAAGGCTGGAATATGGAGGGAGGGGGAAGGATTTTCACCATGTATTTTTTCAAATACACCAAAGTGTGATGTATTCCAGTTAAAACTGTAGAAAATATCAGATAAGGAAGAGTCTGTTTCCTCTTAAAATTGTGCTGGATTTGTCTAACGGCATTCGTTTTACGTGGAGGGGAGCCATGCGTTCACACTGTGTGATGCCATAACTTTCCAAATTAACATCACCCTCTTATTTTTGTGCAACGCATTTGTTTCCAATAAATAGCTGCTGCTTCAGTGCCTCCAATAACGTGGAAAATTCCAGCGCAGTAGCAGGTCTCTGGCTGCATGTGTTCCTCCTGAGATAAAGCGACAGGCTTGTTTTCCCTGAACTTTTGAAATCAGATGTATTTTATTTACACGGTCAGGAATGGTGCGGTGGTTCTCCGCACGGCTGGGGTTTTAATCTCGCTCAGCAAACGCGGTGAAATCACTTGTGTGTGTTTGCTGGCCGCGTGTTAAGGAGGTCGGAGCCCCTGGAGGTGCCGTGGTTGGTGGTTACGTGGAGCCGGGGTTGCCCGAAGAGCCAGAGCGGCTCCGCGGCAGCGCAGGCTCCTTCCCTGCGGAACACGAGTGCGCAGGGCTTTTCTGAGATTGTGCCAGCCCTTGGTCAGCAGGGAGCAGCAGGGTGGGCCTGAGGCCGGGCTGTGGGCAGGGGCCGAGGGGATCCTGGGTGCCTGGCGCGTGCTCCCTGCTCAGGGCTGTGCGCACGGGCACCCTGCCTGCCGCAGCAAACTGGGAAACCACCGTGTGCTCCTCCCGGTGCCTCTGGGCCTTGCTGCGTGCACATAAACCTTTGTTTAAATACTGTTACTAGGGGAGGAGTAAATCTTACATCTCAAACTGCCCCTAGGCGTACTTCAGCTATCGTGGGACAAGCAACGCAGGTTTTTCATGTGCTTTAATGTCCTGCACTTAGCTTGAGAATAAAAGGAGAATAAAAGCCACAGACTTCCTTAGAAACATGATCTGCGATTTGTTTAAAACAATTCTAATGTAGATATTTTTTCCTCCTAGGTTTTACCAAGGAACAGTACATCTAACACTTAACTTGGATCATCTCTTGTTCATCAGCTTGAAAATCATAACAGCCCCCAAAACTGACATTTGATCTGAAAGAAAAAGCTGTGACAGATGGACAATATGTCTATTACTAACACACCAACAAGTAATGATGCTTGTCTGAGCATTGTTCACAGCTTGATGTGCCATCGACAAGGTGGAGAGAGCGAAACTTTCGCCAAGCGCGCAATCGAGAGTTTAGTTAAAAAGCTAAAGGAGAAAAAAGATGAATTGGATTCTCTGATTACAGCTATAACCACAAACGGAGCTCACCCTAGCAAGTGTGTTACAATACAGAGGACGCTGGATGGGAGGCTGCAGGTTGGTACCGGTGCCCCAGAGTGTGTGTTCCTGCTGGAGAGCTGCCCGCGGCTGCTGGGGGACAGGGCTGAGCCTGCTCTGCCCTGCAGTGCTTCCCTCTCCTGCCTGTGTGAGTGGGGCACCGCTCCTGCTCTGCTCTGCTCTGCTCTGCTCTGCCCTGCAGTGCTTCCCTCTCCTGCCTGTGTGAGTGGGGCACTGCTCCTGCTCTGCTCTGCTCTGCTCTGCTCTGCTCTGCTCTGCTCTGCTCTGCTCTGCTCTGACAGCGCGTGTGTGGAGGTGCAGAGCAGCGCCCCTGCAAAAGCCTGGCTCTTGTGCTGTGTGTGCCTGGACACCCCTGTGCTGTCCCTGGTCAACTCAGTGCTGTCCCTGGTTAGCTCAGTGCTGTCCCTGTTAGCTCAGTGCTGTCCCTGTTAGCTCAGTGCTGTCCCTGTCCCTGTCAGCTCAGCGCTGTCCCTGTCCCTGTTAACTCAGTGCTGTCCCTGTCCCTGTCAGCTCAGTGCTTTCCCTGGTTAGCTCAGTGCTGTCCCTGTCCCTGTCAGCTCAGTGCTGTCCCTGTCCCTGTTAGCTCAGTGCTGTCCCTGTTAACTCAGTGCTGTCACTGTCCCTGTTAGCTCAGTGCTGTCCCTGTTAACTCAGTGCTGTCCCTGTCCCTGTTAGCTCAGTGCTGTCCCTGTCCCTGTTAGCTCAGTGCTGTCCCTGTCCCTGTCAGCTCAGTGCTGTCCCTGTCCCTGTTAGCTCAGTGCTGTCCCTGTTAACTCAGTGCTGTCCCTGTCCCTGTTAGCTCAGTGCTGTCCCTGTCCCTGTTAGCTCAGTGCTGTCCCTGTCCCTGGTTAGCTCAGTGCTGTCCCTGGTTAGCTCAGTGCTGTCCCTGTCCCTGGTTAGCTCAGTGCTGTCCCTGTCCCTGTTAGCTCAGTGCTGTCCCTGTTAACTCAGTGCTGTCCCTGTCCCTGTTAACTCAGTGCTGTCCCTGTCCCTGGTTAGCTCAGTGCTGTCCCTGTCCCTGGTTAGCTCAGTGCTGTCCCTGTCCCTGTCAGCTCAGTGCTGCCCTGCGGTGACAGCCCCCTGGTCCCTGGCTGGGCACGGCGCTGGGGCTGTGCTGGGCACTGGGCACTGGGCACTTACCCTGGCTGGGCACTGCGCTGGGGCTGTGCTGGCACTGGGCACTGGGCACTTACCTGTGCTGGGCACTGCGCTGGGGCTGTGCTGGGCACTGGGCACTGGGCACTTACCCTGGCTGGGCACTGCGCTGGGCACTGGGCATTTACCTGTGCTGGGCACTGTGGTCGGGCTGTGCTGAGCGCCTGCCCTGGCCGTGCTTGGTCAGGGCCCGCTCCTGTCCCGCTGGGGCTGTGATCTCCCGCTCCCTGCCATGGTGCTGGATGGCTCTCTGTCTGCCCCGGAGGCATTTGTAAATTTATTTTTTAAGGGATTGGCATTGTCCTGCTTGTAAATTTGATGTTGTAGCTTAGCACCGTGTTGCTCTTCTTGTGGGGCACATCCAGGGTGGGGAAGGTGACCATACCTGGTACCTGGAGCACAAGCTCTGCCTCTGCCATTTTGTACCCAGTATTTTTTGCCTAAGAGTCACAGCATTGACTAAACCCCAACAGACAGGTGTTTCTGTTGGGCACAGAGTTTGGGTGAGCCGTACAGGAGCTGTACACCACCTTTTGTTGTTCAGAATGTGTTTTGGTGATGGGGAGAGGGCGTGGTGAGCCATAGAGGAGCTGTACACCACCTTTTGTTGTTCAGAATGTGTTTTGGTGATGGGGAGGGGGCGCGGTGCTGTTTGTGCCCTGCCCGGGGTGCTGCTGCCTGCTCCTGTCCCAGCTGCTGTCTCTGCCTCGGCAGGTGGCTGGCCGCAAGGGATTCCCCCACGTGATTTACGCCCGGCTCTGGAGGTGGCCCGATCTGCACAAAAATGAACTCAAGCACGTTAAATACTGTCAGTATGCTTTTGACTTGAAGTGTGACAGTGTCTGTGTGAACCCTTACCACTATGAGCGTGTGGTGTCGCCTGGCATCGGTGAGTATCCCTGGAGTCACAGTGCAGCGCTGGGGGGAATGTGAAACGCTCCTGGCTGCGGAAAGCACAGCCCCGAGTTAGAAACGTTAACTTTTCATGGTCTCAGTATAAACTACCCTCAAATGCTCCTGTCTTTCCTGGTGCAGTTACTGTTTGGCCTCAGTTGCAGCTGTGGAGGGCGAGTTTGGCTTTTGTTTGAGCCTTTCTGTGGGGTTTGTTGGCACGCAGCTCTTGCGGTCGCTGTGCCTCCAGGAGTAGCTGGGCGCAGGCTGGCCTCGTGCCGGAAGGGCTCTAGGGGCCGGAGCCTGCAGTGCTGGGTTTCAAGGGCTGATCAATGTGCTGTGAGCTCTCTGAACGCACTCCTCTGCCCCCTTTTCCCTGTGTTCCCTTTGCAGATCTCTCGGGACTGACGCTGCAGAGCTCAGGTGAGTGGCTGCGTTTGCTGCTGCCTTTCCGCGGGCACGGCTGGGCCGGGCCCTGACACCGCTCTGCCTCACCGCTGTCCCCCTGGCTCCCCAAAGCCGCCCCAGAACCGCGCCAGGGGCACGGATCCACAGATCCCTGGGGCAGAGGCTCCGGCTGTGCCCCGCGTTCGCTGCTTCCCGCCTGCGACACCCCACGCAAAACCAAAAATCCCACGGCTCCGCGCTGCTGGTAATCAAAAAAGACACCCAGAACCTTGTGCACCTGCACGATATGCTGATTAATTGGATTGGGAATGCTAAATGTGGTTTGATAGGAAGGAAAGAATGGAAATTCTGTAATTAATTCTGCCGTTGGATGAAGGAGTCTGATATCCTTGCTTTCCATGAAGATTGAGAGCAATAGGATGTGGAATCTCGCATGGGCATTATTCAGAAATCCACTGCTGGTAACTGCTTTATTTCAAAGCTTGTTTTATTCTCCTCCCAGAGGAAATTCATGGAGGAAGAAATTTGTGTGATCCAGTGATTTTAGCACATTGTTTTCAAAAGTATCCAAGCAAAAATGAACTAGAAAAACCCTACCAAACATCCCAACAAACTTAACTTGACAAGCTGTAATCCATGTGCTCATCTCTGCTAATTTGCTTTGTTACCTGTGCCTTCTGAAAAATTGTCCTGCGGTACAGAATCAAAGCTGAATTTTCCATTGTTTAATGAAATTATTTTGTTATTTAACACCAGCAGCTAAATACATCATGAGCATTCCCTTGTCCTGCTCTTGCAGCAGGTTTTGACATATTTAATGTGCTTTAAAAAGGAGCGTGGGAGGTGATGCGATGCAGGAGTCAATGGCGTACACAGAAATAAATTGTCGTGGTGGCAGTGGCAGTTCCCGAGCACTGTGTGTGGAATAGTCTGAATTACTGGCTGCCCTGCTGAGCACAGAGTGGTTTCCTGTGGTCTTTGAATGTGAATTTGATTTTCCAGTCCGTGTGAATGGGAGGTGCTTGAGATGACCGCAGGGATGCAGGAAGGCTGTGTGCCCCGTTCACCAATGTGTATTTTTCATGGGAGCTGTGTGTGAGAGCCTGCCTGCGTGCCCGAAAGTGGCTGGTGAGCTGCTGCCTTAGCGCACACCGAGGGCCTGAACAAAGCTCCGTTCTTCCGTGTGCTGTCCGTGTGCAGGGCAGGGAGCAAACAGCAGCTGGCTGTGGGTGCACAGCCCTGAGCAGGGAGTGTGTGAGTGTGTGTGAGTGTGAGAGTGTGTGTGTGTGTGTGTGCGTGTGTGCGTGTGTGTGTGTGTGTGTGTGTGTGCAGGGCAGGGAGCAAACAGCAGCTGGCTGTGGGGCACAGCCCTGAGCAGGGAGTGTGTGTGTGTATGTGAGTGTGTGAGAGTGTGAGTGTGAGAGTGTGTGCGTGCAGGGCAGGGAGCAAACAGCAGCTGGCTGCGGGGCACAGCCCTGAGCAGGGAGTGTGTGTGAGAGTGTGAGTGTGTGTGTGTGAGTGTGTGTGTGTGTGTGCCCTGTCCATGCCCTGTGCTGTCCCCGTGTGTGCCCTGTGTCTGTGCCCCATGAGTGACCAGCGCTGTGTGTGTGTGCCCCGTGTGTGCCCTCTGTGTGTGTCCATGCCCCGTGTGACCGCGCTGTCCCCGTGCTGTCCCCGTGTGTGTGACCGCGCTGTCCCCGCGCTGTCCCCGTGTGTGCCCTCTGTCCATGCCCCGCGCTGTCCCCGTGCTGTCCCCGTGTGTGTGACGGTGCTGTCCCCATGCTGTCCCTGTGCTGTCCCCATGTGTGCCTGTCCATGCCCCATGTGTGACCGCGCTGTCCCCGTGCTGTCCCCGTGTGTGTGACCGCGCTGTCCCCGCGCTGTCCCCGCGTGTGCCCTCTGTCCGTGCCCCGTGTGTGTGACCGCGCTGTCCCCGCGCTGTCCCCGCGTGTGCCCTCTGTCCGTGCCCCGTGTGACCGCGCTGTCCCCGTGTGTGTGACCGTGCTGTCCCCGCGCTGTCCCCATGCTGTCCCCGTGTTGTCCCCTTGTGTGCCCTCGGTCCATGCCCCGTGTGACCGCGCTGTCCCCATGCTGTCCCCGCGCTGTCCCTGTGTGTGTGACCGCGCTGTCCCCGTGTGTGCCCTCTGTCCATGCCCCGCGCTGTCCCCGCGCTGTCCTCGCGTGTGCCCTCTGTCCGTGCCCCGTGTGACCGCGCTGTCCCCGCGCTGTCCCCGTGCTGTCCCCATGCTGTCCCCGCGCTGTCCCCGCGTGTGCCCCCTGTCCGTGCCCCGTGTGACCGCGCTGTCCCTGTGCTGTCCCCGCGCTGTCCTCGCGTGTGCCCCCTGTCCGTGCCCCGTGTGACCGCGCTGTCCCTGTGCTGTCCCCGCGCTGTCCCCGCGTGTGCCCTCTGTCCATGCCCCGCGCTGTCCCCGCGTGTGCCCCCTGTCCGTGCCCCATGTGTGTGACCGCGCTGTCCCCGCAGCCCCGTCCAGCATGCTGGTGAAGGACGAGTACGTGCACGACTACGAGGGGCAGCCGTCGCTGTCGTCGGCCGAGGGCCACTCGGTGCAGACCATCCAGCACCCGCCCAGCAACCGGGCCAGCTCGGAGCCCTTCAGCGCCCCGGCCATGCTGGCCCCCGCCGAGGCCAGCACCACCAGCACCACCAACTTCCCCAACATTCCCGTGGCCTCCACAAGTAAGCTCCCGGGCCGGGCGGGTGGGGGCCGCTGCAGGCCGGCTCCCGGGCATTGCGCCAGGGCTCACCCGCAGTGCCGTGCCCCCGTGGCGTTCCTGTGCCCCCCGAGTGGCGCCGCACCCGCGGGGCTCTGTCTGTGCCACCGGGCCGGCGCAGAGTGCCACGGCAGCCCCGCTCTGGCTGAGCACCGTGGCTGTCATTGGGCCGCTGCCACAGAGAAATCAAATGCTTTCGTTGCTTTATTGCCACAGCAGCAGGACAGCAAATGCACGTGCTGAAAGGTGGCAGTCCCAAGGGGTCTGCAGGCAGCTCCCGACTCCTCCAGTTTCAACACACTGCCTCTGTAGGGGCTCAGTGTGCTCCCAGAAGCACAGCCCCAGTTAATGTTCCCATAGGTGTGTTGGATGCAGTGCTGCCATGACGTTTCTGTCACGTCTTTTCCCCGTGTCTGGTGCAATGTAAGAGTTTGGTGTCGCAGCACCAGAGCCACCCCTCAGTCCAGCGGGACAGCAGAGCACTCAGAGCACCCTGAGTCTGAGAGGTTTCACACAAAAAATGAGCGGGCATCGCCGATCTCATTACAGATCTGAATTGTGGTGACACGGTGTGGTGATGATGCTCGTTAATTTCAGCTGATGAGATTTTGGCTAAAAGTGCTGATGCTGGTAACTTCACTGTGTCTTTATCTGTCTCCAGCAGAGATAAGGAGGGTATGGGTAGTTAATCGTGCTGCCTTTGCACCACACTTTATAGTCAGTCACCTTTTCTCATCAGTGCCACAATTGTTGGAGGCAAGTGGATGTGAAAAAAAAAAGCTAATTTTTATGTTTTACTGCAAGTTCTCAGTGTGTTAAATTGTGCTAGCCACACCATTGAGAGTGCAAGTGTAATTGGGAAAGTTGATAAGTTTTGTGTTAATGTCTGAACTGAAGCCTTTTGCAGTCAAATTCTGTTAACCTGCTCTGAAATACCTGTAGTTTTAATCTTAGATTCTTTAAATTATTTATTTGAAGGGAGGAAAAAAAAAAACTGCAGGGGCTTTCTGAGTCCAGTGTTGCGTGCAGCTTTATTGAAGCAGTGTTTATCAGAATGAAATGCTGCCCAGAATGTTTTGGAGGAGCATAACTGTGAGCGAGTGTCCTCCTTGGGAACAGTAGCTAAAACATGGTGAAAACAAGCAGCTGGCTGGGCCTGTTTGCCTTCACACCAAACCTTTCCCGCCCTGTTATCCAGCAGCGGCTGGGACATCTCCTCCTCCCTTTCGCCCTGAAAAATGGGATTGGCCAGGACAAGACGTGGGTGATGAACAGAGTTCTGTGCATTCTCCTGCTCCTGAAACACGGAGGGTGTCAGAACCAGAGTGAGCTGGTGCAGAGCATTTTGCCTCAAGCTTCCTGGCGGGTGGAGAGCAGGGACGGAGGCCAGGGCAGTGGCAGCTGTGCCCTGCAGTGCCCCGAGCGGGGTGTGCCCTCCTGCCCCGTAGTGCTGAGCTCTTCTTAACCCACGTTTTGGAACGCTCACGAATAGGTAGTGTGTTCTTTCACCAGGTCAACCTCCCAGTATATTGACAGGTAGCCATAGTGATGGACTCTTACAGATTGCTTCAGGGCCCCCGCCAGGAGCTCAGCAGAATGGGTTCACAGCCCAGCCAGCCACTTACCACCACAGTGAGTATCCCCCCGCTCCTGCGCCTCTCCGCTTCCTCAGCCCGGTTTCCACGTGCCCAGGAGCAGCAGAGGAGAGCAGGGGCCGAGGGAGGCTGGCTCAGACGCCCAGGGGGTTTGTCTTTGCAGACAGCACCACCAGCTGGACCGGGAGCCGGACGGCCGCCTACACGCCCAGCATCCCGCACCACCAGAACGGGCACCTGCAGCACCACCCGCCCATGCACCCCGGACACTACTGTAAGAGCGCCGGTGCCCTCCCGTGCCCGCCCGTGCCCGCCTGTGCCCGTGTCCCTGTGTCCCCCTGTGTCCCTGTGTCCGTGACAGCTGGAGCTGCGCTGGCAGCCCCGCTCCTGCCCGCGATCCCTCACAGCGCCCTCACACCTGCCCTGTCCCCTCACACCTGCCTGCGATCCCTCACAGCGCCCTCACACCTGCCGTGCCCCCTCAGCGCCCTCACACCTGCCTGCGATCCCTCACAGCGCCCTCACACCTGCCCGCGATCCCTCACAGCGCCCTCACACCTGCCTGCGATCCCTCACACCTGCCTGCGATCCCTCACAGCGCCCTCACACCTGCCCTGTCCCCTCACACCTGCCCGCGATCCCTCACAGCGCCCTCACACCTGCCCTGTCCCCTCACACCTGCCCGCGATCCCTCACAGCGCCCTCACACCTGCCCGTGATCCCTCACAGCGCCCTCACACCTGCCCTGTCCCCTCACACCTGCCTGTGCTCTGCCCCCACACCTGCCTGTGCTCTGCCCCCTCACACCTGCCTGTGCCTGCCCGCACATCCCCTGTGCTCTGCCCTCACACCTGCCCTGTTCCCTGCCCCTCACACCTGCCTGTGCTCTGCCCTCACACCTGCCTGTGCTCTGCCCTCACACCTGCCTGTGCTCTGCCCCACCCTGCCCTGTCCCTCACAGCCAGCCCCAGGGGCCTCCCACCAGCCTGTGCCACCAGGGGCCAGAGAGCTGCCCTGTCCCCTCACACCTGCACCTGGAATTGCCCTGTCACACCTGCCTGGGCTCTGGGTGGCACACCTTACCTGTGCTCAGGGGAGCACACCTGTGGCCCTGAAATTGCCCTCTCACACCTGCCTGTGCTCTGCCCTCTCACACCTGCCTGTGCTCTGCCCTCTCACACCTGCCTGTGGCACCTGCCCTGCCCTGGTACACCTGCCTGTGGGTGCCCTCAAAATTACCTGCACTGTGGGGAGCTCAGCCCTGAAATTACCCTGACACTGTGGGGAGCCAGGGTGGCACCTGAAATTACCCCAGACACCGCTGGAGCTCCTCGGTGGCCACCCCAAAATTACCCCCACTGACACTGAGGGGAGCTCAGGGTGGCACCTGGAATTGCCCTGTCACACCGAGGGGAGCTCCGGGTGGCACCTGGAATTACCCTGGTACACCGAGGGGAGCTCAGTGTGGCACACAAAAATTGCCCTGGTACACCAAGGGGAGCTCAGGGTGGCACCTGGAATTGCCCTGGTACACCAAGGGGAGCTCAGGGTGGCACCTGGAATTGCCCTGGTACACCGAGGGGAGCTCAGTGTGGCACCTGGAAATTACCCTGTCACACTGAGGGGAGCTCAGGGTGGCACCTGAAATTACCCTGTCACACTGAGGGGAGCTCAGGGTGGCACACAAAATTGCCCTGTCACACCGAGGAGAGCTCATTATGGCACCTGAAATTGCCCTGTGACACCGAGGGGAGCTCAGGGTGGCACCTGGAATTACCCTGTGACACCGAGGGGAGCTCAGGGTGGCACACAAAATTAATCTGTCACACCGAATTAACCCTCCTGGCTGAGCCTCTCCTCCAGAGCTTGGCAGCCCCACACTGTGCATTTCCTGTGCACAAAAGGAAGCTGATGGTTTTTTCTTTCAAAATTTGGAAATTCGTGCCTGTTTCTGTTCTTTAGAGGTTTCAAAGTCATGCTAAGCTTTGGAAGATGTGTCCATGCACACTTTAAAAACTGCCAGCTTTAAAATCTTAGTGATTCTTGCACAGTAAAGTATTGTCAGTTCATGAGTGCATTAGCACACAGACTTGAAAGTAATCTTCATATAGGAAATAGGACAAGAAACAATTATTTTAAGGTACAGGAGATGAGATGGGGAAAAAAGTGTCAAACTTTTGTTGTAGGGGTCTAGCCCAGGAAATGCCTTGTAGGGCTTTAGTAGATAAAAAAACTCCCACACAAATGAAAGATTTCTAAATTTTGTAGCAAAAACCTTGAACAGTTCTTTATTTTCTAATGCAGTTTTTGTTAGAATGTTCCCAATATTAGAATATATAATATATATTCTATATCAGGAGATAGAGCACATATTCTGGTACAGATGAAGATGTTGTTGGTGGAGGGAAGGTACACTGTAAATTAACCTTGGAATGTCTTTTCAGCCTGTGTGTGTCAGTAAAGCCGTGCTTTAGACACAGTAATGAAGATTAATCCCTTAATTCAGTGGGATCCTGCTTCACTCACGGTGTTACTTGTCAGGGATGGCAGGATGCGAGGGGCACGGGTGCTGCTGTGGATGGGCTGTCAGTGTTCCTCAGCCCCTGTCTCTCCAGAGTGGGTACCCGTGCCTGGCTGGGGGTGCCGCACCGAGCTCCCCCTGGTTTCTTGGTGCTGCTGTGGATAGGCTGCAGATGTTTTTAGCCCCTGTCTCTCCAGAGTGGGTACCCGTGCCTGGCTGGGGGTGTCACACCGAGCCCCCCCTGGTTTCTTGGTGCTGCTCTGGATGGGCTGTCAGTGTTCTTCAGCCCCTGTGTCTGTCCAGAGTGGGTACCCGTGCCTGGCTGGGGGTGCCACACCGAGCTCATCCTGGTATCTTGGTGCTGCTGTGGATGGGCTGTCAGTGTTCTTCAGCACGCGTGTGTCTCCAGAGTGGGTACCCGTGCCTGGCTGGGGATCCCGCACCGAGCTCATCCTGGTTTCTTGGTGCTGCTGTGGATGGGCTGTCAGTGTTCCTCAGCACGCGTGTGTCTCCAGAGTGGGTACCCGTGCCTGGCTGGGGGTGCCACACCGAGCCCCCCCTGGTATCTTGGTGCTGCTGTGGACGGGCTGTCAGTGTTCTTCAGCCCCTGTGTCTCCAGAGTGGGTACCCGTGCCTGGCTGGGGATGTCACACCGAGCCCCCCCTGGTTTCTTGGTGCTGCTCTGGATAGGCTGCAGATGTTTTCAGCCCCTGTGTCTCCAGAGTGGGTACCTGTGCCTGGCTGGGGGTGCCGCACTGAGCTCCCCCTGGTTTCTTGGTGCTGCTGTGGATGGGCTGTCAGTGTTCTTCAGCATGTGTGTGTCCAGAGTGGGTACCCGTGCCTGGCTGGGGGTGCCACACCGAGCTCCCCCTGGTTTCTTGGTGCTGCTCTGGATGGGCTGCAGGTGTTTTTAGCCCCTGTCTCTCCAGAGTGGGTACCTGTGCCTGGCTGGGGGTGCCACACTGAGCTCCCCCTGGTTTCATGGTGCTGCTGTGGACGGGCTGTCAGTGTTGTTCAGCACACATGTGTCTCCAGAGTGGGTACCTGTTCTTCCCACACCGAGCTCCCCTGGTTTCTTGGTGCCTGCAGGTGTTTTCAGCCCCTGTGTCTCTCAGAGTGGGTACCTGGCTGGGGTGCCACACACTCCCCCTGGTTTCTTGGCTGCTGGGACAGGCTGTCAGTGTTCCTCAGCACGTGTCCCGTCCTGGCTGGGGATCTTGGTTTCTGGTGCTGTGGATGGGCTGTCAGTGTTCTTCAGCATGTGTGTCTCTCCAGAGTGGGTACCCGTGCCTGGCTGGGGGTGCTGCACTGAGCTCCTCCTGGTATCTTGGTGCTGCTGTGGACAGGCTGTCAGTGTTCCTCAGCATGCGTGTGTCTCCAGAGTGGGTACCCGTGCCTGGCTGGGGGTGCCACACCGAGCTCCCCCTGGTTTCTTGGTGCTGCTGTGGATGGGCTGCAGATGTTTTTAGCCCCTGTGTCTCCCCAGAGTGGGTACCTGTGCCTGGCTGGGGGTGCTGCACTGAGCTCCCCCTGGTATCTTGGTGCTGCTGTGGATGGGCTGTCAGTGTTCCTCAGCATGTGTTCTCAGCCCCCTGTGGCTGGGGGTGCCACACCGAGCTCCCCCTGGTTTCTTGGTGCTGCTGTGGATGGGCTGTCAGTGTTCTTCAGCATGTGTGTCTCCAGAGTGGGTACCCGTGCCTGGCTGGGGATCCCGCACCGAGCTCATCCTGGTTTCTTGGTGCTGCTGTGGATGGGCTGTCAGTGTTCCTCAGCACACGTGTGTCTCCAGAGTGGGTACCTGTGCCTGGCCGGGGACCCCGCACCGAGCTCCCCCTGGTTTCTTGGTGCTGCTGTGGATGGGCTGCAGATGTTTTTAGCCCCTGTGTCTGTCCAGAGTGGGTACCTGTGCCTGGCTGGGGGTGCCACACCGAGCTCCCCTGGTTTCTCCCTTGTCCCGCGTGCCGTGGTGCCTGCGGATTGTCCGTGCCCTGACACCTTGTGCCAAAGCTGCTGCTGTTTGCGGTGCCGCGTGTGAGCCTTTCCTGCAGAGGGCACACGGGAGCCTGACCGCACGGCTGTGTGCAGTTCATTTCCCTCGGAGAATGTGTCCTCTGGGCTGCTTCCCCATCCTGAGCGGCTGTTTCACAGCATGCTGCACAGCCTGTCCTGCGGTTGACGGGGGTAGTGGGGGGTGCTTTCACAGGAAAGCAGTTTTGGGGAGAAAACCTTGTTTTTTCTGGTGTGCAACCAACTGCTTGTTTTCTGTTCAAGGGCCGGTTCACAATGAACTCGCATTCCAGCCTCCTATATCAAACCATCCTGGTGAGTACAGCCTGGCAGCCGTGGGGCAGCTCGTGAGAGGGGTGCCTGTGCTGGGGCAGGGGACCCTTGTTTCCATAAACCCTGCTCTGAACTGGGGACAGGGACAGCGGCTGGCAGGGGGCTTGGGCCAGGTGCCAGGTGAGCTGTGCAGCCCTGGGCTGTGCCCAGGTGTGTCTGGGCTGTGCCAGGTGAGCTGTGCAGCCCTGGGCTGTGCCCAGGTGTGTCTGTGCCAGGTGTGTCTGTGCCAGGTGAGCTGTGCAGCCCTGGGCTGGGCTGGCTGTGCCCAGGTGTGTCTGGGCTGTGCCCAGGTGTGTCTGTGCCAGGTGAGCTGTGCAGCCCTGGGAGCAGCCCTGGGCTGGGCTGGCTGTGCCCAGGTGTGTCTGTGCCAGGTGAGCTGTGCAGCCCTGGGCTGTGCCCAGGTGTGTCTGTGCCAGGTGAGCTGTGCAGCCCTGGGCTGGGCTGGCTGTGCCCAGGTGTGTCTGTGCCCAGGTGTGTCTGTGCCCAGGTGTGTCTGTGCCAGGTGAGCTGTGCAGCCCTGGGCTG
>JALJVW010003588.1:0-102500 GCA_024865655.1 Emberiza elegans | reverse complement strand
CCTGCAGTGCTGCTGACAGCCCGTTTCCCTGCAGCACCGCTGACAGCCCGTTTCCCTGCAGGGCTGTGTGCTCCCCTGCAGCACTGCTGACAGCCCGTTTCCCTGCAGCCTCACTGTCAGCCTGTTTCCCTGCAGCAATGCTGACAGCCCGTTTCCCTGCAGGGCTGTGTGCACACCTGCAGCACCACTGACAGCCCGTTTCCCTGCAGCGCTGCTGACAGCCCGTTTCCCTGCAGCACAGCTGACAGCCCGTTTCCCTGCAGCACCGCTGACAGCCCGTTTCCCTGCAGGTTGCACATCGGCGTGCCTGTGCCTGCTGGAGCACATCGGCAGGGGCGAGCTGGCAGTGGGTGTGCCTGTGGGTGTGCCTGAGCGACCACGCCGTGTTCGTGCAGAGCTACTACCTGGACCGGGAGGCGGGCCGGGCCCCGGGGGACGCTGTGCACAAGATCTACCCCAGCGCCTACATCAAGGTGGGTCCCTGCCCCTGCCCCTGGCCCGGAGCCAGCTCAGCCCTGCGGCTGTCCTGGGCAGGGCAGCGCTCAGAGACCCCGGCACGGAGCCCACGGTGCCTCTGTGGGTTTGGTTATCGCCCGTGGAGCAAGTTAGCAGCCTTAGCTGAGGATCTGACAGCCACAAAAGTTTAGGTAGAATGATAGTGAATTTATCACGTGGTGAAAAAAGCAGATTTTGGGGGTTTTAGAATGGAGATCCAGGGGACAAAATGGAGGGAACTGGGCATGTCCAGCCTTTCTCCTTCTTCTTCTTGGCCTCCATCTTCTGCTTTGATGTTGGCACTTAGAGATTGGTTTAGAGCAGAAGCTCACTGTCTAACATAGGTGATAGGTATTGGAAAATAATTGTAAATAAAGTAGACGTAGTTTTTAGTATGAAAAGGTAACACCAGTGTGCCTCTGTCTGTCCTGCTGAGCAGACCTCGGCAGGACAGGACAAAGAATTTTATAGATAAGAACCATAAACAACCTTGGGGCCTAGGAATGAAGAGCTCTGACTCCTCCTTCTATCTCCAGGCTGGGAAAAGAGACTTCCTAATGCATCTTGAGGTCACTCTGACCAGCCAGAGACCCCCACAGGAGGCAACTGTAATAAATAAATATTTACATAAAAACAACCTCGCCTTCAGAATCCCTAACAAGTTCCATTTGTCATTCACCTAAAGATGACTTTAGAAATGATTCTAAACTGAAGGTGCCATCTGGGTACTATAAGTGAATTTTCTTTCCTCACAAGCAGCTTTGGTAGCAGTTCTTTGTATTTTTAGCCTAACAGGTTTAAATTAACTGCAGCTGAAATTTTTAGCTTTGTGTTTCCTGGAAAAGAGCATAATCTGTTTCTTTCCTCCAAAAAAAGCAGAGTTGTGAAAGTAACTACAAATGCAGCAGAAGTTCAGGGCGTGTGTTGGAGTGCCGTGAATGTGAAGTGAGGTCAGAGAGAGCTGCACAAAACAAATCATTCTGAGGAGGCTCTCACAGGGCCGTGCCTGACAGGCCCTGAGCTTACACAGCCCAGCCACGCTCGCGGGGGTTTTGTTGTGTTAACCTGCTTGGAGCTCGCCGTGCCTTGCTGTTCTGGTCACCATCAGTTCTGGAGGCAGCTGTGGAGGCGAAGGAACCCCCACGAGCTCTGTGCACGAGCTTTCTGACACGAAAACAGCGTTCTGTGTGTATGCTGGTGGCAGATAGAGATCGCAGAGGTGCAGAACGCCCCCAGCCCGAGGCCACAGCCCTGCACCGTCGCTTGTTGGTGTTTCCCTCCGATAGACCCACAGTGGGACTCGCTGGCTTGTTTAATTTATAGGCCCGTTTTTCTGGGAATCCTGGGATTTAACAGAGAAGCAGGGATTTAATGTACACAAGGTCCCTGCTGGCAGTGGTGGTGGCACGGCGAGGAGAGTCTGTAGGAGTGGGATCAGGATGGAGCAGTCGGGAGGTTTGCTGCTCCAGCGGGCGCCCCTGGGCTGGGCTGGGCTGGAGGGGCGGCTGCGGTGACCGTGCGTGTGTTTGCGTTGCAGGTGTTCGCCCTAGATGGCAAATGCCACCGTCAGATGCAGTTTAGGTAGAATGATGCACGCCGGCCGCCAAAAAGGCTGCAGCCGTGGCCGGCAACATCCCGGGGCCCGGCTCCGTGGGAGGCATCGCCCCCGCCATCAGTGAGTGTGCACGGCCTGCCCTGCTTCTTCGGGACCTGGGGGGCGGGGACACTGGGGGCGGGGCAGGGGACACTGGGGGGACTGGGACTGTGGGGTGGGGACCAGGGGGACACTGGGGCGGGACATGGACACTGGGGCGGACATTGGACACTGGGGGACAGGGACACTGGGGCGGGACAGGGACACTGGGGCGGGACAGGGACACTGGGGACAGGGGACAGGGACACTGGGGGGACAGGGACACTGGGGGGACAGGGACTGTGGGGGGACAGGGACACTGGGGGGACAGGGACTGGGGGGGGACAGGGACACTGGGGGGATGGGGACACTGGGGTGGGACAGGGACACTGGGGGACAGGGACACTGGGGCGGGACAGGGACACTGGGGCAACTGTAACGGGGACACTGGGGGGACAGGGACACTGGGGGGACAGGGATACTGGGGGACAGGGACACTGGGGGGACAGGGACACTGGGGGGGACAGGAGGATACTGGGGGACAGGGACACTGGGGCGGGACAGGGACACTGGGGGGGACAGGGACACTGGGGGGGACAGGGACACTGGGGGAGGGGACACTGGGGGGACAGGGACACTGGGGCGGGACAGGGACACTGGGGGGGGACAGGGGACACTGGGGGGGACAGGGGACACTGGGGGGACAGGGACACTGGGGGGGGACAGGGACACTGGGGGGGGACAGGGACACTGCACTGGGACAGGGACACTGGGGCGGGACAGGGACACTGGGGTGGGACAGGGACACTGGGGCGGGACAGGGACACTGGGGTGGGACAGGGACACTGGGGCGGGACAGGGACACTGGGGCGGGATGGGGACACTGGGGGGACAGGGATACTGGGGCGGGACAGGGACACTGGGGGGGGACACAGCAGGGCTGGGACGGCGACCATCCCTGGGACAGTGCCGTGGATTGGACAGGGATCATGGCTGGGACAGTGACCATGGCTGGGGCACAGTGGGGCTGTCCCTGTCCCCTGCCCAGCACAGTGGGGCTGTCCCTGTCCCCTGCCCAGGGCAGTGACCATGGTGTGGGGCTGTCCCTGTCCCCTGCCCAGCGCAGTGACCATGGTGTGGGGCTGTCCCTGTCCCTGCCCAGCGCAGTGACCATGGTGTGGGGCTGTCCCTGTCCCCTGCCCAGCACAACGGGGCTGTCCCTGTCCCTGCCCAGCACAGTGGGGCTGTCCCTGTCCCTGCCCAGCGCAGTGACCATGGTGTGGGGCTGTCCCTGTCCCCTGCCCAGCACAACGGGGCTGTCCCTGTCCCTGCCCAGCACAGTGGGGCTGTCCCTGTCCCTGCCCAGCGCAGTGACCATGGTGTGGGGCTGTCCCTGTCCCCTGCCCAGCACAGTGGGGCTGTCCCTGTCCCTGCCCAGCACAGTGGGGCTGTCCCTGTCCCTGCCCAGCGCAGTGACCATGGTGTGGGGCTGTCCCTGTCCCTGCCCAGCACAGCGGGGCTGTCCCTGTCCCCTGCCCAGGGACAGGGACCCTGTCCATGGCCCACTGCAGTGACCATGGTGTGGGGGACTGGGACCCTGTCCCTGCCAGGGCAGTGCCATGGGACAGGGGCTGTCCCTGTCCATGGCCCAGCGCAGTGACCATGGTGTGGGGCTGTCCCTGTCCCTGCCCAGGGCAGTGCCATGGTGTGGGGCTGTCCCTGTCCATGGCCCAGCGCAGTGACCATGGTGTGGGGCTGTCCCTGTCCCTGCCCAGGGCAGTGCCATGGTGTGGGGCTGTCCCTGTCCATGGCCCAGCGCAGTGACCATGGTGTGGGGCTGTCCCTGTCCCCTGCCCAGCACAGTGGGGCTGTCCCTGTCCCCTGCCCAGCACTGTGGGGCTGTCCCTGTCCCCTGCCCAGCGCAGTGCCATGGTGTGGGGCTGTCCCTGTCCCTGCCCAGCGCAGTGGGGCTGTCCCTGTCCCCTGCCCAGGGCAGTGACCATGGTGTGGGGACACCCTGTCCCCTGCCCAGCGCAGTGGGTTGTCCCCATCCCTGCCCAGTGCCGTGGGCTGTCCCTGTCCCTGCCCAGCGCAGTGACCATGGTGTGGGGCTGTCCCTGTCCCTGCCCAGCACAGTGGGGCTGTCCCTGTCCCCTGCCCAGCGCAGTGGGGCTGTCCCTGTCCCTGCCCAGCGCAGTGGGGCTGTCCCTGTCCCCTGCCCAGCGCAGTGGGGCTGTCCCTGTCCCTGCCCAGCGCAGTGGGGCTGTCCCTGTCCCCTGCCCAGCGCAGTGGGGCTGTCCCTGTCCCCTGCCCAGCACAGTGGGGCTGTCCCTGTCCCCTGCCCAGCGCAGTGGGGCTGTCCTGTCCATGGCCCGGCCCCTGTCCCACGCCGCCGCTCGTCCCGCGGTGTCCGGGCAGGGCTCTGTGTGGCAGTGGCTGCTCCTCGTCCCCCAGCAGGGCCGAGAAGGTCTCTGGGCAAGGTCGGACAGGCGCAGGCAGTCGCTGGGTTCCCTTAAACACGGGCATTCCTGGCTGCTCCTGTTTCAGCTGTCAGGAGCATCACTGCAGACCCTACTGCTAAGGATCTTGAGGAGGGCTCAGCGTGGTTTTAGTCTCTTTTTTATTACTGTTATTCTGGGCTGGTGTTGCCTTAGTTCCTAAATTCTGGATTCTTGGAGTTGTTCCAGAGTACTGTAGAGGTGTAAGAGTCAGGCTGCTCTGTGTGCCGCAGGTTCCTTGTGCTGCCCTGCAAATCCTTGAGGGCGTTTTGGGGAAAGTTTGTCACTTTTCTGTCCTAGCCGTAGTTGTGATTAGAGATTTGCCAGCTGTGTTTATCCTTGTGCTCTGTCAGCTGAGGGTGGTGCTGTTCTAATCGAGCTTCCTGCCGGTGCCCAGTCTGCGTTCTCACACTGAGGATGCAGCGCTTGGCAAACGTCAGAAATCGGCATTTTGGGACTGGGTTTCCCAAGTGTGATTTGCTGTGTCCTGTGAAGCACTTGGGTGTCACCCCGGCTGCTTTGGCAGGCACAGATTTTGGGCTATTGGCAATTAGGAATTGCTGGCTGGGAGGGTGGGCAGGCCCTGGCCCAGGGTGCCCAGAGCAGCTGTGGCTGCCCCTGGATCCCTGGCAGTGCCCAAGGCCAGGCTGGATGGGGCCTGGAGCAGCCTGGGACAGTGGGAGGTGTCCCTGCCCAGGGCAGGGGTGGCGCTGGGCGGGCTCTGAGGCCCCTCTCACCCAGCCCCATCCCGTGGCTCTGACTGCAGCGTTCTGTGTCCCAGCGCCTGAGGGGGCAGAACGCCGCGAAAGCCGAAACTGCGGGACACGCAAAGGGAGGGGTGCAGTAAATGCAGCGAGGGTCTGAAGGGACAGGTGTGACAGGCTGGAGGTGTGAAGGGACAGGTGTGACAGGACAGGTGTGACAACACAGGTGTGACGGCTCAGGTGTGATAGCACAGGTGTGACAGGACAGGTGTGACAGCACAGGTGTGACGGCTCAGGTGTGATAGCACAGGTGTGACAGGACAGGTGTGACAGGCAGGAGGTGTGATGGGACAGGTGTGACGGGACAGGTGTGACAGGACAGGTGTGACGGGACAGGTGTGACAGCACAGGTGTGATGGCACAGGTGTGATGGGACAGGTGTGACAGACAGGAGGTGTGATGGCACAGGTGTGACAGGACAAGTGTGACAGCACAGGTGTGACGGCACAGGTGTGACGGCACAGGTGTGACAGGACAGGTGTGACGGGACAGGTGTGACAGGACAGGTGTGATAGCACAGGTGTGACAGGACAGGTGTGACGGTGCAGGTGTGACGGGACAGGTGTGACAGGACAGGTGTGACAGCACAGGTATGATAGCACAGGTGTGACAGCACAGGTGTGACAGCACAGGTGTGGCGGGACAGGTGTGACAGCACAGGTGTGATGGGACAGGTGTGATAGCACAGGTGTGACAGCACAGGTGTGACAGCACAGGTGTGACGGGACAGGTGTGACAGCACAGGTGTGACAGCGCAGGTGTGACAGCGCAGGTGTGACAGCACAGGTGTGACGGCTCAGGTGTGACAGCACAGGTGTGACGGCGCAGGTGTGACGGCGCAGGTGTGACAGCACAGGTGTGACAGGACAGGTGTGACAGCACAGGTGTGACGGCGCAGGTGTGACGGCGCAGGTGTGACAGCTCAGGTGTGTCGGCTCAGGTGTGAGGGCGCGGGCAGGAGGCGCCGCTGTGTCCCAGCCCCTGAGCGTCCCCTCGTGCCCCTCTCTGTGCAGGCCTGTCGGCGGCGGCCGGCATCGGCGTGGACGACCTGCGGCGGCTGTGCATCCTGAGGATGAGCTTTGTCAAGGGCTGGGGCCCCGACTACCCGCGGCAGAGCATCAAGGAGACGCCGTGCTGGATCGAGATCCACCTGCACCGCGCGCTGCAGCTGCTGGACGAGGTGCTGCACACCATGCCCATCGCCGACCCGCAGCCCCTGGACTGAGCCGCCGCCAGGGCCTCTGCCGCCGCCGCCGCTCCGCTCTCCTGCCGCCTCACCTCCCAAAACAGGTTCAGACACGTGTTTGCCGCCTCGCTCCTAGCAGAACGCATCCGAACGTGCGCGATTTGGATTTCAGTTGTTTCCAGAACTCGGTAGTCGTAACGCAGGGCCTGACGTGGAAGGTAAACGCTTTATAGAGACTTGACAGTGTTGGGTTTGTTCCCTTTGAAACTCTCCTTCCCTGCGGTGGCATCTTGGTGATCAGCCTCACGGGAGCCTTTTGTATGCAGAATATATATTATATATATATTTATATCTGAAAATTCCTTCTAGTAGTTAAAAACATTTACCTTGTAGTGAGTTTAAATTCCAGCTGATTTGTGATATTCTGTTTAGGGAGCAGTAGTTAACAGAAGACTTCTTTATTTTGTTGATGATCACATTACGATTTTTCCAGGTTAAAGCCTCGCAGCTGCCAAAAAGTGAGGGGATGACACATACGTTGTTGGCATTGATCAAAAAATTCTTTAGTTTTTGAAAAAAAAACAAAAAGACATGCTAGATTTTTATTTATGTAACCATGTGAGTTTAAAACACTAAAGGAAACGGATACTTTGAGTGTGGGCACTCGGTTTGAGGTGAAACACCCCGCCTGCAGCGTTGCCACTGACACTGACTCGTGAGTGCCTGATGGCAGGAATGTGTTTTCATAATTGCTACTGACCTCTGTGGTTCCACTCAAAAACCCCCCTAGCATGTCCCATGGGTAAATTTGCATGACTCTTTTACTTGCATATATCATAGAAGTGTGTGCGGTAATCCATCGGCATTTAGACTGGGTTTTTGTCTCTGTTCACCAGTTCCACTCAGGGCAAGATGGCAAACCTGTTTTTATACCTCCCGGTTATTTTAGCCCCGTGCCGTCGGTGACCGCGCCAAGGGGCAATGGCAGCAGGAGCGTGCTGGGCCCGGCAGCGTCCCCTCCCCGTGCCTGCAGCGCCGCTAAAGGCATGGAGCCCCCTCAGCAGGCTCGGCTCGGCTCGGCTCGGCTCGGCTCGGTTCTGACGTGGGGCTGCAGCCCGAGCCTGCTCCCGCAGCCAGGGCAGCACGGCCGGCGCTGCTGGGCTCCCTCTGGCTCGAGCTCACGGGGAAACGCGGCCGGGTTCTGCCTTCGCTGCTGCTTTACCCGGCAGGGAGAGCCGCTGCTCCGGGCACAGCGGGGTCAGTGCGGCTGCCCTGGGCTCCTGGCACAGTGAGCAGGGAGCAGGGGCTGCCCTGGGCTCCTGGCACAGTGAGCAGGGGCTGCCCTGGGCTCCTGGCACAGTGAGCAGGGAGCAGGGGCTGCCCTGGGCTCCTGGCACAGTGAGCAGGGGCTGCCCTGGGCTCCTGGCACAGTGAGCAGGGAGCAGGGGCTGCCCTGGGCTCCTGGCACAGTGAGCAGGGAGCAGGGGCTGCCCTGGGCTCCTGGCACACGGCGCAGGGGCTGCCCTGGGCTCCTGGCACACGGAGCAGGGGCTGCCCTGGGCTCCTGGCAGGTGTCACTGCAGGGGTCTGCCCATGGGCTCCTGGCACACAGGGCTGCCCTGGGGCACACTGTCGGGAGCAGGGGCTGCCCTGGGCAGGTGTCTGGCCCAGTGAGCCCAGGGGCTGCCCTGGGCTCCTGGCCCATTCAGGAGCAGGGAGCAGGGGCTGCCTGGGCTCCTGGCCCAGGGGGTCCCATGAGCAGGGGCTGCCCTGGGCTCCTGGCACATGGAGCAGGGGCAGGGCTCCTGGCAGGGGGGGCTGCCCTGGGCTCCTGGCACAGTGACAGGGACTGCCCTGGGCTCCTGGCACAGGGGTGGCACTGCCCTGGGCTCCTGGCACAGGGGTCACTTTGTCCCATGCCTGGGCTCCTGGCACATGGAGCAGGGTCTGCCCTGGGCTCCTGGCACAGGGCCTGGGGGTCTGCCCTGGGCTCCTGGCACAAACCCGGCAGGGGTCAGCTGTACTGCCCAGGGCTCCTGGCACTCGGAGCAGGGGCTGCCCTGGGCTCCTGGCACTCGGAGCAGGGCTGCCCTGGGCTCCTGGCACAGCGGGGTCAGCGCGGCTGCCCTGGGCTCCTGGCACACGGAGCAGGGGCTGCCCTGGGCTCCTGGCACCGGGCAGGGGCTGCCCTGGGCTCCTGGCACAGTGAGCAGGGGCTGCCCTGGGCTCCTGGCACATGGAGCAGGGGCTGCCCTGGGCTCCTGGCACAGGGAGCAGGGAGCAGGGGCTGCCCTGGGCTCCTGGCACAGGGGGCAGGGGCTGCCCTGGGCTCCTGGCACCACGGGGGGCTGCCCTGGGCCGGGCACAGGAGCAGGGGGCTGCCCTGGGCTCCTGGCACACGGGGGCAGGGCAGGGGCTGCCCTGGGCTCTGGCACCCATGCAGGCAGGGGCCCAGCCCCTGGGCTCCTGGCACTCGGAGCAGGGAGCAGGGG
Organism: Emberiza elegans; assembly: GCA_024865655.1. Taxonomy (NCBI): domain Eukaryota; kingdom Metazoa; phylum Chordata; class Aves; order Passeriformes; family Fringillidae; genus Emberiza; species Emberiza elegans. The sequence continues at coordinate 93,432 of JALJVW010003588.1, read as the reverse complement.
CTGCCCTGGGCTCCTGGCACACGGAGCAGGGGCTGCCCTGGGCTCCGGGCACAGGGAGCAGGGGCTGCCCTGGGCTCCTGGCACACGGGGCAGGGAGCAGGGGCTGCCCTGGGCTCCTGGCACAGCGGCAGGTGCCCATTTGCCCTGGGCTCCTTGGCACAGGGGCTGCCCTGGGCTCCTGGCCCCACTGCAGGTGTCCTGCCCAGCAGGTGGCACTGTCCCAGCAGGTGTCACAGGATCGCTCCCAAAACCATGTCCCTGTCCCTTCTGGCAGGGGTCACTGTCCCAGCGGGCTCTGGCAGTGTCCCGGGCAGGTGTTCACTGTCCCTGGAGGTCCTGTCCCATCCAGGTGTCACTGTCCCGGCAGGTGTCACTGTCCCATGGTGTCACTGTCCCTGCAGGTGTCACTGTCCCATCAGGTGTCCTCCCAGCAGGTGTCATCCCATTTTCCCGTTTTCCCAGCAGGTGTCACTGTCCCATGCAGGTGCACTGTCCCATTGAGGTGTCACTCCCTCAGGCAGGTGTCACTGTCCCATCACCAGGTGTCACTGTCCCGGCACCCCCTGTCCTTGGGAAGAGCAGGTGTTTGTGTCCCATACAGGTTTTGTCCCAAATTAGGTGTCACTGTCCCATGCAGGTGTCACTGTCCAGAAACCTGTCCCATACAGGTGTCACTGTCCCATGCAGGTTGTCACTGTCCCGGGTGTCACTGTCCCATTCAGGTGTCACTGTCCCATGCAGGTGTCACTGTCCCTGAAAGGTGTCACTGGTCCCGCAGGTTTTGTCATTTTTGGTGTCCACTGTCCCAAATCAGGTTGGCCTGTCCCGCAGAACAGAACAAAACAACATCTGATGATTTTATTACAAGAAGTCGCTGTATTTACACCCATGCAGGTGGTCACTGTCCCAAAGCTGTGTCACTGTCCCCAAGCAGCTCCCATAAGGTGTCACTGTCCCAGCAGGTGTCACTGTCCCAACAGGTGTCACAATCCCGTCCCACTGTTTGTCACTGTCCCGCAGGTGTCACTGTCCCATGAGGTGTCACTGTCCCATACAGGTGTCCCACAGGTGGGTCCCGGCTCAGTGTCACTGTCCCATACAGGTGTCACTGTCCCAGCACAGGTGTCACTGTCCCATGCAGGTGTCACTGTCCCAGCCCCACGCAGGTGGCACTGTCCCATGCAGGTGTCACTGTCCCCTGCAGGTGTCACTGTCCCAGCATACAGGTGTCACTGTCCCATACAGGTGTCACTGTCCCATGTCACTGTCCCGCAGGTGTCACTGTCCCATACAGGTGTCACTGTCCCAGCAGGTGTCACTGTCCTTTCCCATGCAGGTGTCACTGTCCCGGCAGGTGTCACTGTCCCATACAGGTGTCACTGGTCCCCCGGCAGGTGTCACTGTCCCATTGGTGTCACTGTCCCAGCAGGTGTCACTGTCCCAGCAGGTGTCACTGTCCCATACAGGTGGTGTCACTGTCCCATACAGGTGTCACTGTCCCAGGTGTGTCCCATACCATGTCCTGTCCCAGGGTGTCACTGTCCCATGCAGGTGTCACTGTCCCGGCAGGTGTCACTGTCCCATACAGGTGTCACTGTCCCATGCAGGTGTCACTGTCCCATACAGGTGTCACTGTCCCGGCAGGTGTCACTGTCCCATACAGGTGTCACTGTCCCATACAGGTGTCACTGTCCCATGCAGGTGTCACTGTCCCATACAGGTGTCACTGTCCCATGCAGGTGTCACTGTCCCATGCAGGTGTCACTGTCCCAGCAGGTGTCACTGTCCCGGCAGGTGTCACTGTCCCATGCAGGTGTCACTGTCCCATACAGGTGTCACTGTCCCATGCAGGTGTCACTGTCCCAGCAGGTGTCACTGTCCCATACAGGTGTCACTGTCCCAGCAGGTGTCACTGTCCCATACAGGTGTCACTGTCCCGGCAGGTGTCACTGTCCCATGCAGGTGTCACTGTCCCATACAGGTGTCACTGTCCCATACAGGTGTCACTGTCCTGCTACAGGTGTCACTGTCCCATGCAGGTGTGTCCCATGCAGGTGTCACTGTCCCATGCAGGTGTCACTGTCCCAGGTGTCACTGTCCCATACAGGTGTCACTGTCCCAGGTGTCAGGTGCTGCTGTCCCACCCGCAGGTGTCACTGTCCCAGGTGTCACTGTCCCATAGGTGTCACTGTCCCATGCAGGTGTCACTGTCCCACAGGTGTCACTGTCCCACAGGTGTCACTGTCCCATACAGGTGTCACTGTCCCAGCCCATGTCAGGTGTCACTGTCCCGCAGGTGTCACTGTCCCGCAGGTGTCACTGTCCCAGGTGTCACTGTCCCAGCAGGTGTCACTGTCCCATTTTGGTGTCACTTTCCCAGCAGGTGTCACTGTCCCATACAGGTGTCACTGTCCCATGCAGGTGTCACTGTCCCAGCAGGTGTCACTGTCCCATGGAGGTGACTGTCCCGGCAGGTGTCACTGTCCCATACAGGTGTCACTGTCCCAGGGGTCACTGTCCCATGCAGGTGTCACTGTCCCAGGAGGTGTCACTGTCCCATACAGGTGTCACTGTCCCATAGGTGTCACTGTCCCATACAGGTCACTGTCCCTGCAGTCACTGTCCCGGCAGGTGTCACTGTCCCATGCAGGTGTCACTGTCCCGGCAGGTGTCACTGTCCCATGCAGGTGTCACTGTCCCAGCAGGTGTCACTGTCCCATGCAGGTGTCACTGTCCCGGCAGGTGTCACTGTCCCATACAGGTGTCACTGTCCCTGGGTGGTGTCACTGTCCCATGCAGGTGTCACTGTCCCACAGCTGGTGTCACTGTCCCATAACAGGTGTCACTGTCCCATTCAGGTGTCACTTTTCTCCCAGCAGGTGTCACTGTCCCATGCAGGTGTCACTGTCCCATTTGTAGGTGTCACTGTCCCATTACTGACAGGTGTCACTGTCCCAGCAGGTGTCACTGTCCCATGAGGTGTCACTGTCCCATGCAGGTGAAATTCCCATGCAGGTGTCACTGTCCCATGGTGGTGTCACTGTCCCATGCAGGTGTCACTGTCCCACTGTCCCCATACAGGTGTCACTGTCCCCTGGAGGTGTCACCGTGTCAAAAGGTGCAGGTGTCACTGTCCCATGCAGGTGTCACTGTCCCATCAGGTGTCACTGTCCCAGCAGGTGTCACTGTCCCAGCAGGTGTCACTGTCCCACTGTCCCAGCAGTGTCACTGTCCCAGCAGGTGTCACTGTCCCATACAGGTGTCACTGTCCCATGCAGGTGTCACTGTCCCACTGTGGTGTCACTGTCCCATTTTTAGGTGTCACTGTCCCGGCAGGTGTCACTGTCCCATCCAGGTGTCACTGTCCCCCGCAGGGTGTCACTGTCCCATGCAGGTGTCACTGTCCCAGCAGGTGTCACTGTCCCAGCAGGAACTGTCCCCAGGAATGTCACTGTCCCAGGTGTCAGGTGACCCAGTCCCACAGGTGTCACTGTCCCATGGTGTCACTGTCCCAGGGAATGTCACTGTCCCACAGGTGTCACTGTCCCAGGAAGGTGACACTGTCCCACAGGTGTCACTGTCCCCCATGGAGGTGTCACTGTCCCCAGGAGTCAATGTCCCAGGTGTGGACAGGGAATGACCCATGGGGTGTCACTGTCCCATGGTCACTGTCCCAGGTGTCAGGAGCCCATACTCAGATGTCACTGGAGACCCCCAGGTGTCACTGTCCCATGTCAGGTGTCACAGGTGTCCCACTGTCACCCCACTGTCCCATGCAGGTGTCACTGTCCCACAGGTCACTGTCCCAAATGGTGTCACTGTCCCATGCAGGTGTCACTGTCCCACAGGTGTCACTGTCCCATGGAGGTGTCACTGTCCCGGGAGGGGGTCACTGTCCCAGGGGGTGTCACTGGGGATGAGGATGGGTGTCACTGTCCCATGGAGGTGTCACTGTCCCACAGGTGTCACTGAGGGTGTCACTGTCCCATGAGGATGGTGTCACTGTCCCAGGAGGTGGAGCTGTCCCATATGTGTCACTGTCCCAGCAGGAGGTGTCACTGGAGCACAGGAGGTCACTGTCCCATACAGGTGTCACTGTCCACAGGCAGGTCACACTGTCCCAGCAGGTGTCACTGTCCCGCAGGTGTCACTGTCCCAGGCAGGTGTCACTGTCCCAGGACTGTGGGTGACAGGTGTCACTGTCCCATACAGGTGTCACTGTCCCATGCAGGTGTCACTGTCCCAGCAGGTGTCACTGTCCCACACAGGTGTCACTGTCCCATGAGGTGTCACTGTCCCATGAGCATGTCCCAGCAGGTGTCACTGTCCCGGGGAGGTGTCACTGTCCCATGCAGGTGTCACTGTCCCAGCAGGTGTCACTGTCCCATGTGTCCCATCAGGTGTCACTGTCCCGGGTGTCACTGTCCCATGAGGTGTCACTGGGGATGAGGATGGGCTGGGGATGTCCCAGCTGGTGTCACTGGAGCATGGGTGTCACTGTCCCAGGGAGGTGTCACTGTCCCATACAGGTGTCACTGTCCCATACAGGTGTCACTGTCCCAGGGTGTCACTGTCCCAGGGGTGTCACTGTCCCATGTCCCAGTGTCACTGTCCCAGCAGGGGTCACTGTCCCATTGGGTGTCACTGTCCCATGCAGGTGTCACTGTCCCAGTCACTGTCCCGGCAGGTGTCACTGTCCCATGCAGGTGTCACTGTCCCGGCAGGTGTCACTGTCCCGCAGGTGTCACTGTCCCATACAGGTGTCACTGTCCCATGCAGGTGTCACTGTCCCAGCAGGTGTCACTGTCCCATGCAGGTGTCACTGTCCCTGGGGGTGTCACTGTCCCATACAGGTGTCACTGTCCCATGCAGGTGTCACTGTCCCATACAGGTGTCACTGTCCCATGCAGGTGTCACTGTCCCAGGTGGGTGTCACTGTCCCAGCCGCAGGGTGTCACTGTCCCAGCAGGTGTCACTGTCCCATGCAGGTGTCACTGTCCCAGGCAGGTGTCACTGTCCCATACAGGTGTCACTGTCCCATTGGTGTCACTGTCCCACAGGTGTCACTGTCCCGGCAGGTGTCACTGTCCCATGCAGGTGTCACTGTCCCAGCAGGTGTCACTGTCCCATGCAGGTGTCACTGTCCCAGGCAGGTGTCACTGTCCCATACAGGTGTCACCCGCAGGTCCCAGGCAGGTGTCACTGTCCCATGGGTGTCACTGTCCCATACAGGTGTCACTGTCCCAGCAGGTGTCACTGTCCCATACAGGTGTCACTGTCCCGGCAGGTGTCACTGTCCCAGCAGGTGTCACTGTCCCATGCAGGTGTCACTGTCCCATGCAGGTGTCACTGTCCCAGGCAGGTGTCACTGTCCCATGCAGGTGTCACTGTCCCATACAGGTGTCACTGTCCCGGGCAGGTGTCACTGTCCCATGCAGGTGTCACTGTCCCAGCAGGTGTCACTGTCCCAGCAGGTGTCACTGTCCCACCTGTCACTGTCCCAGCAGGTGTCACTGTCCCATGCAGGTGTCACTGTCCCATGCAGGTGTCACTGTCCCGCAGGTGTCACTGTCCCAGGTGTCACTGTCCCAGCAGGTGTCACTGTCCCAGCAGGTGTCACTGTCCCATACAGGTGTCACTGTCCCATGCAGGTGTCACTGTCCCGGCAGGTGTCACTGTCCCATGCAGGTGTCACTGTCCCAGCAGGTGTCACTGTCCCATGCAGGTGTCACTGTCCCGGCAGGTGTCACTGTCCCAGCAGGTGTCACTGTCCCAGCAGGTGTCACTGTCCCATGCAGGTGTCACTGTCCCATGCAGGTGTCACTGTCCCATTCAGGTGTCACTGTCCCAGCAGGTGTCACTGTCCCAGCAGGTGTCACTGTCCCAGCAGGTGTCACTGTCCCATGCAGGTGTCACTGTCCCATGCAGGTGTCACTGTCCCATGCAGGTGTCACTGTCCCATACAGGTGTCACTGTCCCATTCAGGTGTCACTGTCCCAGCAGGTGTCACTGTCCCATGCAGGTGTCACTGTCCCATACAGGTGTCACTGTCCCATGCAGGTGTCACTGTCCCATGCAGGTGTCACTGTCCCATGCAGGTGTCACTGTCCCATACAGGTGTCACTGTCCCATGCAGGTGTCACTGTCCCAGCAGGTGTCACTGTCCCATACAGGTGTCACTGTCCCATACAGGTGTCACTGTCCCATGCAGGTGTCACTGTCCCATGCAGGTGTCACTGTCCCATACAGGTGTCACTGTCCCAGCAGGTGTCACTGTCCCGGCAGGTGTCACTGTCCCATACAGGTGTCACTGTCCCATACAGGTGTCACTGTCCCATACAGGTGTCACTGTCCCAGCAGGTGTCACTGTCCCATACAGGTGTCACTGTCCCATGCAGGTGTCACTGTCCCATGCAGGTGTCACTGTCCCATACAGGTGTCACTGTCCCGGCAGGTGTCACTGTCCCAGCAGGTGTCACTGTCCCATGCAGGTGTCACTGTCCCGGCAGGTGTCACTGTCCCGGCAGGTGTCACTGTCCCATGCAGGTGTCACTGTCCCATACAGGTGTCACTGTCCCAGCAGGTGTCACTGTCCCATGCAGGTGTCACTGTCCCATACAGGTGTCACTGTCCCAGCAGGTGTCACTGTCCCATGCAGGTGTCACTGTCCCACAGGTGTCCCCCATACAGGTGTCACTGTCCCATACAGGTGTCACTGTCCCATACAGGTGTCACTGTCCCATACAGGTGTCACTGTCCCAGCAGGTGTCACTGTCCCATACAGGTGTCACTGTCCCATACAGGTGTCACTGTCCCGGCAGGTGTCACTGTCCCATGCAGGTGTCACTGTCCCATGCAGGTGTCACTGTCCCATACAGGTGTCACTGTCCCATACAGGTGTCACTGTCCCATACAGGTGTCACTGTCCCATGTCACAACAGGTGTCACTGTCCCATACAGGTGTCACTGTCCCATACAGGTGTCACTGTCCCATCCAGGTGTCACTGTCCCATGCAGGTGTCACTGTCCCAGCAGGTGTCACTGTCCCATACAGGTGTCACTGTCCCATACAGGTGTCACTGTCCCACACAGGTGTCACTGTCCCATACAGGTGTCACTGTCCCATACAGGTGTCACTGTCCCATGCAGGTGTCACTGTCCCGGGCAGGTGTCACTGTCCCATACAGGTGTCACTGTCCCATGCAGGTGTCACTGTCCCATGCAGGTGTCACTGTCCCATACAGGTGTCACTGTCCCAGGTGTCACTGTCCCATGCAGGTGTCACTGTCCCATGCAGGTGTCACTGTCCCATACAGGTGTCACTGTCCCCATTCAGGTGTCACTGTCCCATACAGGTGTCACTGTCCCATGCAGGTGTCACTGTCCCATACAGGTGTCACTGTCCCATACAGGGTGTCACTGTCCCATACAGGTGTCACTGTCCCATGCAGGTGTCACTGTCCCATGCAGGTGTCACTGTCCCATGCAGGTGTCACTGGGTGTCACTGTCCCATGCAGGTGTCACTGTCCCATGCAGGTGTCACTGTCCCAGCAGGTGTCACTGTCCCGGGCAGGTGTCACTGTCCCATACAGGTGTCACTGTCCCATACAGGTGTCACTGTCCCAGCAGGTGTCACTGTCCCAGCAGGTGTCACTGTCCCATACAGGTGTCACTGTCCCATACAGGTGTCACTGTCCCATGCAGGTGTCACTGTCCCATGCAGGTGTCACTGTCCCATGCAGGTGTCACTGTCCCAGCAGGTGTCACTGTCCCATACAGGTGTCACTGTCCCATGCAGGTGTCACTGTCCCATGCAGGTGTCACTGTCCCATACAGGTGTCACTGTCCCATACAGGTGTCACTGTCCCATGCAGGTGTCACTGTCCCATGGTGTCACTGTCCCATACAGGTGTCACTGTCCCATACAGGTGTCACTGTCCCACAGGTGTCACTGTCCCAGGTGTCACTGTCCCATACAGGTGTCACTGTCCCAGCAGGTGTCACTGTCCCATACAGGTGTCACTGTCCCATACAGGTGTCACTGTCCCATACAGGTGTCACTGTCCCATACAGGTGTCACTGTCCCATACAGGTGTCACTGTCCCATGCAGGTGTCACTGTCCCATACAGGTGTCACTGTCCCATACAGGTGTCACTGTCCAAAACAGGTGTCACTGTCCCATACAGGTGTCACTGTCCCATACAGGTGTCACTGTCCCATGCAGGTGTCACTGTCCCAGCAGGTGTCACTGTCCCATGCAGGGTGTCACTGTCCCATACAGGTGTCACTGTCCCAGCAGGTGTCACTGTCCCATACAGGTGTCACTGTCCCGCAGGTGTCACTGTCCCGTGTCACTGTCCCAGCAGGTGTCACTGTCCCAGCAGGTGTCACTGTCCCAGGTGTCACTGTCCCATGCAGGTGTCACTGTCCCATGCAGGTGTCACTGTCCCATGCAGGTGTCACTGTCCCATACAGGTGTCACTGTCCCATGCAGGTGTCACTGTCCCAGCAGGTGTCACTGTCCCATGCAGGTGTCACTGTCCCAGGTGTCACTGTCCCGCAGGTGTCACTGTCCCATGCAGGTGTCACTGTCCCATGCAGGTGTCACTGTCCCATACAGGTGTCACTGTCCCATACAGGTGTCACTGTCCCATACAGGTGTCACTGTCCCATGCAGGTGTCACTGTCCCACAGGTGTCACTGTCCCATACAGGTGTCACTGTCCCATGGGGTGTCACTGTCCCAGCAGGTGTCACTGTCCCAGCAGGTGTCACTGTCCCAGGTGTCACTGTCCCATGCAGGTGTCACTGTCCCATACAGGTGTCACTGTCCCAGCAGGTGTCACTGTCCCATGCAGGTGTCACTGTCCCATACAGGTGTCAGGTGTCACTGTCCCATACAGGTGTCACTGTCCCAGCAGGTGTCACTGTCCCATACAGGTGTCACTGTCCCATACAGGTGTCACTGTCCCAGCAGGTGTCACTGTCCCATACAGGTGTCACTGTCCCATACAGGTGTCACTGTCCCATGGTGTCACTGTCCCAGGTGTCACAGGTGTCACTGTCCCATACAGGTGTCACTGTCCCAGCAGGTGTCACTGTCCCATGCAGGTGTCACTGTCCCAGCAGGTGTCACTGTCCCATGCAGGTGTCACTGTCCCATGCAGGTGTCACTGTCCCGGGCAGGTGTCACTGTCCCATACAGGTGTCACTGTCCCATGCAGGTGTCACTGTCCCATGTCACTGTCCATACAGGTGTCACTGTCCCATACAGGTGTCACTGTCCCATGGTGTCACTGTCCCAGCAGGTGTCACTGTCCCATACAGGTGTCACTGTCCCATTCAGGTGTCACTGTCCCATGCAGGTGTCACTGTCCCATACAGGTGTCACTGTCCCATTTGTCACTGTCCCACAGGTGTCACTGTCCCACAGGTGTCACTGTCCCATACAGGTGTCACTGTCCCTGCAGGTGTCACTGTCCCATACAGGTGTCACTGTCCCATGCAGGTGTCACTGTCCCATACAGGTGTCACTGTCCCATGCAGGTGTCACTGTCCCATACAGGTGTCACTGTCCCATGCAGGTGTCACTGTCCCAGCAGGTGTCACTGTCCCATACAGGTGTCACTGTCCCAGCAGGTGTCACTGTCCCATACAGGTGTCACTGTCCCACAGGTGTCACTGTCCCATTCAGGTGTCACTGTCCCATACAGGTGTCACTGTCCCATGCAGGTGTCACTGTCCCATGCAGGTGTCACTGTCCCATGCAGGTGTCACTGTCCCAGCACAGGTGTCACTGTCCCATGCAGGTGTCACTGTCCCATACAGGTGTCACTGTCCCATGCAGGTGTCACTGTCCCATACAGGTGTCACTGTCCCATGCAGGTGTCACTGTCCCAGCAGGTGTCACTGTCCCATGCAGGTGTCACTGTCCCATACAGGTGTCACTGTCCCATGCAGGTGTCACTGTCCCATACAGGTGTCACTGTCCCAGCAGGTGTCACTGTCCCAGCAGGTGTCACTGTCCCATACAGGTGTCACTGTCCCATGCAGGTGTCACTGTCCCAGCAGGTGTCACTGTCCCATACAGGTGTCACTGTCCCATGCAGGTGTCACTGTCCCAGCAGGTGTCACTGTCCCATACAGGTGTCACTGTCCCATACAGGTGTCACTGTCCCATGCAGGTGTCACTGTCCCATGCAGGTGTCACTGTCCCATGCAGGTGTCACTGTCCCATACAGGTGTCACTGTCCCATACAGGTGTCACTGTCCCAGCAGGTGTCACTGTCCCAGGTGTCAGGTCCCAGTCACTGTCCCAGCAGGTGTCAGGTGTCACTGTCCCATACAGGTGTCACTGTCCCATACAGGTGTCACTGTCCCATGCAGGTGTCACTGTCCCATACAGGTGTCACTGTCCCATGTCACAGGTGTCACTGTCCCATGCAGGTGTCACTGTCCCAGCAGGTGTCACTGTCCCATTCAGGTGTCACTGTCCCATACAGGTGTCACTGTCCCTGGCAGGTGTCACTGTCCCATACAGGTGTCACTGTCCCATACAGGTGTCACTGTCCCATACAGGTGTCACTGTCCCATGTCAGGTGTCACTGTCCCATGCAGGTGTCACTGTCCCATGCAGGTGTCACTGTCCCATGGTGTCACTGTCCCATGTCACAGGTGTCACTGTCCCATGCAGGTGTCACTGTCCCATACAGGTGTCACTGTCCCAGCAGGTGTCACTGTCCCATGCAGGTGTGTCCCAGCAGGTGTCACTGTCCCATACAGGTGTCACTGTCCCATGCAGGTGTCACTGTCCCCGCAGGTGTCACTGTCCCATACAGGTGTCACTGTCCCAGCAGGTGTCACTGTCCCAGGTGTCACTGTCCCGGCAGGTGTCACTGTCCCATCCAGGTGTCACTGTCCCATACAGGTGTCACTGTCCCGGCAGGTGTCACTGTCCCATACAGGTGTCACTGTCCCGGCCAGGTGTCACTGTCCCATACAGGTGTCACTGTCCCGGGCAGGTGTCACTGTCCCATACAGGTGTCACTGTCCCATGCAGGTGTCACTGTCCCAGCAGGTGTCACTGTCCCAGTCCCACAGGTGTCACTGTCCCGCAGGTGTCACTGTCCCAGGTGTCACTGTCCCATGCAGGTGTCACTGTCCCATACAGGTGTCACTGTCCCATACAGGTGTCACTGTCCCATACAGGTGTCACTGTCCCACACAGGTGTCACTGTCCCATACAGGTGTCACTGTCCCATACAGGTGTCACTGTCCCAGCAGGTGTCACTGTCCCAGCAGGTGTCACTGTCCCATGCAGGTGTCACTGTCCCATACAGGTGTCACTGTCCCATGCAGGTGTCACTGTCCCATGCAGGTGTCACTGTCCCATACAGGTGTCACTGTCCCATGCAGGTGTCACTGTCCCAGCAGGTGTCACTGTCCCGGCAGGTGTCACTGTCCCATACAGGTGTCACTGTCCCATGCAGGTGTCCCACAGGTGTCACTGTCCCAGGTGTCACTGTCCCATACAGGTGTCACTGTCCCATACAGGTGTCACTGTCCCATGCAGGTGTCACTGTCCCATCAGGTGTCACTGTCCCAGGTGTCACTGTCCCATACAGGTGTCACTGTCCCAGGTGTCACTGTCCCAGCAGGTGTCACTGTCCCGTGCAGGTGTCACTGTCCCATACAGGTGTCACTGTCCCAGCAGGTGTCAGGTGTCACTCACTGTCCCATACAGGTGTCACTGTCCCATACAGGTGTCACTGTCCCATACAGGTGTCACTGTCCCATACAGGTGTCACTGTCCCATAGGTGTCACTGTCCCATACAGGTGTCACTGTCCCAGCAGGTGTCACTGTCCCAGGGTGTCACTGTCCCATACAGGTGTCACTGTCCCATGCAGGTGTCACTGTCCCATGCAGGTGTCACTGTCCCATACAGGTGTCACTGTCCCAGCAGGTGTCACTGTCCCATGCAGGTGTCACTGTCCCATACAGGTGTCACTGTCCCATACAGGTGTCACTGTCCCATGCAGGTGTCACTGTCCCATACAGGTGTCACTGTCCCATGCAGGTGTCACTGTCCCATACAGGTGTCACTGTCCCATGCAGGTGTCACTGTCCCGTCCCAGGGTGTCACTGTCCCATACAGGTGTCACTGTCCCATGCAGGTGTCACTGTCCCAGCAGGTGTCACTGTCCCATACAGGTGTCACTGTCCCATGCAGGTGTCACTGTCCCCGCAGGTGTCACTGTCCCATACAGGTGTCACTGTCCCAGCAGGTGTCACTGTCCCATACAGGTGTCACTGTCCCATACAGGTGTCACTGTCCCATACAGGTGTCACTGTCCCATACAGGTGTCACTGTCCCATACAGGTGTCACTGTCCCATGCAGGTGTCACTGTCCCATACAGGTGTCACTGTCCCAGCAGGTGTCACTGTCCCATACAGGTGTCACCCATACAGGTGTCACTGTCCCATGCAGGTGTCACTGTCCCAGCAGGTGTCACTGTCCCATGCAGGTGTCACTGTCCCATGCAGGTGTCACTGTCCCATACAGGTGTCACTGTCCCATGCAGGTGTCACTGTCCCATACAGGTGTCACTGTCCCAGCAGGTGTCACTGTCCCATGCAGGTGTCACTGTCCCATGCAGGTGTCACTGTCCCATACAGGTGTCACTGTCCCATACAGGTGTCACTGTCCCATACAGGTGTCACTGTCCCATGCAGGTGTCACTGTCCCATACAGGTGTCACTGTCCCATACAGGTGTCACTGTCCCAGCAGGTGTCACTGTCCCATGCAGGTGTCACTGTCCCAGCAGGTGTCACTGTCCCATACAGGTGTCACTGTCCCGGCAGGTGTCACTGTCCCATACAGGTGTCACTGTCCCATACAGGTGTCACTGTCCCAGGCAGGTGTCACTGTCCCAGCAGGTGTCACTGTCCCATACAGGTGTCACTGTCCCATGCAGGTGTCACTGTCCCATGCAGGTGTCACTGTCCCGGCAGGTGTCACTGTCCCATACAGGTGTCACTGTCCCAGGTGTCACTGTCCCGGCAGGTGTCACTGTCCCATACAGGTGTCACTGTCCCATGCAGGTGTCACTGTCCCGGGCAGGTGTCACTGTCCCGGGCAGGTGTCACTGTCCCATACAGGTGTCACTGTCCCAGCAGGTGTCACTGTCCCGGGCAGGTGTCACTGTCCCGGCAGGTGTCACTGTCCCAGCAGGTGTCACTGTCCCAGCAGGTGTCACTGTCCCATACAGGTGTCACTGTCCCATACAGGTGTCACTGTCCCAGGCAGGTGTCACTGTCCCATCCAGGTGTCACTGTCCCGCAGGTGTCACTGTCCCACAGGTGTCACTGTCCCACAGGTGTCACTGTCCCAGCAGGTGTCACTGTCCCAGACAGGTGTCACTGTCCCATACAGGTGTCACCGTCCCATACAGGTGTCACTGTCCCATACAGGTGTCACTGTCCCATTCAGGTGTCACTGTCCCGGGCAGGTGTCACTGTCCCATGCAGGTGTCACTGTCCCAGCAGGTGTCACTGTCCCATACAGGTGTCACTGTCCCATACAGGTGTCACTGTCCCATACAGGTGTCACTGTCCCAGCAGGTGTCACTGTCCCATCACTGTCCCATACAGGTGTCACTGTCCCATTCAGGTGTCACTGTCCCATGCAGGTGTCACTGTCCCATGCAGGTGTCACTGTCCCATGCAGGTGTCACTGTCCCATGCAGGTGTCACTGTCCCATACAGGTGTCACTGTCCCAGCAGGTGTCACTGTCCCATACAGGTGTCACTGTCCCATACAGGTGTCACTGTCCCAGGGTGTCACTGTCCCACAGGTGTCACTGTCCCATGCAGGTGTCACTGTCCCTAGCAGGTGTCACTGTCCCATGCAGGTGTCACTGTCCCGGCAGGTGTCACTGTCCCATACAGGTGTCACTGTCCCAGCAGGTGTCACTGTCCCAGCAGGTGTCACTGTCCCATACAGGTGTCACTGTCCCAGCAGGTGTCACTGTCCCAGCAGGTGTCACTGTCCCATGCAGGTGTCACTGTCCCATACAGGTGTCACTGTCCCATACAGGTGTCACTGTCCCAGCAGGTGTCACTGTCCCATGCAGGTGTCACTGTCCCATGCAGGTGTCACTGTCCCATGCAGGTGTCACTGTCCCATACAGGTGTCACTGTCCCGGCAGGTGTCACTGTCCCATACAGGTGTCACTGTCCCATACAGGTGTCACTGTCCCATGTCACTGTCCCAGCAGTCACTGTCCCATACAGGTGTCACTGTCCCATGCAGGTGTCACTGTCCCATACAGGTGTCACTGTCCCATGCAGGTGTCACTGTCCCAGCCATACAGGTGTCACTGTCCCGGCAGGTGTCACTGTCCCATGGTGTCACTGTCCCATACAGGTGTCACTGTCCCATACAGGTGTCACTGTCCCGCAGGTGTCACTGTCCCATGCAGGTGTCACTGTCCCATACAGGTGTCACTGTCCCACAGGTGTCACTGTCCCATACAGGTGTCACTGTCCCGGCAGGTGTCACTGTCCCATACAGGTGTCACTGTCCCATACAGGTGTCACTGTGTCCCTGTCCCATACAGGTGTCACTGTCCCATGCAGGTGTCACTGTCCCATGCAGGTGTCACTGTCCCATACAGGTGTCACTGTCCCACTGTCCCATACAGGTGTCACTGTCCCAGCAGGTGTCACTGTCCCACAGGTGTCACTGTCCCATGCAGGTGTCACTGTCCCATGCAGGTGTCACTGTCCCATACAGGTGTCACTGTCCCATACAGGTGTCACTGTCCCATACAGGTGTCACTGTCCCATACAGGTGTCACTGTCCCATGCAGGTGTCACTGTCCCATACAGGTGTCACTGTCCCATGCAGGTGTCACTGTCCCATGCAGGTGTCACTGTCCCATGCAGGTGTCACTGTCCCATGGGTGTCACTGTCCCAGGTGTCACTGTCCCATACAGGTGTCACTGTCCCATCACTGTCCCACAGGTGTCACTGTCCCATACAGGTGTCACTGTCCCATGCAGGTGTCACTGTCCCACAGGTGTCACTGTCCCATGCAGGTGTCACTGTCCCATACAGGTGTCCTGTCCCATACAGGTGTCACTGTCCCAGCAGGTGTCACTGTCCCATACAGGTGTCACTGTCCCATGCAGGTGTCACTGTCCCATACAGGTGTCACTGTCCCACAGGTGTCACTGTCCCAGCAGGTGTCACTGTCCCATACAGGTGTCACTGGTGTCACTGTCCCATGCAGGTGTCACTGTCCCATGCAGGTGTCACTGTCCCAGCAGGTGTCACTGTCCCATACAGGTGTCACTGTCCCATACAGGTGTCACTGTCCCGGCAGGTGTCACTGTCCCATACAGGTGTCACTGTCCCATGCAGGTGTCACTGTCCCATACAGGTGTCACTGTCCCATACAGGTGTCACTGTCCCAGCAGGTGTCACTGTCCCATGCAGGTGTCACTGTCCCATGCAGGTGTCACTGTCCCATACAGGTGTCACTGTCCCAGGTGTCACTGTCCCATGCAGGTGTCACTGTCCCACAGGTGTCACTGTCCCATACAGGTGTCACTGTCCCATACAGGTGTCACTGTCCCATGCAGGTGTCACTGTCCCATACAGGTGTCACTGTCCCGGCAGGTGTCACTGTCCCATACAGGTGTCACTGTCCCATACAGGTGTCACTGTCCCATGCAGGTGTCACTGTCCCATACAGGTGTCACTGTCCCATACAGGTGTCAGGTGTCACTGTCCCATGCAGGTGTCACTGTCCCATTCAGGTGTCACTGTCCCACCCATACAGGTGTCACTGTCCCGCAGGTGTCACTGTCCCATACAGGTGTCACTGTCCCATGCAGGTGTCACTGTCCCCATACAGGTGTCACTGTCCCGCAGGTGTCACTGTCCCATGCAGGTGTCACTGTCCCATGCAGGTGTCACTGTCCCATGCAGGTGTCACTGTCCCATGGGTGTCACTGTCCCATATTCAGGTGTCACTGTCCCATACAGGTGTCACTGTCCCATGCAGGTGTCACTGTCCGTCCCGCAGGTGTCACTGTCCCGGGCAGGTGTCACTGTCCCATACAGGTGTCACTGTCCCGCAGGTGTCACTGTCCCATGCAGGTGTCACTGTCCCATCCCAGGTGTCACTGTCCCATGCAGGTGTCACTGTCCCATTCAGGTGTCACTGTCCCATACAGGTGTCACTGTCCCATACAGGTGTCACTGTCCCATGCAGGTGTCACTGTCCCATACAGGTGTCACTGTCCCATACAGGTGTCACTGTCCCATGCAGGTGTCACTGTCCCATGGTGTCACTGTCCCGGCATGTCACTGTCCCATACAGGTGTCACTGTCCCATACAGGTGTCACTGTCCCATACAGGTGTCACTGTCCCATGCAGGTGTCACTGTCCCATACAGGTGTCACTGTCCCATACAGGTGTCACTGTCCCAGCAGGTGTCACTGTCCCATACAGGTGTCACTGTCCCATACAGGTGTCACTGTCCCATGCAGGTGTCACTGTCCCATACAGGTGTCACTGTCCCATACAGGTGTCACTGTCCCATACAGGTGTCACTGTCCCATACAGGTGTCACTGTCCCATACAGGTGTCACTGTCCCATACAGGTGTCACTGTCCCATGCAGGTGTCACTGTCCCATACAGGTGTCACTGTCCCATGCAGGTGTCACTGTCCCATACAGGTGTCACTGTCCCATACAGGTGTCACTGTCCCATTCAGGTGTCACTGTCCCATGCAGGTGTCACTGTCCCATACAGGTGTCACTGTCCCAGGTGTCACTGTCCCATGCAGGTGTCACTGTCACTGTCCCAGCAGGGTGTCACTGTCCCATACAGGTGTCACTGTCCCATACAGGTGTCACTGTCCCATACAGGTGTCACTGTCCCAGCAGGTGTCACTGTCCCATACAGGTGTCACTGTCCCATGCAGGTGTCACTGTCCCATACAGGTGTGTCACTGTCCCATCCCGGCAGGTGTCACTGTCCCATACAGGTGTCACTGTCCCAGCAGGTGTCACTGTCCCATACAGGTGTCACTGTCCCAGGTGTCACTGTCCCAGCAGGTGTCACTGTCCCATACAGGTGTCACTGTCCCAGCAGGTGTCACTGTCCCTGTCACTGTCCCAGGGTGTCACTGTCCCATGCAGGTGTCACTGTCCCATGCAGGTGTCACTGTCCCATACAGGTGTCACTGTCCCATACAGGTGTCACTGTCCCAGCAGGTGTCACTGTCCCATACAGGTGTCACTGTCCCATACAGGTGTCACTGTCCCATACAGGTGTCACTGTCCCAGCAGGTGTCACTGTCCCATGCAGGTGTCACTGTCCCATGCAGGTGTCACTGTCCCGGCAGGTGTCACTGTCCCATGCAGGTGTCACTGTCCCGGCAGGTGTCACTGTCCCGGCAGGTGTCACTGTCCCATGCAGGTGTCACTGTCCCATACAGGTGTCACTGTCACTGTCCCGGCAGGTGTCAGGTGTCACTGGTGTCACTGTCCCGGCAGGTGTCACTGTCCCATACAGGTGTCACTGTCCCATACAGGTGTCACTGTCCCATGCAGGTGTCACTGTCCCATACAGGTGTCACTGTCCCATACAGGTGTCACTGTCCCATGCAGGTGTCACTGTCCCAGCAGGTGTCACTGTCCCATGCAGGTGTCACTGTCCCAGCCAGGTGTCACTGTCCCATACAGGTGTCACTGTCCCATCAGGTGTCACTGTCCCATACAGGTGTCACTGTCCCGGCAGGTGTCACTGTCCCATGCAGGTGTCACTGTCCCGGCAGGTGTCACTGTCCCATACAGGTGTCACTGTCCCATACAGGTGTCACTGTCCCATGCAGGTGTCACTGTCCCATGCAGGTGTCACTGTCCCATACAGGTGTCACTGTCCCGGCAGGTGTCACTGTCCCATACAGGTGTCACTGTCCCATGCCAGGTGTCACTGTCCCGGCAGGTGTCACTGTCCCATGCAGGTGTCACTGTCCCATACAGGTGTCACTGTCCCATGCAGGTGTCACTGTCCCATACAGGTGTCACTGTCCCATACAGGTGTCACTGTCCCATGCAGGTGTCACTGTCCCATGCAGGTGTCACTGTCCCATACAGGTGTCACTGTCCCATACAGGTGTCACTGTCCCATGCAGGTGTCACTGTCCCAGCAGGTGTCACTGTCCCATACAGGTGTCACTGTCCCATACAGGTGTCACTGTCCCGGCAGGTGTCACTGTCCCATTCAGGTGTCACTGTCCCATACAGGTGTCACTGTCCCATACAGGTGTCACTGTCCCATGCAGGTGTCACTGTCCCATACAGGTGTCACTGTCCCATACAGGTGTCACTGTCCCATACAGGTGTCACTGTCCCATGCAGGTGTCACTGTCCCATACAGGTGTCACTGTCCCATGCAGGTGTCACTGTCCCAGGTGTCACTGTCCCATACAGGTGTCACTGTCCCAGGTGCAGGTGTCCCATACAGGTGTCCTGTCCCATTCAGGTGTCACTGTCCCATGCAGGTGTCACTGTCCCGGCAGGTGTCACTGTCCCAGCAGGTGTCACTGTCCCATACAGGTGTCACTGTCCCATACAGGTGTCACTGTCCCATACAGGTGTCACTGTCCCACAGGTGTCACTGTCCCATGTCACAGGTGTCACTGTCCCATGCAGGTGTCACTGTCCCAGCAGGTGTCACTGTCCCATACAGGTGTCACTGTCCCATACAGGTGTCACTGTCCCATGCAGGTGTCACTGTCCCATACAGGTGTCACTGTCCCGCAGGTGTCACTGTCCCATCCAGGTGTCACTGTCCCATACAGGTGTCACTGTCCCATACAGGTGTCACTGTCCCATGTCAGTCCCACAGGTGTCACTGTCCCGCAGGTGTCACTGTCACAGGTGTCACTGTCCCATGCAGGTGTCACTGTCCCACTGTCAGGTGTCACTGTCCCATACAGGTGTCACTGTCCCATACAGGTGTCACTGTCCCATACAGGTGTCACTGTCCCATGTCAGGTGTCACTGTCCCATACAGGTGTCACTGTCCCATACAGGTGTCACTGTCCCAGCAGGTGTCACTGTCCCATACAGGTGTCACTGTCCCATACAGGTGTCACTGTCCCAGGTGCACTGTCCCGGTGTCACTGTCCCATACAGGTGTCACTGTCCCATACAGGTGTCACTGTCCCATGCAGGTGTCACTGTCCCATACAGGTGTCACTGTCCCATACAGGTGTCACTGTCCCGCAGGTGTCACTGTCCCGCAGGTGTCACTGTCGGCAGGTGTCACTGTCCCATACAGGTGTCACTGTCCCATACAGGTGTCACTGTCCCATACAGGTGTCACTGTCCCATACAGGTGTCACTGTCCCATGGTGTCACTGTCCCATGCAGGTGTCACTGTCCCATACAGGTGTCACTGTCCCATGCAGGTGTCACTGTCCCATACAGGTGTGTCACTGTCCCATACAGGTGTCACTGTCCCATACAGGTGTCACTGTCCCATCCCATACAGGTGTCACTGTCCCGCAGGTGTCACTGTCCCAGGTCACTGTCCCATGCAGGTGTCACTGTCCCAGCAGGTGTCACTGTCCCACAGGTGTCACTGTCCCATACAGGTGTCACTGTCCCGGCAGGTGTCACTGTCCCACAGGTGTCACTGTCCCATGCAGGTGTCACTGTCCCACTGCAGGTGTCACTGTCCCATACAGGTGTCACTGTCCCACAGGTGTCACTGTCCCACAGGGTGTCACTGTCCCATGCAGGTGTCACTGTCCCATACAGGTGTCACTGTCCCATGCAGGTGTCACTGTCCCAGGTGTCAGGTGTCACTGTCACAGGTGTCACTGTCCCATACAGGTGTCACTGTCCCATACAGGTGTCACTGTCCCATACAGGTGTCACTGTCCCATACAGGTGTCACTGTCCCAGCAGGTGTCACTGTCCCATGGCAGGTGTCACTGTCCCATACAGGTGTCACTGTCCCGGCAGGTGTCACATCCCAGCAGGTGTCACTGTCCCATGCAGGTGTCACTGTCCCATACAGGTGTCACTGTCCCACAGGTGTCACTGTCCCACAGGTGTCACTGTCCCATACAGGTGTCACTGTCCCATACAGGTGTCACTGTCCCAGGCAGGTGTCAGGTGTCACTGTCCCAGCAGGTGTCACTGTCCCATGCAGGTGTCACTGTCCCATGCAGGTGTCACTGTCCCATACAGGTGTCACTGTCCCGCAGGTGTCACTGTCCCACAGGTGTCACTGTCCCATACAGGTGTCACTGTCCCAGGTGTCACTGTCCCATAGGTGTCACTGTCCCACAGGTGTCACTGTCCCACAGGTGTCACTGTCCCACAGGTGTCACTGTCCCATACAGGTGTCACTGTCCCAGCAGGTGTCACTGTCCCGGCAGGTGTCACTGTCCCACAGGTGTCACTGTCCCATACAGGTGTCACTGTCCCGGCAGGTGTCACTGTCCCACTGCAGGTGTCACTGTCCCATGCAGGTGTCACTGTCCCATGCAGGTGTCACTGTCCCACAGGTGTCACTGTCCCGCAGGTGTCACTGTCCCATGCAGGTGTCACTGTCCCATACAGGTGTCACTGTCCCATACAGGTGTCACTGTCCCACAGGTGTCACTGTCCCATACAGGTGTCACTGTCCCATGCAGGTGTCACTGTCCCATGCAGGTGTCACTGTCCCATACAGGTGTCACTGTCCCATGCAGGTGTCACTGTCCCATACAGGTGTCACTGTCCCATGCAGGTGTCACTGTCCCATACAGGTGTCACTGTCCCATACAGGTGTCACTGTCCCATACAGGTGTCACTGTCCCGCAGGTGTCACTGTCCCATGGTGTCACTGTCCCAGGTGTCACTGTCCCATACAGGTGTCACTGTCCCGCAGGTGTCACTGTCCCATACAGGTGTCACTGTCCCATACAGGTGTCACTGTCCCATGCAGGTGTCACTGTCCCATTCAGGTGTCACTGTCCCACAGGTGTCACTGTCCCACAGGTGTCACTGTCCCGGCAGGTGTCACTGTCCCGGCAGGTGTCACTGTCCCATGCAGTGTCACTGTCCCATGCAGGTGTCACTGTCCCGGGCAGGTGTCACTGTCCCATGCAGGTGTCACTGTCCCATACAGGTGTCACTGTCCCATACAGGTGTCACTGTCCCATGCAGGTGTCACTGTCCCATACAGGTGTCACTGTCCCATACAGGTGTCACTGTCCCACAGGTGTCACTGTCCCATGCAGGTGTCACTGTCCCATGCAGGTGTCACTGTCCCATGCAGGTGTCACTGTCCCTGCAGGTGTCACTGTCCCATACAGGTGTCACTGTCCCATACAGGTGTCACTGTCCCGGGCAGGTGTCACTGTCCCATACAGGTGTCACTGTCCCATGCAGGTGTCACTGTCCCATGCAGGTGTCACTGTCCCATACAGGTGTCACTGTCCCATGCAGGTGTCACTGTCCCAGCAGGTGTCACTGTCCCATACAGGTGTCACTGTCCCATACAGGTGTCACTGTCCCGGCAGGTGTCACTGTCCCATACAGGTGTCACTGTCCCGGCAGGTGTCACTGTCCCAGCAGGTGTCACTGTCCCATACAGGTGTCACTGTCCCATACAGGTGTCACTGTCCCATGCAGGTGTCACTGTCCCGGCAGGTGTCACTGTCCCATACAGGTGTCACTGTCCCATACAGGTGTCACTGTCCCAGCAGGTGTCACTGTCCCATACAGGTGTCACTGTCCCATACAGGTGTCACTGTCCCATACAGGTGTCACTGTCCCATACAGGTGTCACTGTCCCAGCAGGTGTCACTGTCCCATACAGGTGTCACTGTCCCGGCAGGTGTCACTGTCCCATGCAGGTGTCACTGTCCCATGCAGGTGTCACTGTCCCGGCAGGTGTCACTGTCCCACAGGTGTCACTGTCCCATACAGGTGTCACTGTCCCATGCAGGTGTCACTGTCCCATACAGGTGTCACTGTCCCGGCAGGTGTCACTGTCCCATACAGGTGTCACTGTCCCATACAGGTGTCACTGTCCCATGCAGGTGTCACTGTCCCATGCAGGTGTCACTGTCCCATGCAGGTGTCACTGTCCCATCAGGTGTCACTGTCCCATACAGGTGTCACTGTCCCAGCAGGTGTCACTGTCCCATACAGGTGTCACTGTCCCATACAGGTGTCACTGTCCCAGCAGGTGTCACTGTCCCATACAGGTGTCACTGTCCCAGGTGTCACTGTCCCAGCAGGTGTCACTGTCCCATACAGGTGTCACTGTCCCATGCAGGGTGTCACTGTCCCATACAGGTGTCACTGTCCCATGCAGGTGTCACTGTCCCATGCAGGTCCGCAGGCACTGTCCCATACAGGTGTCACTGTCCCATGCAGGTGTCACTGTCCCATACAGGTGTCACTGTCCCAGGGTGTCACTGTCCCAGCAGGTGTCACTGTCCCATAGGTGTCACTGTCCCAGCAGGTGTCACTGTCCCGGCAGGTGTCACTGTCCCATACAGGTGTCACTGTCCCGGGCTGTCCCATGCAGGTGTCACTGTCCCATGCAGGTGTCACTGTCCCATGCAGGTGTCACTGTCCCATACAGGTGTCACTGTCCCATACAGGTGTCACTGTCCCACTGTCCCACCAGGTGTCACTGTCCCATACAGGTGTCACTGTCCCATACAGGTGTCACTGTCCCATACAGGTGTCACTGTCCCATGCAGGTGTCACTGTCCCAGCCCTGTCCCATGCAGGTGTCACTGTCCCATGCAGGTGTCACTGTCCCATGGTGTCACTGTCACTGTCCCCAGCAGGTGTCACTGTCCCATACAGGTGTCACTGTCCCATACAGGTGTCACTGTCCCAGCAGGTGTCACTGTCCCATACAGGTGTCACTGTCCCATGCAGGTGTCACTGTCCCATGCAGGTGTCACTGTCCCAGCAGGTGTCACTGTCCCATGCAGGTGTCACTGTCCCATGCAGGTGTCACTGTCCCATACAGGTGTCACTGTCCCATGAGGTGTCACTGTCCCAGGTGTCACTGTCCCTACCAGGTGTCACTGTCCCTTGCAGGTGTCACTGTCCCATACAGGTGTCACTGTCCCAGCAGGTGTCACTGTCCCATACAGGTGTCACTGTCCCGGCAGGTGTCACTGTCCCATACAGGTGTCACTGTCCCATTCAGGTGTCACTGTCCCGGGCAGGTGTCACTGTCCCATGCAGGTGTCACTGTCCCAGCAGGTGTCACTGTCCCATCCCACTGTCCCCAGGTGTCACTGTCCCATCCAGGTGTCACTGTCCCATACAGGTGTCACTGTCCCATACAGGTGTCACTGTCCCATGCAGGTGTCACTGTCCCGCAGGTGTCACTGTCCCGGCAGGTGTCACTGTCCCAGCAGGTGTCACTGTCCCATGCAGGTGTCACTGTCCCATCCAGGTGTCACTGTCCCAGCAGGTGTCACTGTCCCAGGTCACTGTCCCTGTCCCATACAGGTGTCACTGTCCCAGGGTGTCACTGTCCCGGCAGGTGTCACTGTCCCATACAGGTGTCACTGTCCCAGCAGGTGTCACTGTCCCATACAGGTGTCACTGTCCCATGCAGGTGTCACTGTCCCATGGGTGTCACTGTCCCAGCAGGTGTCACTGTCCCATACAGGTGTCACTGTCCCGGCAGGTGTCACTGTCCCAGGTGTCACTGTCCCATGCAGGTGTCACTGTCCCATACAGGTGTCACTGTCCCAGCAGGTGTCACTGTCCCATACAGGTGTCACTGTCCCATGCAGGTGTCACTGTCCCATCTGGTGTCACTGTCCCATACAGGTGTCACTGTCCCATCCAGGTGTCACTGTCCCATGCCCCCACTGTCCCATACAGGTGTCACTGTCCCGGCAGGTGTCACTGTCCCTGTCCCCAGGTGTCACTGTCCCAGCAGGTGTCACTGTCCCGGCAGGTGTCACTGTCCCATACAGGTGTCACTGTCCCATGCAGGTGTCACTGTCCCGGCAGGTGTCACTGTCCCAGCAGGTGTCACTGTCCCGGCAGGTGTCACTGTCCCATGCAGGTGTCCTGTCCCATGCAGGTGTCACTGTCCCATACAGGTGTCCTGTCCCTGTGTCCTGTCCCGGCAGGTGTCACTGTCCCATACAGGTGTCACCCCGGCAGGTGTCACAGGTGTCACTGTCCCGCAGGTGTCACTGTCCCATTTTTTGTCACTGTCCCATGCAGGTGTCACTGTCCCATACAGGTGTCACTGTCCCAGCAGGTGTCACTGTCCCATACAGGTGTCACTGTCCCATGCAGGTGTCACTGTCCCATTCAGGTGTCACTGTCCCATACAGGTGTCACTGTCCCATGCAGGTGTCACTGTCCCGCAGGTGTCAGTCCCATGCAGGTGTCACTGTCCCATGCCACTGTCCCACAGGTGTCACTGTCCCATACAGGTGTCACTGTCCCGCGGTGTCACTGTCCCATGCAGGTGTCACTGTCCCGTCCCATGCAGGTGTCACTGTCCCATACAGGTGTCACTGTCCCGGCAGGTGTCACTGTCCCGGCAGGTGTCACTGTCCCATACAGGTGTCACTGTCCCGCAGGTGTCACTGTCCCAGCAGGTGTCACTGTCCCATACAGGTGTCACTGTCCCGGCAGGTGTCACTGTCCCATGCAGGTGTCACTGTCCCCTGGTGGTGTCACTGTCCCATACAGGTGTCACTGTCCCAGGCCTGTCCCATACAGGTGTCACTGTCCCATGGGTGTCACTGTCCCAGAGGTGTCACTGTCCCATGCAGGTGTCACTGTCCCACTGCCCAGGTGTCACTGTCCCATGCAGGTGTCACTGTCCCAGCCCAGGGTCCACTGTCCCATGGCAGGTGTCACTGTCCCATACAGGTGTCACTGTCCCATACAGGTGTCACTGTCCCATCAGGTGTCACTGTCCCGGCAGGTGTCACTGTCCCATACAGGTGTCACTGTCCCAGCAGGTGTCACTGTCCCACCAGGTGTCACTGTCTGTCCTGCCTGTCACTGTCCCATAGGGTGTCACTGTCCCAGCAGGTGTCACTGTCCCAGCTGGTGTCACTGTCCCAGCAGGTGTCACTGTCCCATACAGGTGTCACTGTCCCATCCAGGTGTCACTGTCCCATGCAGGTGTCACTGTCCCAGGGTGTCACTGTCCCGGCAGGTGTCACTGTCCCATTGTCACTGTCCCAATGCAGGTGTCACTGTCCCATGGTGTCACTGTCCCATTTGGTGTCACTGGGCAGGTGTCACTGTCCCGGGTGTCACTGTCCCACCAGGTGTCACTGTCCCATGCAGGTGTCACTGTCCCAGGTGCCACAGTCCCTCTGTCACTGTCCCAGAGCCAGTCACTGTCCTCCCAGTGTCACTGTCCCAGGGTGTCACTGTCCCAGCAGGTGTCACTGTCCCACAGGTGTCCCTCCCAGCCCGTCACTGTCCCGCAGGTGGTGTCCGGTTGTCCCACACAGGTGTCACTGTCCCATCCAGGTGTCACTGTCCCATGCAGGTGTCACTGTCCCGGCAGGTGCCACTGTCCCATTCAGGTGTCACTGTCCCATACAGGTGTCACTGTCCAGGGCAGGTGTCACTGTCCCTGTCCATCCCCAGGTGTCACTGTCCCACACCTGGGGTCACTGTCCCAGCAGGTGTCACTGTCCCAGGGGTGTCACTGTCCCAGCAGGTGCTGCCCATACAGGTGTCTGTCCCATACAGGTGTCCTGTCCCAGCAGGTGTCACTGTCCCATGCAGGTGTCACTGTCCCATCTTGGGTGTCACTGTCCCGCAGGTGTCACTGTCCCATGCAGGTGTCACTGTCCCATTCAGGTGTCACTGTCCCATACAGGTGTCACTGTCCCGCAGGTGTCACTGTCCCGCAGGTGTCACCGTCCCAGCAGGTCACTGTCCCCATACAGGTGTCACTGTCCCATACAGGTGTCACTGTCACTGTCCCGGCAGGTGTCACTGTCCCACAGGTGTCACTGTCCCATGGTGCACTGTCCCATACAGGTGTCACTGTCCCACAGGTGTCACTGTCCCATACAGGGTCACCCCCGGCAGGTGTCACTGTCCCATCAGGTGTCACTGTCCCATGCAGGTGTCACTGTCCCATACAGGTGTCACTGTCCCTGCCAGGTGTCACTGTCCCATGCAGGTGTCACCCTGTCACTGCCAGGTGTCACTGTCCCCCTGGGAGGCACTGTCCCTGGGTCCCATGGAGGTGTCACTGTCCCAGCAGGTGTCACTGTCCCATACAGGTGTCACTGTCCCAGCAGGTGTCACTGTCCCCCATGCAGGTGTCACTGTCCCATACAGGTGTCACTGTCCCATGTCCCACAGGTGTCACTGTCCCCAGGTGTCACTGTCCCATGCAGGTGTCACTGTCCCATGCAGGTGTCACTGTCCCAGCAGGTGTCACTGTCCCAGCAGGTGTCACTGTCCCATGGTGTCACTGTCCCGGCAGGTGTCACTGTCCCCTACAGGTGTCACTGTCCTTCCCATCACAGTGTCACTGTCCATGTCCCTTGTCACTGTCCCAGCAGGTGTCACTGTCCCATGCAGGTGTCACTGTCCCAGCCAGGTGCCACTGTCCCCATGCAGGTGTCACTGTCCCGGCAGGTGTCACTGTCCCGGCAGGTGTCACTGTCCCATGCAGGTGTCACTGTCCCGCTGCAGGTGTCACTGTCCCAGCAGGTGTGTCACTGTCCATGCAGGTGTCACTGTCCCAGGCAGGTGTCACTGTCCCGCAGGTGTCACTGTCCCATACAGGTGTCACTGTCCCAGCAGGTGTCACTGTCCCCCACACTGTCCGGGGCAGTGTCACTGTCCCATGCAGGTGTCACTGTCCCATCCAGTGTGTCACTGTCCCATGCAGGTGTCACTGTCCCATGCAGGTGTCACTGTCCCGCCCTGCCGGTGTCACTGTCCCGGCAGGTGTCACTGTCCCATGCAGGTGTCACTGTCCCCATGCAGGTGTCACTGTCCCATGCAGGTGTCACTGTCCCACCACTGTCCCAGCAGGTGTCACTGTCCCATGCAGGTGTCACTGTCCACTGTCCCATCCAGGTGTCACTGTCCGGCCTGGCCCACTGTCCGGCAGGTGTCACTGTCCCATGCCGGTGTCACTGTCCCATCTGGCACAGGTGTCACTGTCATACAGGTGTCACTGTGTCACTGTCCCGGGCAGGTGTCACTGTCCCATACAGGTGTCACTGTCCCACAGGTGTCACTGTCCCGGCAGCCAGTCCCATCAGGTGTCACTGTCCATCCAGGTGTCACTGTCCCACTGCAGGTGTCACTGTCCCATACAGGTCACTGTCCCAGCAGGTGTCACTGTCCCATCAGGTGTCACTGTCCCATGCAGGTGTCACTGTCCCATGCAGGTGTCACTGTGTCAGCAGGTGTCAGGTGTCCCAAGCAGGTGTCACTGTCCCACATGTCACTGTCACTGTCCCATGCAGGTGTCACTGTCCCAGCAGGTGTCACTGTCCCAGGTGTCACTGTCCCGCAGGTGTCACTGTCCCATGCAGTGTCACTGTCCCATGTGGCCACAGGTGTCACTGTCCCGCAGGTGTCACTGTCCCATCAGGTGTCACTGTCCCATGCAGGTGTCACTGTCCCAGCAGGTGTCACTGTCCCACAGGTGTCACTGTCCCACAGGTGTCACTGTCCCACTACAGGTGTCACTGTCCCATACAGGTGTCACTGTCCCGGCAGGTGTCACTGTCCCATCCCACAGGTGTCACTGTCCCATACAGGTGTCACTGTCCCAGCAGGTGTCACTGTCCCATGGTGTCACTGTCCCGGCAGGTGTCACTGTCCCATGCAGGTGTCACTGTCCCATACAGGTGTCACTGTCCCGGCAGGTGTCACTGTCCCATACAGGTGTCACTGTCCCAAAGGTGTCACTGTCCCATACAGGTGTCACTGTCCCATGCCATACCAGCAGGTGTCACTGTCCCATGCAGGTGTCACTGTCCCATAGGGTGTCACTGTCCCCGGCAGGTGTCACTGTCCCACAGCAGGTGTCACTGTCCCAGCAGGTGTCACTGTCCCAGCAGGACAATGTCCCATACAGGTGTCACTGTCCCACAGGTGTCACTGTCCCATACAGGTGTGTCCCTTCAGGTGTCACTGTCCCGGCAGGTGTCACTGTCCCATACAGGTGTCACTGTCCCATACAGGTGTCACTGTCCCGGCAGGTGTCACTGTCCCAGCAGGTGTCACTGTCCCGGCAGGTGTCACTGTCCCATACAGGTGTCACTGTCCCATGCAGGTGTCACTGTCCCATACAGGTGTCACTGTCCCACAGGTGTCACTGTCCAGGTGGAACTGTCCCACACAGGTGTCACTGTCCCAGCAGGTGTCACTGTCCCGGCAGGTGTCACTGTCCCAGGCTGTCCCAGCAGGTGTCACTGTCCCAGCAGGTGTCACTGTCCCATACAGGTGTCACTGTCCCATACAGGTGTCACTCCCATACACACTGTCCTGCAGGTGTCACTGTCCCACAGGTGTCACTGTCACAGGTGTCACTGTCCCACAGGTGTCACTGTCCCACACTGTCACACACTGTCCCAGACACAGACACACTGTCCCACAGGTGTCACAGTCCCAGCACACTGTCACAGACACACAGGTGTCACTGTCCACAGCCCCAGGTGTCACTGTCCCAAAAGGTGTCACTGTCCCATGAATGTCCAATGAATGGAGGCAAGGCTTCATTAAGTAACTTTTAATATCAGAAAAATAAAACTCTTATAATTCTCTTTACAGCAAATATATAATATCAGTGCTCTGGCCATCATCAGTGAAAGGCCCTTTATCATAAAATATATGGATTCTTTAAATTTACTGAAATGGGGTCTGGAATCCCTACATATACATAACAAAAATTGTAGCAAAATTAGCAAATACTAAAACAGCCCTGGACACCGGCCCTGCTGGGAGACACTGCCCTGGGACACTGCCCTGGGACACTGCCCTGTGCTGGGACACTGCCCTGTGCTGGGACACTGCCCTGGGAACACTGCCCTGGGACACTGCCCTGGGACACTGCCCTGGGACACTGCCCTGGGACACTGCCCTGGGACACTGCCCTGCCCTGGGACACTGCCCTGGGACACTGCCCTGGGACACTGCCCTGGGACACTGCCCTGCCCTGGGACACTGCCCTGGGACACTGCCCTGGGACACTGCCCTGTGACACTGCCTTGTGCTGGGACACTGCCCTGGGACACTGCCCTGGGACACTGCCCTGCCCTGGGACACTGCCCTGGGACACTGCCCTGCCCTGGGACACTGCCCTGCCCTGGGACACTGCCCTGGGACACTGCCCTGGGACACTGCCCTGTGCTGGGACACTGCCCTGGGACACTGCCCTGGGACACTGTGCCCTGGGACACTGCCCTGGGACACTGCCCTGCCCTGGGACACTGCCCTGCCCTGGGACACTGCCCTGGGACACTGCCCTGTGACACTGCCTTGTGCTGGGACACTGCCCTGGGACACTGCCCTGGGACACTGCCCTGCCCTGGGACACTGCCCTGCCCTGGGACACTGCCCTGGGACACTGCCCTGGGACACTGCCCTGGGACACTGCCCTGCCCTGGGACACTGCCCTGCCCTGG
Source organism: Emberiza elegans (assembly GCA_024865655.1). Classification (NCBI taxonomy): domain Eukaryota; kingdom Metazoa; phylum Chordata; class Aves; order Passeriformes; family Fringillidae; genus Emberiza; species Emberiza elegans. The sequence goes on along the minus strand of JALJVW010003588.1, from coordinate 63,723 downwards.
GACACTGCCCTGGGACACTGCCCTGTGACACTGCCTTGGCAGGGACACTGCCCTGGGACACTGCCCTGGGACACTGCCCTGCCCTGGGACACTGCCCTGGGACACTGCCCTGCCCTGGGACACTGCCCTGCCCTGGGACACTGCCCTGGGACACTGCCCTGCCCTGGGACACTGCCCTGCCCTGGGACACTGCCCTGGCCCTGGGACACTGCCCTGCCCTGGGACACTGCCCTGCCCTGGGACACTGCCCTGGGACACTGCCCTACCCTGGGACACTGCCCTGCCCTGGGACACTGCCCTGGGACACTGCCCTGCCCTGGGACACTGCCCTGGGACACTGCCCTGTGCTGGGACACTGCCCTGCCCTGGGACACTGCCCTGTGCTGGGACACTGCCCTGGGACACTGCCCTGGGACACTGCCCCACTCTGACACTGCCCTGGGACACTGCCCCGCTCGGACACTGCCCCGCTCAGACTCCGGCCGTTCCCTCAGGGCATCTCCTTTCTCGGAATCACCAAATAAAAACCGTTATCTGTAAACTTGTAATACGAAATGTAACTCTTCAAGTGGAAATAAAAAATAAAGTTTTCTGCATTTTTACTAGTTCAACATAGGTCTAATTTCATTTCGTCTTTTTTTTTTTTTTTTTCTGTTATACTGAGAAAAAAGCTTTGTCTTGGGAAAATAATGCTTTCAAAACAAAAATAGAAAAAATCCATCAGAACTCCATTTTCTATTTTTTTTCCTTTCTTTCTTCCTTTTTTTGTTTTGGTTTTCCATATTGTTACGTTTGCTTTTGTTTGTTGCTTTAACTTCTGCCAGCGCAGATTTGGGAAGACACTGAGGATGGAAGAGCTGGAAACATCCACAGGTAGAAATGCAGGAAGAGTACTCAGGAGACTCTCTTTTCCTTCTTCTTTTTCAAACCCGTGATTGGAAAGACATTTTTGAAATGAAGCAAACTGACTGTAGGGCCAAGGCGGCTGAGAAGTGAGGAACACCAGGGCACGCACGCAACTCCTCCATTTTCCTTTTCCTTACTGAAAACTGAAACACAAATCTACAGTGTGTGCAAGACGAGGACTGGACAGAAGGATGCTTCACATTTTGATCTGCAGGCTCGCTGGGAGGCGATTTCGGAACAGCTTGATCGGACAAACGGAATGTCGGCACCCTCACCCGAGGATCGCGGACCTCGGACACGATCCTGGGACAGGAACCACAGGAACCTGGGACAGGAACCTGGGACATGATCCTGGGACAGGAACCTGGGACAGGAACCTGGGACACGATCCTGGGACAGGAACCTGGGACATGATCCTGGGACAGGAACCTGGGACAGGATCCTGGGACAGGAACCTGGGACACGATCCTGGGACAGGAACCTGGGACACGATCCTGGGACAGGAACCTGGGACAGGAACCTGGGACAGGAACCTGGGACAGCTCCTGGGACAGGAACCTGGGACACGATCCCGAGACAGGAACCTCAGACAGCTCCCATCCAGGAGACAGGAACCTGGGACTGGAACCTGGGACACGTCCCATGGACAGGAACCTGTCACTGTCCCATGCACCTGGGACTGGAACCTGGGACACGATCCTGGGACACGATCCTGGGACAGCTCCTGGGACATGATCCTGGGACAGCTCCTGGGACACGACCCTCAGACACGATCCTGGGACAGGAACCTGGGACACGATCCTGGGACAGGAACCTGGGACTGGAACCTGGGACACGATCCTGGGACAGGAACCTGGGACACGATCCTGGGACAGGAACCTGGGACACGATCCTGGGACAGGAACCTGGGACTGGAACCTGGGACACGATCCTGGGAGAGCTCCTGGGACAGCTCCTGGGACACGATCCTCAGACAGCTCCTTGTACGCACTGCCCAACACAGCCTGGCCCGTGTTCCCAGGTGTCACTGTCCCGAGAGGTGTCTGCCCCCAAACAGGTCCTGTCCCTGCCCTGGCTCCTGTCCCTGCCCTGGCTCGTCCCTGGCCTGGCTGTCCCTGGCCTGGCTGTCCCTGGCCAGGTGTCACTGTCCCATGCTGGCTGTCCCGGGTGGCTGTGCCCCTGGACCCGGAAGGTGTTTGCACTGTCCCGGGACAGGATGACTGTCCCACCGCACTGTGTCACCTGTGAGTAACAGGACAGGGCCACTGTCCCACTGACAGGGTGTCACTGGCCCACTGACAGGTGTCACTGTGTTTTCAGGTGTCACTGTCCCAGCAGGGTCTCTGGGCAGCGAGGCTCCTGTTTTCAGCCGTGGGTAACGGGACAGGGCCCCTGACACCGCCCAAACACTCGTGTTTTCAGCTGTAACGGGACAGGGCCCCTGACACCGCCCAAACACTCGTGTTTTCAGCCGTGGGTAACGGGACAGGGCCACTGTCCCATCCAAACACACTGTTTTCGGCATGGGTAACGGGACACTGTCCCCAAACACTCGTGTTTTGGCCATGTCCCGGACAGGTGTCACTGACACCGCCCAAAACACTCGTGTTTTCACTGTCCCATGGACAGGGCCCCTGACACCACCCAAACACTCGTGTTTTCAGGTGTCACTGTCCCGGACAGGGCCCCTGACTGTCCAAACACTCGTGTTTGTGTCACTGTCCCGGACAGGTGTCACTGTCCCGGCAGGTGTCACTGTCCCATTTTCAGTCCTGTCCTGGATGGTGTCACTGTCCCAGGTGTCACTGTCCCATGCAGGTGTCACTGTCCCATACAGGTGTCACTGTCCCATACAGGTGTCACTGTCCCATACAGGTGTCACTGTCCCATGGCCTGGTGTCACTGTCCCATGGGCAGGTGTCACTGTCCCGGGCAGGTGTCAGGTGTCACTGTCCCGCAGGTGTCACTGTCCCATAGGGTGTCACTGTCCCATGCAGGTGTCACTGTCCCAGCAGGTGTCACTGTCCCTCATACAGGTGTCACTGTCCCAGCAGGTGTCACTGTCCCAGAAGGCGGGGATGTCACTGTCCCATACAGGTGTCACTGTCCCATGCAGGTGTCACTGTCCCATACAGGTGTCACTGTCCCGGCACAGGTGTCACTGTCACTGTCCCATACAGGTGTCACTGTCCCAGGGGGGTGTCACTGTCCCCTGGCAGGTGTCACTGTCCTGCAGGTGTCACTGTCCCCAGGTGTCACTGTCCCAGACAGGTGTCACTGTCCCGCAGGTGTCACTGTCCCATGCAGGTGTCACTGTCCCGCAGGTGTCAGGAGCCCATACAGGTGTCACTGTCCCTGCAGGTGTCACTGTCCCGCAGGTGTCCTGTCCTGCAGGTGGACAGTGTCCCATACAGGGTCACTGTCATCCTGCTGGGAGGCACACCAGGGCATGGGCATTCACCCCTGCCCCCAGTGACACCTGCTCGGACAGTGCCCGTCCACCGGACCCGGGGGGCACTTGTCAACTGGCACAGTGTACACTGCCCGCAGCTGACACTTGATGGGACAGGTGCCACCTGATCCCATACAGGTGGCAATGCCCCTGGACCGTGGGGTCTGCTCCCATACAGGTGGCACCAGCATCCAGACAGGTGAGAATCAACCCACTTAAAGTTGCCCGGATCAGACAGACATGGCCGCCGACAGGATCTCGCACTTGGCCGTGGCCACGTCCTCCCTGCGCCCCGTCACCACGAACACGGGCTCCTCGCCGCGCACCGGCGTCTTGATGTACGTGTTGGTCTTGGCCCGCAGCGCCTTGATCTTGCAGCCTGTGCGGGCAACACACCGGGCTGGTGGGCGGCCCTCGGGACAGAGCGCTGCCCAGCCGGTGATGGTGACACCCTGTCCCTCTGCCCACCCGGTGACGGTGACACCCTGTCCCTCTGCCCAGCCTGCCAGTGACACCCTGTCCTGCTGCCCGCCCGGTGACAGTGACACCCTGTCCTGCTGCCCACCCAGTGATGGTGACACCCTGTCCCTCTGCTCACCCTGTCACACCCTGTCCCTCTGCCTGCCCGGTGACACCCTGTCCCTCTGCCCCCCTGCACCCTGTCCTGTGACTGCCCTGTCCCTCTGCCCCTCTGCCCACCCTGTCACCCCTGTCCTCTGCCCACCCCCTGTCACACCTGTCCCACTGCCCACCCTGTCACACCCTGTCCCTCTGCCCACCCTGTCACACCCTGTCCCTCTGCCCACCCTGTCACACCCTGTCCCTCTGCCCACCCTGTCACACCCTGCCCCTCTGCCCACCCACCCTGTCACACCCTGTTCCGCCCCCAGGTGCCCAGGCTCCCGGGTGGGCACCCTGCCCCTCTGCCCAGCCCAGTCACAGGGCCCGGCAGCCCTGCCCCCCCCAGACACCCCTGCCCAGCTGCCCACCCGAGGGTGACACCTGTCCCTCTGCCCCTTTCCTGGCTGGGTGTCCCACCCTGTCCCTCTGCCCACCCGGTGACACCCTGTCCCTCTGCCCAGCCGGTGACAGTGACACCCTGTCCCTTTGCCCGCCCTGTCACACCCTGCCCAGAGCCCCTGGGTTCCCCAGGCCCCGGCTGCCTCCGCCACGGCTGTTACCCACAACCTGCTTGTCCCTGGGGGGCTCCGGCAGCCCTGCCCCGGCCCAGCGCCCGCAGTGTGCCAGCGGTGCTCCAGTGTCCCACAGAGACTCCCGAATTCCCCCTTTCCCTGGCTGGGTGTCCCGAAGCCAAGGGAGCGGTGCTGCAGGAGCTTAGAGAGGCTGACAGTCTGTGGGAACCCCAGGCCTCAGCCACAAACAAGGCATTCACGCAGGGTGTGCACACAAGCCCAGCTCACCCAGCACAGGACCAGGGGTCACAGACAGAGCCCCGGCTGCCTCCGCCACGGCTGTTACCCAAAACCTGCTTGTCCCCCGGGAGCCCAGCCCCCGAGCTGCCAGCAGTGACACAAGCACACACAAGCCAGCTCCAGCTGACACAGGGGCTTCTCTCCTGGCCTCAGTGACACGGTGGCAAACAGAAATCCAGAAGCCAGCAGGACACGGGTGGCACTTTGCCATTTTTAGAGAGGATGACAGTCTGTGGGACACAGAGGGCCCTTTCCTGAGACTGCAGTGACACCAGGTGTGCACACAAGCCCAGCTCCAGCAGTGACACTGGAGCCAGCGGCCAGCAGTGACACGGGTGGCACCGGGAGCCAGCGGCCAGCAGTGACAGAAGTGGCACCGGGAGCCAGCGGCCAGCAGTGACAGAGGTGGCACCGGGAGCCAGCGGCCAGCAGTGACACAGGTGGCACTGGGAGCCAGCGGCCAGCAGTGACAGAAGTGGCACCGGGAGCCAGCTGCCAGCAGTGACACGGGTGGCACCGGGAGCCAGCTGCCAGCAGTGACACGGGTGGCACCGGGAGCCAGCGGCCAGCAGTGACACAGGTGGCACTGGGAGCCAGCGGCCAGCAGTGACACAGGTGGCACCGGGAGCCAGCTGCCAGCAGTGACACAGGTGGCACCAGGAGCACGCCGCACCTGCACAGGGCTGTGAGCACTCCCAGCCCGCTGCCCCCTGCCCTCTGCGCAGTGCCCCAGCCCCTGCGGGCACACGGGGCTCACGCGCCCCCCAGGCCGCGTTTGTCAGCCCCGGCTCCCCACACCACAGACACTTCCACAGCCCAGAGGCTGCTCCAGGCGCCCTCCTGCAGGAACGGCCCCTGGCAGGGGCTGGGCAGGGGCAGGGGAGGAGGGGCTGCTCCTGCAGGGCCCCTCAGGCAGGCGGTGAGCGAGGCCAGGGCTGGCCCAGCTGGGGAGGAGGAGGAGGAGGGTTCATTGTCTGGGGCAGCGCTCGCTCGCTCGGGGAGGGGACAGTGAGGCACGGGCAGCTTTGGGGGGCAGGGAGAGTCTGCAGGACACCGCACTATCTACCCCAGCCCCAGTGCCAGCCCCAGCCTCAGCCCCAGCTCCAGCCCAGGCTCAGCCCCAGCCCCAGCACCAGCTCCATCCTCAGCCCCAGCCCCAGCTCCAGCTCCATCCTCAGCTCCAGCCCGAGCTCCAGCTCCAGCTCCATCCTCAGCCCCAGCCCGAGCTCCAGCTCCAGCTCCATCCTCAGCTCCAGCCCGAGCTCCAGCTCCAGCTCCATCCTCAGCTCCAGCCCGAGCTCCAGCTCCAGCTCCATCCTCAGCTCCAGCCCCAGCTCCAGCTCCATCCTCAGCTCCAGCTCCATCCTCAGCTCCAGCCCCAGCCCCAGCTCCATCCTCAGCTCCAGCTCCATCCTCAGCTCCAGCCCCAGCTCCAGCTCCATCCTCAGCTCCAGCCCCAGCCCCAGCTCCATCCTCAGCTCCAGCTCCATCCTCAGCTCCAGTTCCAGCCCCAGCTCCATCCTCAGCTCCAGCTCCATCCTCAGCCCCAGCTCCATCCTCAGCCCCAGCTCCATCCTCAGCTCCAGCTCCAGCTCCATCCTCAGCTCCATCCCCAGCCCCAGCCCCATCCCCAGCCCCAGCTCGGGGAATGCCCCCCAGCCTGCTCTGCCATTCCGTCCCTCCCGGTGCCAGCAGACCGAGGCGGGCAGGGCGGGCCCGCTCAGCTCCCGCGGGGCCGGCACCGAGCCCGGCCCCAGCCCCAGCCCCAGCCCCAGCCGCAGCCCCAGGCGGAGCCAGCCCCGCGGGACGGCCCCGGGCTCTGGCGGTGTCCGTGCGCTCCCGTACGTCCGTCTGTCCGTCCTGCCCGTGCCGAGACCGAGCTCTGCCCTGAGAGCAAAGCCGGGACTTTGCTTCCACAAACTGCACCCGCTCCTCCACATCCTGCTCCCGTGCTGGCTCAGACAGAAATGGACGCTCTGAGTTTGCCATCTCCTCAGAACAGCCAGAGCTTTCCGTGTTTAATTTTTTTTGTTGTTTAGTAACAGTTTTTTGGCTGGGGAATGCTTTGCCTGTTAAATAAACAGATTTTTCCACTTTTCTCCAAACACATCTTTCCCAAACCACCTGAATCTGCTTTCCTAGAGGGAGTTTCCTCCAAAATCTGCCTGAAACCAGGACAAATGGTTTTTTGCCCTCTGGTAAATATTTTTTCTGCCCCTAAACCTGACTTTTCTGCCTCAAAACCCAGCCTGTCTGCCCCTAAACCCAACTTTTCTACCCCAAAGCCTAACCTTTCTACTCCTAAACATAAAGGTCAAGTTTAGTGGCACACAGGCCAGGTCTAGGGACACACAGGCCGGGTCTAGGGACACACAGGCCGGGTTTAGGGGCACACAGGCCGGGTTTAGGGGCACACAGGCCGGGTTTAGGGGCACACAGGCCGGGTCTAGGGGCACACAGGCCGGGTTTAGGGAGAGACAGGCCGGGTTTAGGGGCACACAGGCCGGGTCTAGGGACAGACAGGCCCGGTATAGAGACAGACAGGCTAGGTTCAGGGGCACACAGGCCGGGTTCAGGGGTTACTTTACTGGGGGCTCCTGTAGGTGGGACAGGATGGTCCTCAACATGGCGGGAAGGGCTGAAGCAGGTCAGGACCCTCAGGGGATGAAGGTGAAGGTCCCACCCTAAGTGTGAGGGGACAGGAGGGCCCCCAAAATGGCGGGAAGGGCTGAAGGGCCTCAGGACCCTCAGGGGGTGAAGATGAGGGGACAGAGAAGGAGGAGCTGAAGATGAAGGTCCAGCCTTGGGTTGTGAGGGGACAGGAGGGTCCCCAAAATGGCGGGAAGGGGTGAAACAGGTCAGAACCCTCAGGGGGTGAAGATGAAGGTTCCACCTTAAGTATGAGGGGACAGGAGGGTCCCAAAATGGCGGGAAGAGGAGAAGGGGCTCAGGACCCTCAGGGGGGTGAAGATGAAGGTCCCACCCTCGCTTATGAGGGGACAGGAGGGTCCCCAAAGTTTGCGGCAGGAGGAAGAGGAAGAGGAGGGTCCCTCACTGGGAGGGGACACAGGAAGTTGTGAGGAGGAGGAGGAGGGGGGTCCCCAAAATGGCGGGAAGAGTTGAAGCAGGATCCATCCCTCGATCCCCTCCACGCCGCCACTGGCGGCCCCTCCCTCACCTTGGCGCCCCACGATCTCGGCCACATGCTCGGAGCTGGGCACGGCCACGCACTCGGTGGTGTTGACGCTTCTCCTCCTCAGCAGCGCCGCTTGTTCTCCTCCCACAGCTCCGCCATCCCCGTAGGCCTGCGCCAGCATGGCCGCCATCATTGCCCGGCCTCCCGTAACATCCAAACCCCGCGGCAACACCAGCAGCGGGGCTTCATCCTCCTCATCCTCCCTCAGCTCCGCCTCGCCGCCATCATCATCGTCATCCTCCTCTTCCTCCGTGGCTGCTCGGGCGAAGCCGAGGCCTTGCAGGCGCTGCTGGAGGAGCAGCAGCGCCGGCTCGGCGCTTTCGGAGGCCTCGGCGGCTCCGCTCGGCATGGCGGCCACGGCCTACGAGAGCGGAGCCGCCATGGCCGGGGCTGAGCGGCGGGGCCGGGGCTCAGCGCGGCGCGGCCATGGCGGCGGAAGCGGAGGGGGGGAGGAAGGAGAAGCGTGATTGGTTGAGGAGGGGAGGGGGTGGGGTTTAGGGGGTGATTGACAGGGCACGCCCCGCGGTTTGAGAGGTTTCATTGGTTAATTTTGTACAAGCGGGCTGTCAATCACTCATAAGCCACGCCCCGCGGTTGGTTAGTTCTGATTGGCTGCGCCTGCAAAGGGGCGGAGCCTCGAATGATTGACAGGCCAGTCGTGAGGGAAAAGACTTTTTGGGGATTTTAATCGAAAATTTTAAGGCCAAAATGTCCCAAAAATTGCCATAAAAATAAAAAAAACCCTGAAAACACCAAGACCATAAAAAACCACAAAAAGGGTCAAAAGTGCCCCAAAATTCCTCAAAAACTGCCCCAAAATGGCCCAAAATTGTCCCCAAAGGTGCAAAAAAAGCTCAAAAAAATCCCCAAAACCCCAAAAAAGGAACAAACAAAAGCCCAAAATGCTCCTAAAAGGGACCCAAAATGCCCCAAAAATGGCACAAAAAAAATCCCAAAAATCCTCCGAAAAATGCACGAGAAATATCCAAAAATGAGCCCAAAAATGCCCCCCAAAAAGCCAAAATTGTCCCCCAAAATTGTCCCCAAAAGGTAAAAAAATCCCCTAAAATGCCCCAAAAATATTTCAGAAATTCCCAAAAAAATCCCCCTCAAAAATCCCAAAAATTCCCAAAAAATTCCCAAAAAAATCCCCAAAACTAAAAAAAATTTTTTAAAAATTCCCCCAAAATCCCCCCAAACATCTCTAAAAATCCCGAAAATTTCCCCCAAAATTCCCCAATAAATCCCCAAAAATTCCCCAAACTCCCCCCAAAATCACAAAAAAACTCTCAAAACTCCCTAAAATCCCCCAAATCCCCCCAAAATCCCAAAAAATTCGCCCAAAAAAATCCCCCCCAAATCTCCAAAATTCAAAATATTCCCCCCCAAAATTCCCCCAAATTTCCCCAAAAATTCCCCCAAAATTCCCTTTAAAAATCCCAAAAAATTCTCCATAAATTCCCTAAAGATCTTTAAAATTCCCAAAAAATGCCCCAAAATCCCCAAAATCCCCAAAATTCTAAAATTCCCAAAAATCTCCAAAATTCCCCCCAAAATTCCCAAAAAAATCTCCAAAAATTGCTCCCAAAAATAAAAAATAAATCCCCCAAAATTCACCAAAAAAATCCCCAAAATTTCCCCAAATTTTTTTGGGATTTTTGGGATCTCTAAAAATCCTAAAAATCCCCCAAATTTTCCCCAAAATATCCCAAAAAATTCCCCAAAAATCCCAAAATTTTTTAAATTTTTTTCCTAAAAAAATCCCCCAAAAATACCCAAAATTTCCCAAAATTTGGGAAAAATTGGAAAAATTTAAAAAAAATCCCCCAAAATTTTCTAAAAATCCAAAATATTTCCTAAAACTCCCAAAATTCCCCAAAAATCCCCTAAATTTTTTTAAAAAAAAATTTTTCTTCCCCAAAATTTTTCCATAAAATTTTTGGGGAAATCTGAAAAACTTTTGTGAAATCCTTTAAATTTCCTAAAAAATTTCCAAAATAAAAAAAAATTTTAAAATTCCCAATAAATCCCCCAAAATCCCCCAAAATTAAAAAATTTTTTCCCAAAATTCACAATAAATCCCAAAATTGTCCAAAATTTTGGGAAAATTTCCCCAATTGGGGAAAATTTCCCCAAAATTCCCAAAAATTCCCCAAAAATTTTGAAATTTTCCAAAATTTTAAAATTTTAAAAATTTTGGGAATCACCGAAAATTTTGGAATTTTGGGACATTTTTGGGAATTTAAATTTAATTTTGGGGGTTTCCCCAAAAATCCCCAAAATTTCCCCAAAAATTTGGGAATTTTTAAAATTTTTTTGTAAAATTTTGGGGATTTTTAGGGGGATTTTTAAAATTTTGGGGAAAATTTAAAAATTTTTAAAAATTTTGGAATTTTTCCCCCAATTTTCCACCAAAATTTTGGGGAAATTTTGGGGATTTTAAAAATTTTTGGATATTTTTAAAACATTGGGATTTTTGGAAATTTTGGGGAAAATTTTGGGGAAATTTTGGAATTTTGGGGATTTTTGGAAAATTTTTCAAAATTGGGGGGATTTTGGGGAAAATTCCCTAAAAATTTTTAAAAAATCCCAAAATTCCCAAAAAAAAAAAGTCAAAATTTTCATTTTAAGGGAATTTGGGGGATTCCCTAAAAAAATCCCCAAAAATCTCTTTAAAAATCCTCAAAATTTTTGGAATTTCCCAAAAATTTTAAAAATCCCAAAAATTTTTGGGGATTTTGGAAATTTTGGGGAATTTTGGGGGAAAATTTAAAAAAATTTGGAAAATTCAAAATTTTTGGGGATTCCTAAAAATTTTAAAAAATCCCCAAAATTCCCCCCCAAATTTTGGTGAAAATTCCCCAAATTCCCTAAAAATCCCAAAATTCCCTAAAATTTCCCAAAATCTCCTCAAAATTCCCTAAATTAAAAAAAATTTTGCCAAAAAATTCCCGCTGGCAGCTAATTCCCCAAAATTTCCCCCAAAAATCCCCAAAAATCCCAAAAATCCTCAAAAATTTTTGGGGATTTTAAAAAATTTTTGGGATTTTTGGGAAAAATTGGGCCTTAAATTTTTCAAAAATTTTTGGAAAATTTAAAAATTTTTTGAAATTTTGGGAAAATTTGGGGAAAAAAAATTTTTGGGATTTTTGATTTTTGGAATTTTTTAAAATTTTAGGAATTTTAAAAATTCCCAAAAATTTTGTGCCCCCAAAAAATCCTAAAATTTTTTTGGATTTTTAAAATCCCCAAAATTTTGGGGAAAAATCCCCAAAATCCTTTGTGGATGTTTTGGAATTTTAAATTTTGGGGAATTTTTGGGGATTTTGGGATTTTTTTGGTGAATTTTTAGGGAATTTTGGGGGATTTTTTAAGGGAATTTTTGGGGATTTTTTTGGGATTTTTAAGGGAATTTTTGGGGGATTTTTGGTGAATTTTTGATGAATTTTTGGGGAATTTTTTCGGGATTTTTGGGGAATTTTTTGGGAATTTTTGGGGAATTTTGGGAATTTTTCGGGAATTTTTTGGGATTTTTTTTGTGAATTTTTAGGGAATTTTGGAGGATTTTTGGGGATTTTTGGGGATTTTTTGGGGAATTTTTGGGGAATTTTTGGGGAATTTTGGGGGAATTTTGGGGATTTAAAAAAAAATTTTTAAAAATCACCAAAAATTCCCTTAAAAATTTCCCCAAAATCCAAAAAAATCCCCCAAAATTCCCCCAAATTCCCCCAAAATCCAAAAAAATTCCCTAAAAATTCCCAAAAAAATCCCAAATTTTCCCCCCAAATTCCCAAAAATGTCTCTAAAAAATCCCCAAAAATTCCCCCTAAATTGCCCAAAAATTCCCTAAAAATTCCCCCAAAAATCCCAAAAAATCCCGGAGAAATCCCAAAAAATCCACCCAAAATTTGCCAAAAATTCCCCCAAAATTCCCCCCAAAAATCTCATTAAAATCCCTAAAAATTTCTCCCCAAATTCCCCCAAAATTCCCCCAAAAATCTCCAAAATAATTCCCCCAAAATTCCCACCAAAATCTCTAAAAATCACAAAAATCCCCAAAAATCCCTAAAAATCCCCAAAATGATCCAAAAATCCCCAAAATCCCCCAAAAATCCTCAAAAATCCCCAAAAATTTTGGGGGTTTTTGGGAATCCCAAAAATCCCCTGAAAATTCCAGTTTGGGAATTTTAAAAATTTTTTTTTTGGGAAAATTTGGGAAATTTTGGGGATTTTTTTTTAGGGATTTTGGGGATTTTGGGGGATTTTTGGGGAATTTTTTTTTTTTGGAAAAATTTTTGAAAATTATTAGATTTTTGGAATTTTATGGGGAAATTTAGGGATTTTTGGGGAAAATTTGGGAAAAATTTTGTGGACTTTTTTAAATTTTGGGATTTTTTTTTTTTTGGGGAAAAAAATTTTTGGGGAAAAATTTTAGGGATTTTTGGAAATTTAGGGGATTTTTGGGATTTTGGGGATTTTTGAAAAATTTTGGGGGAATTTTGGGGGATTTTTAATCCAAAATTTTAAAAAAATTTTTGGGATTTTTAAAAATTTTTTAAAATTTTTAAAATTTTTGGGGATTTTTTGGGGATTTTTTAGGGAATTTTTGGGGATTTTTTTAGGGATTTTTTGGGGATTTTTTTTGGGATTTTTGGGGATTTTTTAAGGAATTTTTGGTGATTTTTAAAGGAATTTTTTGGGATTTTTTTGGGGGATTTTTTAGGGAATTTTTGAAGATTTTTTAGGGAATTTTGGGGGGATTTTTTGAGATTTTTTTGGAATTTTTTGGGGGATTTTTTGGGATTTTTTTGGGATTTTTTTGGGGGATTTTTTTGGGATTTTTTTTGGGGATTTTTAAAGGAATATTTTTGGAATTTTAAGGGAATTTTGGGGGATTTTTTGGGATGGGATTTTTTGGGATTTTTTTAGGGATTTTTTGGGATTTTTTTCAGAATTTTTTTGGGATTTTTGGGGATTTTGGGGGAATTTTTTGGGATTTTTAGGGATTTTTTTAGGGGAATTTTTGGGGATTTTTTGGGATTTTTTTGGGGATTTTTTAGGGGAGTTTTTGGGGATTTTTAGGGGATTTTTTGGGGATTTTTAAGGGAATTTTGGGGAATTTTTGGGGATTTTTTTGGGATTTTTGGGAATCTTTTGGGATTTTTTAGGGGATTTTTGGGGATTTTTTTGAGAATTATTGGGGATTTTTTGGGGAATTTTTGGGGATTTTTTGGAACTTTTTGAGGGATTTTTTTTTAAATTTTTGGGGGCATTTTTAGGGCATTTTTGGGGGCATTTTTAGGACATTTTTGGGGCATTTTTGGGACATTTTTGGGGCATTTTTGGGACATTTTTGGGCATTTTTTGGGGCATTTTAAGAATGAAAAAAGGGGGAAAAAAGGGAAAAAATCCCAATTTTCCCTCCCCCTTTGGCTCCATCCCAAAATCGCGGAATTCCCGCCGGGATTCCCCAACAGTGGCAGATGGGGAACGATTTGCATAAATTTGCATAAATTTGCATACATTTGCATGAATTTGCATAAATCTACATAAATTTGTGGGGTGAGCTGGGGTTTGCTTGGAATGGGAATTTTGGGGGAAAAATGGGGGAAAATTGGGGAAAAAATGGGAAAAAATTTGGGAAAAATTGGGGGAAAATTGGGGGAAAATTTGGAATAAAATGGGGGAAAATTGGGGGAAAATTGGGGGGAAAATTGGGAAAAAATTGGGAAAAATTGGGGGAAAATTGGGGAAAATATTGGGAAAAATAGGAATAAAAATGGGGAAAAATTGGGGGGAAAATGAAGGAAAAATGGGGAAAAATTGGAATAAAATTTGGAATAAAATTGGGGAAAAAAGGGGAAAAAATGGGGAAAAATGGGGAAAATTGGGAATAAAATTGGGGAAAAATTGGGGAAAATGGGAGAAAAAATTGGAATAAAATTGTGGAAAAATTGGGGGGAAAATGGGAAAAATTGGGCAATAAATGGGGAAAGATGGGGAAAATTGGGTAAAAAATTGGAATAAAATTGGGATAAAATTGGGATAAAATGGGGAAAAAATGGAAAAATTGGAATAAAAATGGGGGGGAAATGGGGAAAAATTGGGGGAAAATTTGGAATAAAATTGGGATAAAATGGGGAAAAAATGGAAAAAATTGGAACAAAAAATTGGGGGAAAATTTGGAATAAAATGGGGGAAATTGGGGAAAAATGAAGAAAAAATGGGGAAAAATTGGAATAAAAATGGGGGGAAATCGGGGGAAATGGGGAAGAAGTGGAAATAAAAAAGGGAGAAAAAATGGGAATAAAATGGGGGAAAATTGGAATAAAAATTGTGGAAAAATGGGGGAAAATTGAAGGGAAAATGGGGAAAAATTGGGGAAAAATTGGAATAAAAAATCGAGAAAAATGGGGAAAAATTGAAGGGAAAATTGGGGAAAAATTGGGAATAAAATGGGAAAAAATTGGGAAAAAATTGGGAAAAAAAAAAAAAAATAGGGAAAAATCAAAACCCCTTAAAATGACCCCAAAAATTAAAAATCAAATTAATTAAATTCAATTATTTAAATGAATTCCGCCCCTCCCCATTTGGCTGCAGTTCCCCCGAGCGCCCGCAGGGCGCCCGAGAGCGGCGCCCGCCTCCATTGAGTCCCATTTATTCCCAATTTTTCCGCTTTTTTGGGCTTTTTTTGCCCATTTTTCCACTTTTTTCCCCCAAATTTCGGCTGGAGAATCTCGGCGAGGCCAGAGGATGAGAGGCGAGGGGATTTAGGAGCGAAAATTCCAGGTTTTTTGGGGTTTTTTTGGGGGTTTTTGAAGGGGATTTGGGAGGGTTTTGTTCGGGAGAGGGGCGGTGCTGCGGGAGGGTTGGAAGAGCGCAAAATTGGGATTTTTACCCCAAAATTTGGGATTTTCACCCCAAAATTTCAACCCTTTAACCCCCAAACCCTCCCGGGTTTAACCCCAAAATCCCCAATTTTTAACCCCAAAAATTCCGAATTTTTTACCCCGATATTCCCCATTTTTTCCCCTTCCAGGACCCAAATTTCCCAATTTTTTTGGGGATTTTTTTTTACCCAAAATTTGGGATTTTCACCCCAAAATTTCAACCCTTTAACCCCCAAACCCTCCCGGGTTTAACCCCAAAATCCCCAATTTTTAACCCCAAAAATTCCGGATTTTTCCCCCCAATATTCCAATTTTTTCCCCTTCCAGGACCCAAATTTCCCGCTTTTTAACCCCCAAAATTCCCATTTTTTACCCCAAAATTTGGGATTTTCACCCCAAAATTTCACCCATTTCACCCCTAAACCCTCCCGGTTTTAACCCCAAAATCCCCAGTTTTTAACCCCAAAAATTCCGGATTTTTCACCCCAATATTCCAAATATTTTCCCCTTCCAGGACCCAAATGTCCCGCTTTTTAACCCCCAAAATTCCAATTTTTTACCCCAAAATTTGGGATTTTCACCCCAAAATTTCAACCCTTTAACCCCCAAACCCTCCTGGATTTAACCCCAAAATTCCCAATTTTTAACCCCAAAAATTCCGGATTTTTCACCCCAATATTCCCAATACTTTCCCCTTCCAGGACCCAAATTTCCCGCTTTTTAACCCCCAAAATTCCGATTTTTTACCCCAAAATTTGGGCCATTTCACCCCCAAACCCTCCTGGGTTTAACCCCAAAATTCCCAATTTTTAACCCCAAAATATCCGGATTTTTTACCCCAATATTCCCAATATTTTCCCCTTCCAGGACCCAAAATTCCCAATTTTTTCCCCTTTTTTACCCCAAAATTTGGGATTTTCACCCCAAAATTTCACCCATTTCACCCCCAAACCCTCCTGGGTTTAACCCCAAAATTCCCAATTTTTAACCCCAAAAATTCCGGATTTTTTACCCCGATATTCCCAATTTTTCCCCTTCCAGGACCCAAAATTCCCAATTTTTTCCCCTTTTTTACCCCAAAATTTGGGATTTTCACCCCAAAATTTCAACCCTTTAACCCCTAAACCCTCCTGGGTTTAACCCCAAAATCCCCAAATTTTAACCCCAAAAATTCCGGATTTTTTACCCCGATATTCCCAATTTTTTCCCCTTCCAGGACCCAAAATTCCCAATTTTTTCCCCTTTTTTACCCCAAAATTTGGCATTTTCACCCCAAAATTTCGGCCATTTCACCCCCAAACCCTCCCGGGTTTAACCCCAAAATTCCCAATTTTTAACCCCAAAAATTCCGGATTTTTCACCCCAATATTCCCTTTTTTTTTCCCTTCCAGGACCCAAATTTCCTGGTTTTTAACCCCAAAATTCCCAATTTTTTCCCCTTCCAGGACCCCAAAATTCCCAATTTTTTCCCCTTCCAGGACCCCAAAATTCCTAATTTTTAACCCCAAAATTCCCAATTTTTTTCCCCTTCCAGGACCCAAAATTCCCAATTTTTAACCCCAAAATTCCCAATTTTTTTTCTTCAGGACCCAAAATTCCCAATTTTTTTTCCCCTTTCCCAAATTTTCCCCTTCAGGACCCAAAATTCCCAATTTTAACCCCAAAATTCCCAATTTTTCCCTTCAGGACCCAAAATTCCCAATTTTTAACCCCCCAAAAATTCCCAATTTTTCTCCTTCCAGGACCCAAAATTCCCAATTTTAACCCCAAAATTCCCAATTTTTCTCCTTCAGGACCCAAAAATTCCCAATTTTAACCCCAAAATTCTGCAATTTTTTTCCCTTCAGGACCCAAAATTCCCAATTTTCAACCCCAAAATTCCCAATTTTTCCCCTTCAGGACCCAAAATTCCCAATTTTTCCCCTTCCAGGACCCAAAAATTCCCAATTTTAACCCCCCCAATTCCCAATTTTTCCCCTTCAGGACCCAAAATTCCCAGTTTTAACCCCAAAATTCCCTTCAACCCAAAATTCCTAATTTTTAACCCCAAAATTCCCAATTTTTTCCCCTTCCAGAACCCAAAAATTCCCAATTTTTAACCCCAAAATTCCCAATTTTTCCCCTTCAGGACCAAAATTCCCAAATTTTAACCCCAAATTCCCATTTTTTCCCCTTCAGGACCCAAAATTTCCCCGTTTTTAACCCCAAAAATTCCCAATTTTTCCCCCTTCCAGGACCCAAAATTCCCAATTTTTAATCCAAAAAATTCCCAATTTTTTCCCCTTCCAGGACCCAAAATCCCCAATTTTAACCCCAAAATTTTGGGTCCTGGAAGGGGAAAAAATTGGGAATTTTTGGGTCCTGGAAGGGGAAAAAATTGGGAATTTTTGGGGTTAAAATTGGGAATTTTGGGTCCTGGAAGGGAAAAAAATTGGAATTTTTGGGTTAAAAATTGGGAATTTTGGGTCCTGGAAGGGGAAAAAATTGGGAATTTTTGGGTTAAAAATTGGGAATTTTGGGTCCTGGAAGGGGAAAAAATTTGGGAATTTTGGGGGTTAAAAATTGGGAATTTTTGGGTCCTGGAAGGGAAAAAATTGGGAATTTTTGGGTCCTGGAAGGGAAAAAATTGGGAATTTTGGGGTTAAAATTGGGAATTTTTGGGTCCTGGAAGGGGAGAAAAATTGGGAATTTTGGGTCCTGGAAGGGGAAAAATTTGGGAATTTTTGGGTCCTGGAAGGGGAAAAAATTCGGGAATTTTGGGGGTTAAAATTGGGAAAATTTGGGTCCTTGAAGGGGAAAAAATTTGGGAATTTTTGGGGTTAAAAATTGGGAATTTTTGGGTCCTGGAAGGGGAAAAAATTGGGATTTTTTGGGGTTAAAATTGGGAATTTTGGGTCCTGGAAGGGGAAAAAATTGGGAATTTTGGGGGTTAAAAATTGGGAATTTTGGGTCCTGGAAGGGGAAAAAATTGGGAATTTTGGGTCCTGGAAGGGGAAAAAATTTGGGAATTTTGGGGTTAAAAATTGGGAATTTTGGGTCCTGGAAGGGGAAAAAAATTGGGAATTTTGGGTCCTGGAAGGGAAAAAAAGTTGGGAATTTTGGGGTTAAAAATTGGGAATTTTTGGGTCCTGGAAGGGGAAAAAAATTGGGAATTTTGGGTCCTGGAAGGGGAAAAAAATTTGGGAATTTTTGGGTCCTGGAAGGGAAAAATTGGGAATTTTGGGTCCTGGAAGGGGAAAAAATTGGGAATTTTGGGGTTAAAAATTGGGAATTTTTGGGTCCTGGAAGGGGAAAAAATTGGGAATTTTGGGGTTAAAAATTGGGAATTTTTGGGTCCTGGAAGGGGAAAAAAATTGGGAATTTTGGGTCCTGGAAGGGAAAAAAAATTGGGAATTTTGGGGTTAAAAATTGGGAATTTTGGGTCCTGGAAGGGGAAAAAATTGGAATTTGGGGTCCTGGAAGGGGAAAAAATTGGGAATTTTGGGGTTAAAAATTGGGGAATTTGGGGTCCTGGAAGGGGAAAAAATTTGGGAATTTTGGGGGTTAAAATTGGGAAAATTTGGGTCCTTGAAGGGGAAAAAATTTGGGAATTTTTGGGGTTAAAATTGGGAATTTTGGGTCCTGGAAGGGGAAAAAATTGGGAATTTTGGGGGTTAAAATTTGGGATTTTTGGGTCCTGGAAGGGGAAAAAAATTTGGGAATTTTGGGGTTAAAAATTGGGAATTTTTGGGTCCTGGAAGGGGAAAAAAATTGGGAATTTTGGGGTTAAAAATTGGGGAATTTGGGGTCCTGGAAGGGGAAAAAATTTGGGAATTTTGGGGTTAAAAATTGGGAATTTTGGGTCCTGGAAGGGGAGAAAAATTGGGAATTTTGGGTCCTGGAAGGGGAAAAAAAAGGAATTTTGGGGTTATAAATTGAGAATTTCTGGGGATTTTTTGGGGGAATTTTTGGGGATTTTTTGGGGAATTTTTTGGGCAATTTTTGGGGATTTTTTGGGGATTTTTTGGGGGTTTTTTAATGAATTTTGGGTTTTTTAAGGATTTTCGGGGGAAGGATGGAAACGCTCGCCTGGGTTTGGCTCCTGCTGGCGCTGCTGGGGACCAAGGGACAGCAAAGAGCGGCCGGTGAGTGCCCCAAAAATGCCCCCAAAATTCCCAAAAAATTCCCAAAAATTCCCTAAAAATTCCCCAAAAAATAAAAAAAAAATCCCCAAAAAAACCCCCCAAAATCCCAAAAAATCCTCAAAAAATCCCCCAAAAAATCCCCAAAAAATCCGAAAAAATCCCCCCAAAATTTCCCAAAAAATTCCCCAAAAAATCCCCCAAAATTTCCCCAAAAATCAAAAAAAAAAAATCCCAAAAGATCCCAAAAAATTCCTCAAAAATTCCCCAAAAATCCGAAAAAATCCCCCAAAAATCCCTAAAAATTCCCCATAAATTCCCCAAAAATTAAAAAAAAAATCCTCCCCAAATTCCCAAAAAACCCCCAAAATTCCCCCAAAATCCCAATAAATTCCCCCCCAAAATCCCAAAAAAATTCCCCAAAAATTGAAAAAAAATTCCCCAAAATTCCAAATAAAATCCCCCCAAAATTCTCAAAAAATGCCAAAAAATCCCCAAAAAATCCCCCAAAATTTTCCCAAAATTCCAAAAAATTTCCCAAAAATTCCCCCAAATTTCCTCCAAAATTCCCCCAAAATTCTCAAAAATTCCGTGAAAAATTCTCAAAAAATTCCCAAAGAATCCCAAAAAAATCCCAAAATTCCAAAAAAATCCCCCAAAATTCACAAAAAATTCTCCCCAAAAATTCCCCAAATTGCCAAAAAAACCACTCAAAAATTCCCCCAAAATCCCCCAAAAATTCCTCAAAATTTCCCCCCAAAATAAAAAAAATTCCACCAAAATCCCCCAAAAATTCCCCAAAATTGCCCCAAAAATTCTCCCAAAATTCCCCTGAAAAATAAAAATTTTGCTCAATCCTTTCTGAATTTTTGTCCCAATTTTCCCCAAAATTTTCCCAAAATTTTTTCTCCAATTTTTCCCAAATTTTCCCCCCATTTCCCCAAACTTTTCCCCAATTTTTTCTAAATTTTTCCCTTTTTTCCCCCCAAATTTTCCTCACTTTTATTCCCAATTTTTTCCTAAATTTTCCCAAATTTTCTCCCAATTTTTTCTCCATTTCCCCCCATTTTATTCCCAATTTCCCCAATTTTTTCCCCAAATTTTTCTCTTTTTCTTCCCCAATTCTTCTCCAATTTTTCTCCAATTTCCCCCATTTTTACAGCAATTTTTCTCCATTTTTCCTCCATTTTTTCCCAAATTTTTCCTGATTTCTTCCCAATTTTTCCTCCAATTTTTCCTCCAATTTTTCTCCATTTATTCCCCAATTTCCCCCAGTTTTCCCCCAATTATTCCTGATTTTTTCTCAAATTTTTCCCAAATTTTCCCCAATTTTCCTCAAATATTTTCCAATTTTCTCCCAATTTTTCTCCCAATTTTCACCAATTTTTTTCCCAATTTTTTCCCACTTTCCCCCAATTTTTCTCCAAATTTTCTCCCATTTCCCCCCAATTTTTCTCCCATTTTTTTCCTAATTTTCCCCCATTTATTCTCCATTTTTCTCCCAACTTTTCCCCCAATTTTTCCCAAAGTTTCCCTAATTTTCCCCATTTTGGGGGGAAAAATTGGATAAAATTGGGGGAAATTTGGGAAAAGAAGTTGGAGAAAAATTGGGGGAAAATGGGGGAAAATTGGGGAAAATGGGAGGAAAATGGGAGGAAAAATGGGGGAAAGATTGGGAAGAAATTGGGGGAAAATTAGGGAAAAATTGGGAGAAAAATTGGGAGAAAATTGGGGAAAATTTCAGGAAAAATTGGGGAAAAATTGGGGAAAATTTGAGTAAAAAAGGTGGGAACATGTGGAGAAAATGGGCAAAAAAATGGGGAAAATGGGAAAAATTTTGAGGGAAAATTGGGGGAAAATGGAAAAAAATTGGGAGGAAATTGGGGGAAAATTGAGGGAAAATTGGGAAAAAAGTTGGAGAAAAATTGGGAAAAATGGGGAAAAAATTGCAGGAGAATTGGGGAAAAATTGGGGGAAATTTGAGAGAATATAGGGAAAAAATTGAGAAAAAATTGGGAAAAATTGGAAAAAAATTGGGGAAAAATGGAGAAAAATGGGAAATCTGGGGAAAATTTGGGAAAATTTGAGAAAATTTGGGGAAAATTGGGGGAAAATTGGGGAAAAATTGGGAGACTATAAGGAAAAAATGGAGAAAAAATTGGTAAAAATTGGGGGAAATTTGGGAAAAATAGGAATAAAAACTGGGGGAAATTTGGGAAAAATTGGGGGGAAATTTGGGAAAAATTGGGGGAAAATTGGGGGAAAATTGGGAGAAAATTAGGGGGGAAATTGGGAAAAATTGGGGAAAATTTGAGAAAATTTGGGGAAATTTGGGAAAAATTGGGGAAAATTTGAGAAAATTTGGGGGGAAATTTGGGAAAAATTGGGGAAAATTTGAGAAAATTTGGGGGGAAATTGGGGAAAAATTGGGGAAAATTTGAGAAAATTAGGGGGGAAATTTGGGAAAAATTGGGGAAAATTTGAGAAAATTTGGGGGGAAATTTGGGGAAAATTGGGGAAAATTTGAGAAAATTTGGGGGCAAATTTGGGAAAAATTGGGGAAAATTTGAGAAAATATGGGGGAAAATTTGGGGGAAATGGGGGAAAATTTGGGGGAAATTGGAGAGATTATGGGGGGAAAAATGGGAAAAAATTTGAGAAAAATTGGGAAAAGTTGGGGAAAATTGAGGAAAATTTGGTGAAAAATTGGGGGGAAATTTGGGATAAATTGGGGGAAAATTGGAGGAAAATTGGGGAAAAAATGGGGGAAAATTGAGGAAAAATTGAGGAAAAAATGATGAAAAATTGGGGAAAAATTGGGGAAAAATTGGGGCAAAATTAGAGAAAAATAGGAAGAAAATTGGGGAAAAAATGGGGGAAAATTGGAGGAAAATTGGGAAAAATTGGGGAAAAATTTGAGAAAATTTGGGGAAAAATTGGGGAAAATGATGAAAAAAATGATGAAAAATTGGGGGAAAATTGGGAAAAAATGGTGGAAAATTGGGGAAAATTTGAGAAAATTTGGGGAAAAATTGGGGAAAATTTGGGAAAAAATTGGGAAAAATTTGAAAATTAATTTCCAACCTTTTTTTGGGGCAGTTCCTCCGTTTTTCGTCGTGCGTCCGTCCACCGTGTACGGGCGGGAGCGCTGGGACGCGCTTCTGGAATGTTCCGTGGGAGGGAGCCCGAGCCCCAGCGTGCAGTGGCTGAAAAATGGAGAGGTGGTGATCCCTGGGGAGTATTTCCAGATGGTGGTGAGTGGGGAAAATTGGGGGAAAATTTGGGGAAAAATTGGGGAAAAATTGGGGGAAAATTGGGAAATATTGGGGAAAATTGGGGAAAATTGGGGAAAATTGGGGAAAATATGGGGAAAATTGGGGAAAAATTGGGGAAAATTGGGAAAAATTGGGGAAAAATTGGGGAAATTGGGGAAATTGGGGAAAATTGGGGAATATGGGGAAAATTGGGAAAAATTGGGGAAAATTGGGAAAAATTGGAAAAAATTGGGGAAAATTTGGGGAAAATTGGGGGAAAATTGGGGAAAATTGGGGAAATTTGGGGAAAATTGGGGGAAATTGGAAAATTGGGGAATTTTTTTCCTCAAATTGGGGAAAATTGGGGAAAATTAAAAATTGGGGAAAAATTGGGGAAATTTGGAAAAAATTAAAAAAAAATTGGGGAAAATTGGGGAAAAATTGGGGAAAATTGGGGGAAATTGGGGGGGAATTGGGGGAAAATTGGGGAAAAATTTTGGGGGAAAATTGGGGGGAAATGGGGGGAAATTGGGGGAAAATTGGGGAAAATTTGGGAAAAATTGGGGAAATTGGGGAAATTTGGGGAAAAATGGGGAAATTGGGGGAAAATTAGGAAAAAATTCAAAATTGGGAAAAATTTTCCCTTTTTTGGGGAAAAATTGGGGAAAATTTGGGGAAAATTTGATTGGGAAAAATTGGGGAAATTGGGGAAATTTGTGAAAAATTGGGGAAAAATTGGGGAAAAATTGGAGAAAAATTGGGGAAAATTGGGGAAAAATTGGGGGGAAATTGGGAAAAATTGGGGGAAAGTTGAGGGGAAGTTGGGGAAAAATTGGGGGAAAATTGGGGGAAAATTTTAGGAAAATTTTGGGAAATTTTAGAAATTGGGGAAAATTGGGGAAATATTGGGGAAAAATTGGGGGAAAAATGGGGAAAATTGGGGAAAATTTGATGTAAAATTGCAGAAAAATTAGGAAATATTGAGGGAAAATTGGAAAAAAATGGGAGAAAATTTGGGGGAAATTGGGGGAAAATTTGGGAAAAAGGGGGGGAATTATGGGGGAAAATTGGGGAAAAATTGGGGGAAAATTGGGAAAAATTTTAGGGAAAATTGGAAAAAATTTTGGGGAAAATTGGGAAAAATTTTGGGGAAAATTGGGGGAAGATTGGGAAATAATTGGGGGAAAGTGTGGGAAAAAAGGGAGGGAAATATGAGGAAAATTGGGGAAAAATTGGGGAAAAATTGGGGGGAAATTGGGGAGAAGTTGGGGGAAATTGGGGAAAAATTGGGGAAAATTGGGGAAAATTGGGGAAATTGGGGAAATTGGGGAAATTTTGGGGAAAAAAATGGGGAAAATTGGGAAAATTGGGGGAAATTAAGAAAAAATGAGGGAGAAATTGGGAAAAATTGGTGGGAAAATGGGGAAAATCGGGGGGAATTAAAAAATTGGGGAAAAATAGGGGAAAATTGGGGGAAAATTGGGGAAAATATGGGGGAAAATTGGTGGAAAATGGGGAAAATTGGGGAAATATTGGGGGGAAAATTGGGGGGAATTGGGGGGAAAATTGGGGGAAAATTGGAGGAAATTGGGGAAAAATTTGGGGGGAAATTGGGGAAAAAAAATTGGGGAAAAAATTTTTGGAAATTGGGGAAAATTTGGGGAAATTAAAAATTGGGGGGAATTGGGGGGGAAAATTGGGGAAAAATTGTGGAAAATTGGGGAAAAATTGGGGGAAAATAGAGAAAAATTGGGGAAAATTGCAGGAAAATTGGGGAAATTTTGGGAATTTTGGGGGATTTTTTTCAGATTTTTAGGGTTTTTGAGAAAATTTGTAGGGAGGATTTTGAGGAAAATCACCAAAAAATTTTGAGAATTTTTTCAAAAAATTTGGGGATTTCTTAAGGATTTTTTTGGTTATTTTTGGAGGATTTCTTGGGAAATTTTGGGGATTTTTTGGGAATTTTTGGGGATTTTTTGGGAAAATTATGGGATTTTTTTTGCAATTTTTGGGGGGTTTCTTGGGGATTTTTTGGGAATTTTTTTTTATTTTTTCATTTTTTTTGGGGATTTTTTGGGATTTTTTTTCATTTTGGGAAATTTTTGGAAATTTTATTGGGATTTTGGGGAATTTTTGGGAAATTTATTGGGATTTTTTGAATTTTTGGAGATTTTTTTTGTTTGGGATTTTTGGGAACATTTTGGGATTTTTTGGAAATTTTTGGGGATATTTCTTGGGGATTTTTTTAAATTTTATTTTGGGGGGTTTTTTGGGAATTTTGGGAAATTTTTTTGGGATTTTGGGGGATTTTTGGGAAATTTTTTTTTTTTTCTTTTTGGGAATTTTTTGGAATTTCTTAGGGTTTCTTGGGAATTTTGGGGAGATTTTTTTCGGGAAAGTTTGGGGAATTTATTGAGAATTTATTGGGATTTTGGGGG
This sequence comes from Emberiza elegans, assembly GCA_024865655.1. Classification (NCBI taxonomy): domain Eukaryota; kingdom Metazoa; phylum Chordata; class Aves; order Passeriformes; family Fringillidae; genus Emberiza; species Emberiza elegans. Next base: position 39,033 of record JALJVW010003588.1, on the reverse strand, counting down.
GATTTTGGGAGATTTTTTGGGGTTTCTTTTGATATTTTTGGGGATTTTTTCCTGTAATTTTTAATGAATTAATTTCTGATTTTTTTAAAGATTATTTTTGGCCTAAAATTCCATTTTAAATCCAATTTTTTTTTATTTTAGGGCGGCAGTAATTTAAGGATTTTGGGCTTGGTGAAATCCGATGAGGGATTTTATCAATGCAGGGCCCAGAACGAAGCTGGGAATATCCAAAGCATCGCCCAACTCATCGTCCTCGAGCCGGGTAAAGGACGGAAAAAATTGGAATTTTTTGGGGAAAATTCGGGAAATTTTTAAATTTAATTGGAAAATATTTGAGGATTTTTTTTTGAAATTTCAGGAATTTTTAAAAAATTCCCATTTTTCCCGCCTTTTTCCCCTCAGAGCTTGCTGACCCCGCCCTCCTCCCCTCAGGCCCCTCCTCGCCCTCATTTTTTCCACTTTTTTCCTCAATTTTTCCCCTTTCTTCTTCAAAATTTCCCCCATTTTCCTCCCTTTTCCTCATTTTAACCCATTTTTATCCAAATTTCCCCATTTTCTCCTATTTTTTATCCCCTCTCCCCTCAGCACTGACGTTTTCCTGCCTTTTTCCCCTCAGAGCTCGCTGACCCCGCCCTCCTCCCCTCAGCCCCTCCGGCCCCTCCTCTCCCTTATTTTTCCCCCTTTTTCCTAATTTTTTCCCTTTTTTCCTCAATCTTTTTCCCATTTTTCTCATTTTTCCTCACTTTAACCCATTTTTATCCAAATTTCCTCATTTTCTCCTATTTTTTATCCCCTCTCCCCTCAGCACTGACATTTTCCTGCCTTTTTCCCCCTCAGAGCTCGCCGACCCCGCCCTCCTCCCCTCAGCCCCTCAGGCCCGTCCTCGCCCTCATTTTTCCCCCTTTTTCCCTCAATTTCCCCCCTTTTTTCTTCAAAATTTTCCCCATTTTCCTCCCTTTCCCTCATTTTAACCCATTTTTACCCCTTTTTTTTCCAATTTTCCTAATTTTTTCCTATTTTTTATCCCCTCTCCCCTCAGCACTGACATTTTCCTGCCTTTTTCCCCTCAGAGCTCGCCGACCCCGCCCTCCTCCCCTCAGCCCCTCAGGCCCCTCCTCGCCCTCATTTTTTCCCCTTTTTTCCTCAATTTCCCCCCTTTTTTCTTCAAAAATTTCCCAATTTTCCTCCCTTTTCCTAATTTTAACCCATTTTTATTCATTTTTTATCTAATTTTCCCCATTTTTTCCTATTTTTTATCCCCTCTCCCCTCAGCGCTGACGTTTTCCCGCCTTTTCCCCCTCAGAGCTCGCTGACCCCGCCCTCCTCCCCTCAGCACCTGCGGCCCCTCCTCACCCTCATTTTTTCCCCTTTCTGCCTCAATTTTTCCCCTTTTTTATTCAAAATTTCTCCCATTTTCCTCCCTTTTCCTAATTTTAACCCATTTTTATTCATTTTTTATCTAATTTCCCCATTTTTCCTATTTTTTATCCCCTCTCCCCTCAGCACTGACATTTTCCTGCCTTTTTCCCCCTCAGAGCTCGCCGACCCCGCCTTCCTCCCCTCAGCCCCTCAGGCCCCTCCTCGCCCTCATTTTTCCCCCTTTTTCCCTCAATTTCCCCCCTTTTTTCTTCAAAATTTTCCCCATTTTCCTCCCTTTCCCTCATTTTAACCCATTTTTACCCCTTTTTTTTTCCAATTTTCCTAATTTTTTCCTATTTTTAATCCCCTCTCCCCTCAGCAATGACGTTTTCCCGCCTTTTTCCCCCTCAGAGCTCGCCGACCCCACCCTCCTCCCCTCAGCCCCTCAGCACCTGCGGTCCCTCCTCACCCTCATTTTTTCCCCTTTCTGCCTCAATTTTCCCCCTTTTTTTATTCAAAATTTCTCCCATTTTCCTCCCTTTTCCTAATTTTAACCCATTTTTATTCATTTTTTATCTAATTTTCCCCATTTTTTCCTTTTTTATCCCTCTCCCCTCAGCACTGACATTTTCCTGCCTTTTTCCCCTCAGAGCTCCTTTGGCCCCCCTTCCCTCCTCAGCCCCTCAGGCCCCTCCTCGCCCTCATTTTTTTCCCCTTTTTCCTCAATTTCCCCCCTTTTCTTCAAAATTTTTCCCAATTTTCCTCCCTTTCCTAATTTTAACCCATTTTAATTCATTTTTTATCTAATTTTCCCCATTTTTTCCTATTTTTTATCCCCTCTCCCCTCAGCACTGACATTTTCCTGCCTTTTGCCCCCTCAGAGCTCGGAGCTTTTATCTCCTCCCCTCAGGCGCCTCAGGCCCCCTTTTCCTTTTATTTTTTTTCCCCTTTTTTCCCTCATTTTTTTTCCCATTTTCCTCATTTTTCCTCACTTTAACCCATTTTTATCCAATTTTCGTCATTTTCCCCGATTTTTTTATCCCTATTTCCCCTCAGCGCTGACGTTTTCACGCCTTTTTCCCCTCAGAGCTCGCTGACCCCACCCTCCTCCCCTCAGCACCTTCAGCCCCCTCCTTGCCCTCATTTTCCCCCCTTTTTCCTCAAATTTTCCTCAAAAATTTCCCAATTTTTTCCCATTTTCCTCCCTTTTCCTCATTTTAACCCATTTTTACCCCTTTTTTTCCAATTTTCCTCATTTTTTCCTGTTTTTTATCCCCTCTCCCCTCAGCACTGACGTTTTTTTTTCCCTTTTTTCCTCAGAGCTTTTTTTTAGGGGTTTGACCCCGGCCTCCTCCCTCAGCCCCTCAGTACCTCAAATTTGCCTCCTCGCCCTCATTTTTTCCCCTTTTTTCCTCAATTTCCCCCATTTTTTCTTCAAAAATTTCCCAATTTTCCTCCCTGTTCCTAATTTTAACCCATTTTAATTCATTTTTTATCTAATTTTCCCCATTTATTCCTATTTTTTATCCCCTCTCCCCTCAGCACTGACATTTTCCTGCCTTTTGCCCCCTCAGAGCTTTTTGAGGGGCCCTCCTCCCCTCAGCCCCTCAGGCCCCTCAGGCCCCTCCTAGCCCTCATTTTTCCCCTTTTTTCCCTCAGTTTTCCCCATTTTCCTTTTTTTTCCTCACTTTAACCCATTTTTTTCCCATTTTCCTCATTTTTTCCTATTTTTTATCCCCTCTCCCCTCAGCCCTGACGTTTTCCCGCCTTTTTCCCCTCAGAGCTCGCTGACCCCACCCTCCTCCCCTCAGCACCTTGAGCCCCCTCCTTGCCCTCATTTCCCCCCCTTTGTTCCTCAAATTTTCCTCAAAAATTTCCCAATTTTTTCCCATTTTCCTCCTTTTTCCTCACTTTAACCCATTTTTATCCAAATTTCCTCATTTTCTCCTATTTTTTATCCGCTCTCCCCTCAGCGCTGACGTTTTCCCGCCTTTTTCCCCTCAGAGCTCGCCGACCCCCGCCGTCCTCCCCTCAGGCCCCTCCTCGCCCTCATTTTTCCCCCTTTTTTCCTAATTTTTTCCCCTTTTTTTCCTCATTTTTTCCCCATTTTCCTCCTTTTTCCTCATTTTAACCCATTTTTATCCTATTTTCCTCCTTTTTCCTATTTTTTATCCCCTCTCCCCTCAGCACTGACGTTTGCCCGCCTTTTTCCCCTCAGAGCTCGCCGACCCCCGCCCTCCTCCCCTCATCCCCTCAGCACCTGCGGCCCCTCCTCGCCCGCATTTTTCCCCCTTTTATCCTCACTTTTTCCCCTTTTTTCTTCAAAATTTTCCGAATTTTCCTCCTTTTCCTCACTTTAACCCATTTTAATCCAAATTTCCTCATTTTCTCCTATTTTTTATCCCCTCTCCCCTCAGCACTGACGTTTGCCCGCCTTTTTCCCCTCAGAGCTCGCTGACCCCGCCCTCCTCCCCTCAGCCCCTCAGCACCTGAGGCCCTCGCTCGTCTCCAGCCGCTCCATCCGCCTGTCATGGCGGCCGCCCTCAGAGCCTCGGGGCAGCCTCCTGCACTACACCGTCCTCTACTCCCGGGAAGGAGCTGCCAGGTTGGGAATTTTTCCTTAACATTCTTGGGATTTGGGAAAATTTGGGATTTTTATGGGTTTTTTAGGGGATTTAAGGTTTTTTTTTTGGGATTTTAAAAGGTTTTTTTTGGGATTTTTGGAGGCATTTCTGAGGGGTTCCGTGAGGGGGTTGTGAGGGATTCTGAGGGCAATTTTGCAAATTTTCCATGGAGTTTTTTTTTTTAATATTTTAAAGGGAATTTTTCCATGGAATTCTTGGGATTTAGGAAAATTTGAGAATTTTTATGGGGTTTTGGGGGGATTTAAGGGTTTTCTTCCTGGGATTTTTTAGGGTTTTTTGGAGGCATTTCTGAAGGGTTCTGTGAGGGGGTTGTGAGGGATTCTGAGGGAAATTTTGCAAATTTTCCATGGATTTTTTTTAATTTTTAGGGAATTTTTCCATGGAATTCTTGGGATTTGGGAAAATTTGGGAATTTTACGGGATTTTCTTGGGATTTAATTTTTTTCCTTTTTTTTTAGGATTTTTTTAGGGCATTTTGGAAGGAATTTCTGAGGGGTTCTGAGGCCTTTCTGAAGTATCCTGAGGGAGATTTGAGGCTTTATTTTGATTTTTTGGGGGAATTTTTCCTTATAATTCTTGGAATTTGGGAAAATTTGGGAATTTTATGTTTTTGGGGGGGATTTAAATTTTTTCTGGATTTTAAAAAGATTTTTAATGGAATTTTTGGGGATTTTAAAGGAAATTTTTAGGAATTTTTCAGGGTTTTTTAGGGATTTTAAAGGAATTTTTAAGGAATATTTTGGGAATTTTTTTAGGAATTTTCAGGAAATTTTTAGGAACTTTTTAGGGATTTTAAAGGAATTTTGCAGGAATTTTTAGGATTTATTTTGGGAATTTTGTGGGATTTTTTGGGGATTTTTGGGGGATTTTTGGGGGATTTTTTGGGAATTTGGGGGAAAAAAGGTTTTTAAGGATTTTTTTAAATTTTTAGGGAATTTTTTGGGTTTTCAAATTGGATTTTTGGATTTTTTTTGGAATTTCTTGGGATATTTTGGGGGATTTTTTTTGAATTTCTGGGGATTTTTTGGGATTATTTGGGAATTTTTTGGGGATTTTTAAGGATTTTTTGGGGATTTTTAGGGTTTTTAGAATTTTGGGGATTTTTAAAATTTTTGGGGATTTTGGGGAATTTTTTTGGGAAACTTTTTTGAGAATTTTTAGGGAATTTTTTGGAATTTTGGGGGAATTTTTGGGATTTTTGGGGATTTTTGGGATTTTTTGGGGCATTTTTGGGGGTTTTGGGAATTTTAGGGATTTTTTTTGAAATTTTTGGGGATTTTTGGGGGGAATTTTTGGGGATTTTTTTTTGATTTTTGGGGAATTTTTGGGGGATTTTTTGGGGTTTTTAGGAATTTTTGGGGGAATTTTTTTTAATTTGGGGAATTTTTTGTGAATTTTTGGGAATTTTTTTGGGGATTTTTTGGGAACACTTTTGGGATTTTTTTGGAATTTTTGGGGATATTTTGGGATTTTGGGGGGAATTTTTGTGGGGGTTTTCTGGGGAATTTTGGGGAATTTTTTGGGGAATTTTTGGAATTATTTGGGAATTTTTGGGGAATTATTTGGGAATTTCTGGGGAATTACAAAAGTTTTTTGGGGGGAATTTTTTTTGGAATTTTTTTTTGGGAATTTTAAAGGAGTTTTTTGTGAATTTTTGGGGGGGACATTTTGGGATTTTTGGGGAATTTTAAAGGATTTTTTGGGATTTTTTTGAGAATTTTTGAGGGATTTTAAAGGATTTTTTGGGATTATTTTGGGGAATTTTTGGGGGAATTTCAAAGGATTTTTTTGTGAATTTTTGGGGAATTTTAGGAATTTTTTTGGAATTTTTTGGAATTTTTTTGGGAATTTTTGTGGAATTTTACAGGAATTTTGGGTGCAATTTCTTTATTTTAAAATGAAATTTCTCTGATTTTTTGTCCCTTTTTTGAGATTTCTTTCCCATTTTTCCATGGAATTTCAGGATTTTTCCCAAAACCTCTCAGATTTAATATTTAAAATTAATTTGGGGACTTTTTAATGAATTTTTTCCCAAAAAATTCAAATTTTTTTCCATTTTCTTTTAGGGAAAGAGCCTTGAACACCTCAGAGCTGGGAATTTCCGTGGGCGATTTGGAGCCGGGAAATTCCTACAAATTCCGAATTTTCGCTTCCAACCAATTCGGGAGCGGCAAAATTTCCCCGGCGCTGAAAATTTCCACCCCTGCCGAAGGTGAGTGCCAGAAAATTGGGGAATTTTTGGGAAAAATTGGGAATTTTTGGGGAAAAAATTGGGAAAAATTTGTGTAATTTTTGGGATTTTTTTTGGGATTTTTAATTGAATTTTTTGTGGATTTTTTGGGATTTTTTGGGGATTTTAAATTGAATTTTTTGGGATTTTTAATTCAATTTTTTGGGATTTTTTGTGGATTTTTTGGGGATTTTTTGGAGGAATTTTAGGGATTTTGGGGATTTTTAATTGAAATTTTTTGGGATTTTGAATTGAATTTTTTGGGATTTATTTTTATTTTTAATGGAATTTTTGGGATTTTTAATTGAATTTTTTTGGATTTTTTTGGATTTTTAATTGAATTTTTTGGGATTTTTTTTGATTTTTAATTGAATTTTTTTGGGTTTTTATTTGGATTTTTAATTGAATTTTTTGGGATTTTTTTTGATTTTTAATTGAATTTTTTGGGATTTTTAATGGAATTTTTGGGACTTTTTTTGGGATTTTTAATTGAATTTTTTGGGATTTTTAATTCAATTTTTTGGGATTTTTTGTGGATTTTTTTGGGATTTTTGGGGGACTTTTTGGGATATTTTTTACGGAATTTTGGGATTTTTTTGATGGAATTTTGGCATTTTTTATGGATTTTTTAGGGGTTTTTTGGGATTTTTTGGGCAAATTTTTGGGATTTTTTCATGGAATTTTTGGGGGAATTTTTTGGGATATTTTTGGGATTTTTTTTTTATTTTTTTTGATTCTTAATTGAATTTTTGGGATTTTTTGGGAATTTTTGTGGGATTTTAAATTGGATTTTTAGGGGATTTTTTTGGGATTTTTAATTAAATTTTTTGGGATTTTTTGAGGAATTTTGGGGATTTTTTGAGATTTTTAATTGAAGTTTTTGAGGTTTTTGGGGGATTTTTTGTGGGTTTTTTGGGGGATTTTTTGGGATTTTTGGGGATTTTTTTCATGGAAATTTGGGATTTTTTAGGATTTTTTTGGGGGATTTTTTGGAGATTTTTTGTGGATTTTTTGTGGATTTTTTGGACATTTTTTGGAGATTTTTTAAATGGAATTTTGGGAATTTTTAATTGAATTTTTTTGGATTTTTTTGGAGGAATTTTGGGACTTTTTGGAGATTTTTGGGGATTTTTTTTGGGATTTTTGGGGAAATTTTTGGGATTTTTTCAGCCAATTTTTTTCAAAAAAAATCCGGCTTTTAATTTCCCCCTGCCGAAGGTGAGTGCCAGAAAATTGGGGAATTTTTGGGGAAAATTTGGGAAAAATTGGGAAAAATTTGTGGAATTTTTGGGATTTTTTTTGGATTTTAAATTGATTTTTTTGTGGATTTTTTGGGGATTTTTTGGGATTTTTTGGGGATTTTAAATTGAATTTTTTAGGATTTTTAATTGAATTTTTTGGGATTTTTTGTGGATTTTTTGGGATTTTTAATTGAATTTTTTGGGATTTTTTTGGGGATTTTTAATTGAAATTTTTTGGGATTTTTTGTGGATTTTTTTGGGATTTTTGGGGGAATTTTTGGGATTTTTTTCACGGAATTTTGGGATTTTTTTCATGGAAATTTGGGATTTTTTTCATGGAATTTTGGGATTTTTAATGGATTTTTTAGGGATTTTTTGGGATTTTTTAGGCAAATTTTTGGGATTTTTTTAATGGAATTTTTTATATTTTTTTGGATTTTTTTTTTTATTTTTTTAGGGATTTTTTGGGGATTTTTTTGGATTTTTTAGGGAATTTTTGGGATTTCTGGGGGAATTTTTGAGGAATTTTTGGGATTTTTTTCATGGAAATTTGGGATTTTTTTGGGATTTTTTTGGGGAATTTTTTTCATTTTTGGGAATTTTTGGATTTTTTTCCCTTTTTGGTTTTTTTTTTGGGGATTTTTGGAGATTTTTTGATTTTTGTGGGATTTTTTTTTGGATTTTTTGGATTTTTTTTTTATTTTTAATTGGGAATTTTTGGGGATTTTTTTGGGAATTTTTTTGATTTTTGGTTTTTAGGATTTTTGGTTTTTTGGGGATTTTTTGGGGGATTTTTTGTGGGAATTTTGGGGATTTTTTGAGGGGATTTTTGGATTTTTTTGGGGAATTTTTTTTTTTTTGAAGAATTTTAGGGATTTTTTGGGATTTTTGTTTTTTTTTGGGGGTTTAATTGAATTTTTTGGGAATTTTTTTGGGGAAATTTTTTTTTTGATTTTTAATGAGATTTTTGGGGATTTTTTTTTATTTTTAAATAGAATTTTTTGGGGGATTTTTGGGTATTTTTAAAAATTTTTTCCTGAAATTTTTTTGGATTTTTTGTGGATTTTTTCCCAATATTTTTTTTCTTTTCCTTTTTTGGGGATTTTTTGTGGATTTTTTTTTTAATTTTTAATTGAATTTTTTTTTGATTTTTCATGGAAAAGATTTCCAAAAAACCCCAAAAAATCTCCTAAAAAATCCTCAAAAATTCCTTCAAAAATCCCTTTAAAAATCCCAAAAAATTCCCAAAAATTGCCCCCAGAATTCCCAAAAAATCCCTAAAAATTCCTTCAAAAATTTTCCAAAAATCTCCCAAAATTCTTCCAAAAATCCCCAAAAAATCCCCCAAAATTCCCCAAAAAATCCCCAAAAATTCCCCAAAAATCCCCAAAAAATCCCCCAAAATTTTCCCAAAAAATTTCCCAAAATCCCCAAAATCCAAAAATTCTAAAATCCCCCAAAATTTCCCCCCCAAATCCCCACAAAAAAAAATTCCCAAAAAATTCCCCCCAAAATCCCCCAAAATCCCCCAAAAATCCCCCAAAATTCCTCCCAAAATCCCCCAAATCCCAAAAAATCCCCAAAATTCAGAAAATCCCCAAAAATCCACAAAAATTCCCAAAAATTCCTCCAAATCCCCAAAAATTCCCCAAAATTCCCCAAAAATCCCCAAAATCCCAAAATTCCCAAAATTCAGAAAAATTCCCCAAAAATTCAAAAAAATCCCAAAAATTCCCAAAAAATTATTCCAAAATCCCCAAAAATTCAGAAAAAAATCCCCAAAATATCCCTAAAAATCCACAAAAAATCCCCAAAAAATCCCCAAAAATCCCCAAAAATCCCCTAAAAATCCCCCAAAAAATCAGAAAAAAATCCCCAAAAAATCAGAAAAAAATCCCCAAAAAATCCCCAAAATTTCAGAAAAAATGCCCAAAAAATCCCCAAAAAATTCCCCAAAAATTCCCCAAAAATTCCCAAAAAATCATCCAAAAATCCTCAAAAATTCATTCCAAAATTCCCAAAAATCCCAAAATCCCCAAAAATCCCCAAAAATTCCCCCCAAAATCCCCCCAAAATTCCCAAAAAATCCCCCCAAAAATCCAAAAAAATCCCACAAAAATCCCCCAAAAAGCCCAAAAAATTCCCCCCAAAATCCCAAAAAAATTTCCAAAAATTAATTAAAAAATCCTAAAAAATCCCCCAAAATTCAGAAAAAAATCCCCAAAAATTCAGAAAAAAATCCCCAAAAATCCCCAAAAAAATCCCCCAGAAAATCCCAAAAAATCCCCAAAAATTCAGAAAAAATCCCTAAAAATCCTAAAAATCCCCAAAATTTTGGGAAAAAAATTCCCAAAATCCCCCTTCAAATCCCAAAAAAATTCAGAAAAAATTGGAAAAAATCCCCAAAAACTCCCAAAAAATCCCCAAAAAAATCCCAAAAAATCCCCCAAAATTCAGAAAAAAATCGCCAAAAAATCCCCAAAAAATCCCTAAAAATCCACAAAAAATCCTAAAAAAAATCTCCCCAAAATCCCAAAAAAATCCCAAAAAATCCCCCCAAATTCCCCAAAAAATCCCCCAAAATTTCCCAAAAAAATCCCCAAAAATTTCAATTTCAAGCCCTAAAACCCCCCGAAAAATTCCAAAAAAATTCCCCAAAATTCCCCAGCTTCTCCTTTCCTTATTTAAATCCATTTTTTGTTTCTAATTAACATTTTAATTAATTATTTTTAATTAATTTGAGGCCTGGAGGGGAAAATTTTGGGCAATTTTCTCGGCCTGGGTGGGAGCGGAGGCAGGGAAAATTTTTCCCAATTTTTAAAAAGTGGGGAAAAATTTGGGGAAAATTGGGGAAAATTTGGGGAAAAATTGGGGAAAAATTTGGGAAAGTTGGGGAAAAATTAGGAAAATTTGGGAAAAATTTAGGAAAATTGGGGAAAATTCCCAAAATTCCCCAAAATTTGGGAAAAATTTTCCCAAATTTGAGGAAAAATTTGGGGAAAAATTTCCCCAATTTTCCCAAATTGGGGGAAAATTTTTTCCCAATTTTTTTCCCAATTTTTCCCAAATTTTTTTCTCCAAATTTTCCCCAAAAAAATTGGGGAAAATTTTCCCCAAAAATTTGGGGAAAATTTCCCCCAATTGGGAAAATTGGGGAAAAATTGGGGAAAATTTTTGGGGAAAGGGGAAAATTGGGGAAAATTTGGGAAAAATTTTCATCCAAAATTAATTTGGGGTCAAAAAACCCAAAAGTTGGGAAAAATTTGGAAAATTGGGGAAAAAATTGGGGAAAATTTATTTTTCTGGGGAAAAATTTTCCTTTTCCCTAAAATTTGGGGAAAATTTTTGGGAAAAATTGGGGAAATTAGGGAAAAAAATTGGGGGAAAATTGGGGTCCTGAATTGGGGAAAATTTGGGAAAATTTTGGGAAAATTGGGAAAATTTTCTCCCAAATTGGGGAAAAATCAAAATTGGGGGAAAGTTGGGAAAAAAAAAAAATTGGGAAAATTTTCCAAATTGGGAAATAAATTGGGAAAATTTGGGGAAAATTTGGGGAAAAATTGGGGAAAATTGGGGAAAAAATGGAGAAAAAATGGGGAAAAATCAATCAAAAAACCACAAAAACTCGATTTTTTTTGGATTTTCACCGGATTTTTTATCAACTAATTAAAAATTTAAATTTTTTTGCATAATTAATTAAAACTTAATTTCTTTCCCAGAATCTCAGGTCCCTGAGCAGCCCAGCTCGCTGCAGGCTCGGCCTTTACCCGCGGGCATCGCGTTGACTTGGGGTCCCCCCTCGAACCCCGAAATTCCCATCCGGGGTTTCCTCATCGGGTACGGCGTGGGCAGCCCCTATGCCCACACCCTCAGGGTTGGCAGCGATCTCAGATCCTACAGCATCCTTAATTTGGGTAATTAGTCATTAATTAATTCCAAAAATTCATTAATTTATTCCAAATATTCCTCCCGTACCCCTCCATTCCCATCCGGGGTTTCCTCATCGGGTACGGCGTGGGCAGCCCCTATGCCCACACCCTCAGGGTTGGCAGCGATCTCAGATCCTACAACATCCTTCATTTAGGTAATTAGTCATTAATTAATTCCAAAAATTCATTAATTTATTCCAAAAATTTTCCCCGTTTTTTTTTTTTTGATTTTTTTTCTGATTTTTTTCCCATTTTTTTCTGATTTTTTCATTTTTTTCCCAATTTTTCCCCAATTTTTTCCCAATTTTCCCCCAATTTTTCCCAAATTTTTCCCAATTTTCCCCAATTTTTCCCCATTTTTTCCCAATTTTTCCCAATTTTTCCCCAATTTTCTCCCAATTTTTCCCCAATTTTTGTCAATTTTTCCCCCATTTTTCCCAAATTTTCTCCCAATTTTCTCCCAATTTTCCACCCAATTTTCCCCAATTTTTCCCAAATTTTCCCCAAATTTTCCCCATTTTTCTCCCAATTTCCGCCCCAATTTTCGTCCAATTTTCCCCAATTTTTCCCCATTTTTCCCCATTTTCCCCAATTTTTCTCTAATTTTCCCCAATTTTTCCCCCATTTTATTCTCTATTTTTCCCCAATTTTCCCCAAATTTTCCCCCAATTTTTCCCAAATTTCCCCCCAATTTTCCCCCAATTTTTCCCCAATTTTACCCAAATTTTCTCCAATTTTCCCAATTTTCCCCCAATTTTTTCCCAAATTTTCCCCAACTTTTCCCCAATTTTCCCCCAATTTTTTCCCATTTTTCCCCCAATTTTTCTCCAATTTTCTCCCAATTTTTCCCCAATTTTTCTCCAATTTTCCCCCAATTTTCCTTCATTTTATTCTCAATTTTCCCCCATTTTTTCCCCAAATTTTCTTCATTTTTCTCCCAATTTTTCCCCAATTTCCCCAATTTTTCTCCATTTTTTCTCCAATTTTCCCCCATTTTTTCCCAATTTTTCTCCAATTTTCCCCCCAATTTTCTCCCAATTTCCCCCAAATTTTCTCCAAATTTTCCCCCAATTTTCCTTCATTTTATTCTCAATTTTCCCCCATTTTTCCCCAATTTTCCTTCATTTTATTCTCAAAATTTTCCCCAATTTTCCCCAATTTTTTCCCAAATTTTCCCCAATTTTTTCCCCAATTTTTCCCCAATTTTTCCCCAATTTTTCCCCAATTTTTCCCCAATTTTTCCCCATTTTTGCTCCATTTTTTCTCAAATTTTTTCCAATTTTTCTCCTCTTTTTCTCCAATTTTCCCGCAATTTTTCCCTAATTTTTCTCCAATTTTTTCTCAAATTTTCTCCACATTTTCTCTAATTTTTCCAAATTTTTCCTCAAATTTTCGCCAGTTTTTCCCCAAATTTCCCCCAATTTTCCCCAAATTTTCTTCATTTTTCTCCCAATTTTTCCCAATTTTTCCCCAATTTTCCCCCAATTTTTCCCCAATTTTTTCTGGATTTTCCCCCAATTTTTCTCCAATTTTAATTCAATTTCTTTAATTTTCCCCATTTTTTTTATTTTTTTCATTTTTCCCACCCATCCCATTTTCACAATTTTCACTGAAATTTTCAACAATTTTCCCCAATTTTCCCTTTTTTCCCACAAAAGCTGCCCCAAAAAAATGAGAAAAATTCAATTTATTTTGGGGAAAAATTGGGGAAAAATTTTCCCTAATTTTTTCCCAATTTTCCCCAAAAAATGGGGAAAAATTGAGGAAATGAAATTTCCCCAAAAATCCCCAATTTTCCCCAATAAATTGGGGAATTTTCCCCCAATTTTCTCCAAAAAATTTCCCCAAAATTTCCCCAAAATTCCCAAAAATTCCCCAAAATTTTTCTCCCAAATTTTCTCCAAAAAAGGAATTTTGGGAATTTCTCCCCAATTTTCTCCCAAAATTTCCCAAAAATGGAACAAATTTCTCAATTTCCCCATATTTATTAATCTTTTTTTTTCTTTTCTCCCCCATTTTCTTCAAATTTTATTTTTTTTCCCAATTTCCCCAATTTTTCCCAATTTTCCCCCCAATTTTTCCCCATTTTCCCCCAATTTTTCCCCAATTTTATTCCAATTTTTCTATCATTTTTGGAAAATTTTTCCCAAATTTTCCCCAATTTTCCCCCAAATTCCCCCAATTTTCCCCCAATTTTTCCCCAATTTTTCTCCTTTTTCCCCCAATTTTTCCCTAACTTTTCTCAATTTTTCCCCATTTTTTTTTCCAAATTTTCTCCCAATTTTTCCTTATTTTATTCTCATTTTCCCCCCAATTTTCCCCAATTTTTCTCCAAATTTTCCCCAATTTCCCCCATTTTTTTCCCCATTTTTCTCCAATTTTCTCCCATTTTTCCCCCAATTTTCCCCAAATTTTCCCCAATTTTCCCCCAAATTTTCCCCCATTTTTCCCATTTTATTTTCATTTTTCCCCCAATTTTCCCCAAATTTCCCCAAATTTTCCCCAATTTCCCCCCAATTTTCCCCCATTTTTTCCCCATTTTTCCCCATTTTATTTTCATTTTTCCACCAATTTTTCTCCCATTTCCCCCCATTTTTCCCCAATTTTTCCCAAATTTTCTCCCATTTTTTCTCCAATTTTCTCCCAATTTTCCCCAATTTTCTCCCAATTTTTCTCCATTTTATTCTCATTTTCCCCCCATTTTTTGCCAATTTCTCCCCAATTTTCCCCCATTTTTCCTCCAATTTCTCCCCAAATTTTCCCCAAATTTTCCCCAATTTCCCCCCAATTTCCCCCAATTTTCTCCCAATTTTTCTCCAATTTTTCCTTGTTTAATTCTCATTTTTCTCCCATTTTTTTCCAAATTTTCCCCCAATTTTCCCCCATTTTTCCTCCAATTTTTCCCCAAATTTTCCCCAATTTCCCCCAAATTTCCCCCAAATTTCCCCCCATTTTTTCCTATTTTATTTTGATTTTTTCCCCAATTTTTCTCCCATTTCCCCCCAATTTTTCTCCCATTTCCTCCCAAATTTTCCCCATTTCTCCCGCAATTTTCCCCCAATTTTTCTCCCAATTTTTCCCCAATTTTTTCCCCATTTTCCCCAATTTTATTTTAATTTTTCCACCAATTTTTCTCCCATTTTCCCCAAATTTTCCCCCAAATTCCCCCAAATTTTCCCCAATTTTTTCCCAAATTTTTCTCCTTTTTCCCCCAATTTTCCCCTAACTTTTCTCAATTTTCCCCCATTTTTTCCCCAATTTTTCCTAATTTTTCTCCAATTTTTCCCCATTTTATTCTCATTTTCCCCCCAATTTTCCCCAATTTTTTTCCGAATTTTCCCCCATTTTTCTCCAATTTTTCCTCATTTTATTCTCATTTTTCCCCCATTTTTTCTCCAATTTTCTCCCAATTTTCCCCAATTTTTCTCCCATTTTCCTCAAATTTTCCCCCAATTTTTTCCCCAATTTTCCCCCAAATTTTCCCCAATTTCCCCCCAAATTTTCCCATTTTATTTTCATTTTTCCCCCAATTTTTCTCCCATTTCCCCCAATTTTTCCCCAATTTTTCCCCCATTTTATTCTCATTTTCCCCCAATTTTCCCCCCAATTTTCCCCCAATTTCCCCAATTTTTTCCCAAATTTCCCAAATTTTCCCCCAAATCATCCCAATTTTTCTAATTTCCCCAATTTTCCCCCATAAATTTTAAAAAATTCCCAATTTTTCCCCCAATTTTCCCCCAAATTTCCCCCAATTTTTCCCCCATTTTTCCCCCAATTTTCCCCAATTTCCCCCCAATTTTTCCCCCATTTTTCCCCATTTTTTCCCTCAAAATTTTCCCCAAATTTTCCCAATTTTTCCCAACTTTTTCCCCATTTTTCCCCATTTTTTCTTCCCCCCCCATTTCCAATTTTTCCCCAATTTTTCCCCACTTCCGTGCCGGATTTTTTCCCTCTCCTCCCCCCCCGTTTTCGTCAATTTTTCCCAAATTTCCGACTTTTCCCAATTTCTCCTGGGCCGACAATTTTTTTTCCCAAAATTCCCAAAATTTCCCCAAAATCCCAAAAATTCCCAACTCCTTCTACAATTTTCCCCTTTTTCATTTTCATAGCATTTTTTTCCCCAAAAAATCCCCAAAAATTTCCCAATTTTCCAAAAATTTCCCCCAAAATTCCCAAAAATTTTCAAAAATTTTCAAAAATTCCCCAAAATTCCACAAAAATTCCCCAAAATTTTTCCAAAAATTTTTCCCAAAATTTCCCCAAAATTCCCCAAAATTTCCCCAATTTTTTCCCCAAAAATTCCAAAAAAATTCCTAAAAAATTCCAATTTTCTCCCAACTTTCTCCCAATTTTTCTCCCAATTTTTCTCCAATTTTTCCCCAAATTTCTCCCATTTTTTCCCAATTTTTCCCCATTTTTTCTCCCAATTTTCCCCAATTTTTCCCCATTTTTCTCCCAATTTTCCTCTGATTTTTCCCACTTTTCCCCCAATTTTCCCCCAATTTTTCTCCAATTTTTCCCCAATTTTTCCCCAATTTTTCCCCAATTTTTTCCCAATTTTCTCCAATTTTTCCCCATTTTTTCTCCAATTTTTTCCAAATTTTCTCCCAATTTTTCTCCCAATTTTCCCCAATTTTTCCCCAAATTTTTTCCCAATTTTCCCCCAATTTCCCCCAAATTTTCCCCCAATTTTCCCCCCATTTCCCCCCACAATTCCAACCCCAAAATTCCCAAATTTTCGGAGAAAACCCCGGAAAATTCCCAACTCCGCTTCTACACCGTCCGCTGGAGGAGCAGCTCGGCCGCCAACGCCAAAATTCAAAAAAATCCCCAAAATTTTCCCATTTTTTATCAATTTTGAGGTTTTTTTTTAAAAAATTCCCAAAAATTCCCAAAAAATTCCCAGAAAATTCCACAAAAATTCCCCCAAAAATTCCCAAAAAATTCCTCAAAAATTCCCCAAAAATTCCTCAAAAATTCCTCAAAAATTCCCCAAAAATTCCCAAAAAATTCCTTAAAAACTTCCTAAAAAATTCCAATTTTCTCCCATTTTTCCCCAAATTTTCCCCAATTTTCCCCAATTTTTCCCCAAATTTCCCCCAAGTTTTCCCACTTTTTTCCCATTTTTCTCCCAATTTTTCCCCAATTTTTTCTCCAATTTTCCCCAATTTTTCCCCAATTTTTCCCCAATTTTTTCCAAATTTTCTCCTAATTTTTCTTCCAATTTTTCCCATTTTTCTCCCAATTTTCTCCCAATTTTCCCCAATTTTTCTCCAATTTTTCCCCCAATTTTCCCAAATTTCCTCCCAATTTTTTCCCATTTTCCCCCATTTTTCCCCCAATTTTTTCCCACTTTTTTCCCAATTTTCCCCAATTTTTTACCAAATTTGTCCCAATTTTTCCCCATTTTCTCCCAATTTTTCTCCAATTTTTCCCAATTTTTTCCTGATTTTTTCCCAATTTTCCCCCAATTTTTTCCTCCAATTTTTCTCCAAATTTTTCCCAATTTTTCCCAATTTTTCCCCAATTTTTTCCCAATTTTTTCTCAATTTTCCCTCAAATTTCTCTCAATTTTCCCCAAATTTTTCCCAATTTTTCCCCATTTTTCTTCCCAATTTTCTCTCAATTTTCCCCAAATTTCCCCCATTTTTATTCCCAATTTTCCCCCAATTTTCCCCCAATTTTCTCCCATTTTCCCCTCAATTTTTCCCCTTTTTTTCCCAATTTTTTCTGTTATTTTTGGGAATTTAAATTGAATTTTTTTGGAATTTTAATGGAATTTTTAGGGAATTTTTATGAAATTTCTTGGAAATTTTAATGGAATTTTTAGAGGAATTTTTTGGGATTTTTAGGGAATTTTTTGGACAATTTTTAAGGAATTTTTGACCATTTTAAATCAAATTTTTATGGATTTTTCCCTACATTTTCCCATTTTTTAATGGAATTTTCCCCAAATTTTTCCGGATTTTTTCCCCTTTATTCCCCCACTGCCCCAATTACCCAAACCTCATTAAAAACTCATCAAAATTAATTAAAAATTTGAGGATTTTATGGAATTTTTTAGGATTTTTGGGGGATTTAAAGCAGAATTTTTGGGGAAAAATTTGGGGAAATTTTTGGAATTTTTAATGGAAATTTTTGGGTTAATTTTTTGGGAATTTTTGGAATTTTAGGGAATTTTTTTTTGAATTTTTGAAGGAATTTTTGGGGATTTTTTGGAATTTTTGAAGGAATTTTTTGGAATTTTTAGGGAATTTTTTTGAATTTTTTTTGGAATTTTTTGGAATTTTTTTGGATTTTTTGGATTTTTTTTGGAATTTTTTTTTTTAATTTTTGGGATTTTTGGAATTTTTGGAAAATTTTGGAATTTTTTAAATTTTTCCAAATTTTAAGGGAATTTTGGGGATTTTCATTTTTTTGGGAATTTTTTTGGAAATTTTTCCCAAATTTTTTTTTTGGGGATTTTTGGATTTTTGGGAATTTTGGGATTTTTTTTTCAATTTTTGAAGGAATTTTTTTTCCAATTTTTTCAATTTTTGGGAATTTTTCTGGAAAATTTAACTTTTAGGAATTTTTAGGAATTTTCCCCAATTTTGGAATTTTTTTTTTTTCCCCAATTTTTGGGTTTTTTTTTTGGAATTTTAGGGAATTTTTCCCATTTTTCTAAACTTTTAGGAACTTTTCCCCAAAGTTTTGGAATTTTTTCCCCATTTTTTGGTAATTTTTAAATTTTTTGGGGGTGGAAATTTTTTTTTTTCCCCAATTTTAAGGGAACTTTTTTTGGAATTTTTTTCCCATTTTTTCTGAAAATTTGGGAATTTTGGGAATTTTCAGGAAATTTTTTGGATTTTGAATGGAGAGAAAAAAATTTTTAAATTTTTAAAAATTTTTAAAAAATTTAGGAACTTTTGGAAATTTTCCCCATTTTTCCCAAATTTTTTCTCCCAATTTTTTTCCCTCATTTTTAGAATTTTTCCCCAATTTTTTTTTTTTTTCCCCAATTTTTTCAATTTTTGTCAATTCTTTGGATGCTTTTTAGAATTTTCTTCCTTTTTTAACCAAATTTTCCCAAATTTTGGGCAATTTCCCCAATTTTTCCCCCAAATTTTCCAACAATTTTTCCCCCATTTTAAATCAATTTTTTTTATCATTTTTTCCCATTAAAATTTTAATTATTTTTTCCCCCTTTTGGACACCTTTTAACCCTTTCCCCAACCCTTCTCAAATCAATTTTCCCCCAATTTTCCCCAATTTTGGGCCACCAGGGGCGCCCCTCCAGCCCTGGAGCCAAATTTTTCCCCAGCACCCCTCCCAAGGGGTAAATCAAAATTAAAAATCCCATTTCATTAATTAACATAAAATAGTAGCAAAACATTAGGGCAAAATTCAATTAATTTTTCCCCAATTTTTGGCTTTTTTCATTTTTTTTTGGATTTTTTCTGATTTTTTCCCATTTTTTTCCCATTTTTCCCCATTTTATTCTGATTTTTTTCCCAATTTTTGCCCAATTTTCCCCAATTTTTTCCCCATTTTTTCCCCATTTTTTCTGAAATTTTCCCCAATTTTCCCCAATTTTCCCCCATTTTTTCCCAATTTTTCCCCAATTTTTCCCCAATTTTCCCCAATTTTTCCCCAATTTTCCCCAATTTTCCCCAATTTTTTCCCAATTTTTCCCCATTTTCTCCCAATTTTTCCCCATTTTTTTCCCATTTTTTTCCCAATTTTCCCCAAATTTTCCCCAATTTTTCCCAATTTTTTCCCATTTTCCCAATTTTTCTCAATTTTCCCCTATTTTCCCCAATTTTCCCCAATTTTCCCCATTTTTCCCCAATTTTCCCCAATTTTTCCCCAATTTTCCCATTTTTTCCCAATTTTTCCCAATTTTTCCCCAATTTTCCCCCAATTTCCCCAATTTTCCCCAATTTTCCCCAATTTTCCCCCAATTTTTCAATTTTTCCCCCTTTTTTGCCCAAATTTTCCCAATTTTTCCCCAATTTTCCCCAATTTTCCCCAATTTTTCCCAAATTTTCCCCAATTTTTCCCAAATTTTCCCAATTTTTCCCAAATTTTCCCCAATTTTTCCCCAATTTTTTTAATTTTCCCCAATTTTCCCCAATTTTCCCCAATTTTCCCCCCCTAATTTTTTTCCAATTTTCCCAATTTTTCCCAATTTTCCCCAATTTTTTTCCCAATTTTTTTCCAATTTTCCCCCATTTTCCCAATTTTTAATTTTCCCCCAATTTTCCCAATTTTCCCCAATTTTCCCCAATTTTTCCCAATTTTCCCCAATTTTCCCCAATTTTTCCCAATTTTTCCCAATTTTCCCCAATTTTCCCATTTTCCCCAATTTTCCAAATTTTCCCCAATTTTTCCCAAATTTTCTCCCAATTTTCCCCCAATTTTCCCCAATTTTCCCAATTTTCCCCAATTTTTCCCCAATTTTTCCCCCATTTTTTAATTTTTTTCCCTAATTCCCCCAATTTTCCCCAATTTTTCCCCAATTTTCCCCAATTTTCCCCCAATTTTCCCCCCAATTTTCTCCCCCATTCCCCATTTTCTGCCCAAATTTTTTTCCACTTTTTTCCCAATTTTCTCCCAATTTTTCCCAATTTTTTCTCCAATTTTTCTCAATTTTCCCAATTTTTCCCACCCAATTTTTACCAATTTTCTCCCAATTTTTCCCCATTTTTCCCCAATTTTCCCCAATTTTTCCCCAATTTTTTCCCAATTTTTCCCCAATTTTTAAATTTTCCCCAATTTTCCCCAATTTTTCCCCAATTTTTCCCCAATTTTTTTTTTAATTTTTTCCCCAAATTTCCCCAATTTTTCCCCCGGGCTCAAACCAACACCCCTACGGGTTCTCCCCAAATTCTCCAATTTTTCCCAATTTTCCGCTCCAGCACCTGGAGCATGACCGCCCACGCCAGCACCCTTGAAACAGGTAAAAATCATTAATTAAACCTTAATTAATTAACATAAAATAGTAGCAAAACATTAGGACAAGAAATTCACAATTTTTCCCCAATTTTTTGGCTTTTTTCCCCCATTTTTTACCATTTTATTCTGATTTTTTCCCCATTTTTCCCCATTTTTTCCCCATTTTTCACCATTTTATTCTGATTTTTTCCCCAATTTTTCCCCAATTTTGCCCCAATTTTTCCCCAATTTTCCCCCAATTTTTCCCCAAATTTTTCCCCCAATTTTCCCCCAATTTTCCCCCAATTTTTCCCCAATTTTCCCCAATTTTTTCCCAATTTTCCCCAATTTTCCCCAAATTTTCAAAAAATCCCCAAATTTTCTCAAATTTTTCCCAATTTTCCCCAATTTTCCCAAATTTTTCCCAATTTTTTTCCCCAATTTTTTCCAAATTTTTCCCAATTTTCCCCAATTTTTCCCCAATTTTTTTTCCCCAATTTTTCCAATTTTTTCCCAATTTTTCCCCAATTTTCCCCAATTTTCCCCAATTTTTCCCAATTTTCCCCTTTTTTCCCAATTTTCCCAATTTTCCCAATTTTTCCCAATTTTCCCCAATTTTTCCCCAAAATTTTCCCAATTTCCCCCAATTTTTTTCCAATTTTCTAATTTTTCCCCAAATTTTCCCAATTTTTCCCAAAAATTCCAATTTTCCCCAATTTTCCCCAAATTTTCCCCAATTTTCCCCCAATTTCTCCCATTTTCTCCAATTTTCCCCAATTTTCCCCAAATTTTTCCCAATTTTCCCAAATTTTCCCCAATTTTCCCCCAATTTTCCTCAATTTTTTTCCAATTTTTCCCAAATTTTCTCCAAATTTTCCCAATTTTCCCCCAATTTTCCCCAATTTTCCCCAATTTTTCCCCAAATTTTCCCCAATTTTCCCCCAATTTTCCCCAATTTTCCCCCAATTTTCCCCAAATTTTCCCCAATTTTCCCCCAAATTTTCTTCAAATTTTCCCCAAATTTTCCCCATTTTTCTCCCAATTTCCCCCCCATTTTTCTCCCAATTTTCCCCAATTTTTTCCCATTTTTCCCCCAAATTTTCCCCAATTTTTTAATTTTTTCAAAAATTTTCCCCAATTTTTCCCCAATTTTTCCCCAATTTTCCCAATTTTTCCCCAATTTTTTCCCAATTTTCCCCCCATTTCCCAATTTTCCCCAAATTTTTTCCCAATTTTCCCCAATTTTCCCCAAATTTTCCCCAAATTTTCCCCCAATTTTTCCCAATTTTCTCCCAATTTTTCCCCAATTTTCCTCAATTTTTCCCCATTTTCCCAAATTTTCTCCATTTTTTCTCCAATTTTTTCCCCAATTTTTTCCCAATTTTGTTTTTTCCCCAATTTTTCCCCAATTTTCCCAATTTTCTCCAAATTTTCAAAAATTCCCCAATTTTCCCAATTTTTTTCCCAAAAAATTTTCAATTTTCCCCAATTTTCCCCAATTTTTCCCCAATTTTCTCCAATTTTCCCAATTTTTTCCAATTTTCCCCAAAAAATCCTAATTTTCCCCAAATTTTCCCAAAATTTTCCCAATTTTTCCCAATTTTCCCCCCAATTTTCCCCAATTTTCCCCAAAATTTTTTTTATAAAATTTCTCAATTTTCCCCAAAACTTCTAAAAATTCCCAAAAAATCCCCAAAAAAATTTCCCCAAAATTTTTCCCCAAAATTCAAAATTCAAAAAAAATCCCCAAAATTCCCCAAAAATTTCCCAAAAAATTCTAAAATTCCCAAAATTTCCCCAAATTTTTTCCAAAATCTAAATTTCAAAATTCAAAAATTTTAAAATCAAAAAACCCCAAAAATTTTTTTCAAAAATTCCCAAATTTTAAAAATTGAAAAAAAATTTTTCTCCTTTCCCCAAAATTCAAAAAACCCCAAAAATTCCCAAAAAAATCCCCTCAAAAAATCTGAAAAAAAAATTTTCCTCCAAAAATTTAAAAATCCCCAATTTTAAAAATCCCCAAAAAATTCCCAAAAATTCAAAAAAATTCCCAAAAATTCCCAAAATTCCCAAAAAATCCCCCAAAATTCCCAAAAAATCCCAAAAAAATCCTCAAAATTCTCCCCAAAATCCCAAAATTCTCAAAAATTCTCAAAAATCTCAAAAATTCCTCAAAATTCTCCAAAATTCCCAAAAAATCCCAAAAAATCCCCCAAAATTTAAAATCCTGAAAAAAAAAAAAAAATCCCAAAAATCCCCAAAAACCCCAAAATTCCAAAAATTCCCAAAATTCAAAAATTTCTCCAAAATTCCCAAAAATCCCCAAAATTTTCCAAAAAATTCTAAAATTTCTCAAAAAAATCCCCAAAATTTCCTAAAATTTTTCCCAAATTTTTCAAAAATTCTCAAAAATTCCTCAAAAATCCCAAAAAATTTCTCCAAAAATCAAAAAAATTCCCCAAAAATCCCAAAAATTCTTAAAAAATTCCCAAAAATTCCAACAAAAATTCCCCAAAATTCCCAAAAAATTCTCAAAATATTTCCCCCAATTCCCCAAAAAAATCCCCAAAAAAAAAATCCCAAAAATTTCCCAAAATTTTGTCAAAAATTCCCCAAAAATTCCCAAAAAATCTTTTAAAATCCCAAAAATTCCCCAAAAATTCAAAAATTCCCAAAAATTCCTCAAAAATTCCCCAAAAAATCCCAAAAATTCCAAAAATTTTTCCAAATTTTACAAAAATTTCCCAAATTCCCCCAAAAAATTCTCAAAAATCCTCAAAATTCCCCCAAAAAATTTGAAAAATCCCCAAAATTCCCCAAAAATTTAAAAATCCCCAAAAATTCCAAAATTCCAAAAATTCCCCCAAAATTCCCCAAAATCCTCCAAAATTCCTCAAAATCCCCCAAAATTCCCAAAAATCCCAAAAATTCCCCAAAATCCCCAAAAAAAAAATTCATTTTTTTGAAACCCAAAAATCTTTTCAAAAAAATCCCCCAAAATTCCAATTCCCCAAAAAATCCCCAAAAATCCCAAAAATCCCCAAAAAATTCCCAAAATCCAAAAATTCCCCAAATTTCCCAAAAAATCCCCAAATTTAAAATTTCAAAAATTTTTTAAAAATCCAAAAATTAAAAATCCCAAAAATCCCAAAAAATTTTCAAAAAATCCCAAAAAAAATCCCCAAAATTCCCAAAAAATCCCAAAAATCCCCAAAAATCCCAAAAATCCCTGAAAAAAACAAAAAATCCCCAAAATTTAAAAAAATCCCCAAAAAATCCCAAAATTGTCAAAAATTCCTCAAAAAATCCCAAAAAATTCAAAAAAATTCCAAAAAAATCTCAAAAAAAATCCCCAAAAATCCCCAAAAAATCCCCCCAAATCTTAAAAATCCCAGCCTGGAAATCCCCCTAAAAATCCAATTAAAATTCCCAAAAATCCCAAAAATCCCCAAAATCCCAAAAATTCCCAAAAATTCCCCAAATAATTTAAAATTTTTCCCCAAAATTTCCAAAATTCCTCAAAATTCAAAAATTTGAGGACATTCCAAAAATTCCAAAAATCCCAAAATTCCCAAAAATCCCCAAAATTCCCCAAAATTCCCCCCAAATCCCAAAAAATTTCTGAGATTCCCCAAAAATTTTCCCCCCCAAAAAATCCCAAAATTTCCAAAAATCCCCAATTTTCCCAAAAAATCCCCCCAAAATCCCCTTTTAAAAATCCCAAAAAATCCCCAAAAATCCCCAAAATCCCCAAAATTTCCAAAAATCCCCCAAAAGTCCCCAAAAAATCAAAAAATCCCCAAAAATTTGAAAAAATTCCCCCAAAAATCCTAAAATTCCCAAAATTCCAAAAATCTCAAAAATTCCCCCCCAAAATTCCAAAAATCCCCAAAAATCCCCCAAATTCCAAAAAAATCCCAAAAATCCCCCAAAAATCTAAAAATCCCCCAAATTCCCCAAAATCAAAATTCCCAAAAAATCCCCAAAAATTCCCAAAATCCCCAAAAAAAAAATCCCAAAAAAATCCCCAAAAATCCCCCAAAAAATCCAAAAAAAATCCCCAAAAATCCCCAAAAAATCCAAAATCCCCAAAATTCAAAATCCCCCCAAATTCCCCAAAATCCCCAAAATCCCAAAAATTTTCTCATCCCAAAAATCCCCCAAAAATCCCCAAAATCCCCAAAATCTAAAAATTCCCCAAAATTAAAATCCCAAAAATTCCCCAAAATCCCCAAAAATTCCCCAAAAATTCCCAAAATCCCCCAAAAAAAATCCCTTAAAAATTCCCCAAAAAATCCCCAAAATCCCCCAAAATCAATTAAAAATCCCAAAAATCCCCTAAAACCCCCAAAATCCCCAAAAAAATCCCCAAAAATCCAAAAAAATCCAATTAAAATTCCCAAAAAACCCAAAAAAAATTCCCCAAAATCCCCAAAATCCCCAAAAATCCCTAAAATCCCCAAAATCCCCAAAATTTCCCAAAATCAAATTCTAAAATCCCAAAAATTTTAGGGCCAATCCCATTAAAAATCCCGTTAATTCCTGAAGAATTCTTTCAAAATTTCCAAAAATCCCATCCCAAAAATCTAAAAAATCCTAAAAAATCCCCAAAAATTCCATCACCTCAATTAAAAACCCAATCCTATCTCCTTCATAATCATTAAAAATCCATTAATATCGATATTTTATTCCCCAAAATTTCCCAAAAATTCTCCGCTTTCGGCCCAAGCGTTTCCCCATCAATTGAGGGGATCTGCTGTAAAATCCTTCTTGAATCCCAAAATCCCAAAAATTTGACTCGAATCCTAAAAAATCCTAAAAAAAATTTTTTAATTTAATTAGGGATGGGATCCTTTTGGTCCCAAAATTTTTTTGGATTTTTTTGGAAGGTTTTTTAAATTTTTCAAAGTTAAAAAATTTTTGGAAATCCCCCCCCAAAAAATCCCCATCCTGGATTTTCTGCCAAAACTCTAAAATCCCTCTCAAGCCTCCCCAAAAATCAATTCATTAATTAATTCCCAAAAATCCCCCAACATTTTGAGACCAAATTTTTAAAGGTTCATTAAGGAAAAATGGGATTGGGAATTTTTAAGTTTTTTGGGCCATTTTTCCCAAAATCCTGGAGGAAAGCTGGACTCCGGCTCCTTCTTCCCCTTTTTCCAGGAATTCCCCAAAATTCATCCAAACCCATCTGTTCCCAATCCCCAAGGTGGGAAATTTCCAAAAATCCCCAAAAATTCCATTTCCCAAACCCCCATTTTTGGGGTTCCCAATTTTTGAGGAATTTTTATCTTTTTTCCCCAAAATTTGCTAGACTTTCCAGCCCATCCCTAAATCCTCCTCAAAATCCCAAAAATTCATCAATTCATTAATTTTTTTAATGAGATTAATTAATATTTTTTTCCCATTTTTTCCCATCAAAATGGGATAAGGATTTTTGGGAATTTTGGGATTTTTAAAATTTTTGGAGCTTTTTCCAGCCCAAAAAGGCGCTGCCCAAACTCCGGCTCCCTTCTCAATTCCCCAAATTGGGAAATTCATTAATTAATTTCATGGGATTAATTAACATTTGGGACAGATTTTTAGGGGTTCATTAAGGATGGGATGAGGATTTTTTGGGAATTTTTGGCCCCCATTTTATGCCCCCATCCCTTGGATTTTTGAAGCCCATCCTGGTCCGCTGCCATCCTCCAAATTCCCCATCCTGCTCCCCAAAGTCTTCCAATTCTTAATTTTTAATGAGATTAATTAACATTTGGGAATTTTTCAATTCATTAAGGATGGGCTTTTTTGGAATTTTGGGGATTTTTAGGATTTTGGATCCTAATTTTCCCCCCATCCTGAAACCCTGCTGAACTCGGCTCCCTCAAAATCCCCAAATTCCCCAAATTCATTAATTAATTTCATGGGATTAATTAACATTTTTTTCTAAATTTTTTGGGGTTCATTAAGGATGGGATGAAATTTTTCCAGGGAATTTTTTATTTTTTGGGTTTTTTTTTCCAAAAATTCCAGCCCCAAAAGCTCTGCCCTGGACTCCGGCTCCCTCTCCTGGCTCCCCAAATTCATCAATTCATTAATTAATTTCATGGGATTAATTAACATTTGAGACAATTTTTTAGGGGTTCATTAAGGATGGGATGAGGATTTTTGGGAATTTTTTGGGATTTTTTTTTGGGAACTTTTTCCTGGAGGAGCTGCTGGACTCGGCTCCTTCTTCAGTCCAGGCCAGGAATTCCAAAATTTTTTTAAATCGCCCAGCCCATCTGGGGTTTTGGTCAATTTTGGGATTAAATTAATTTTTTAATGAGATTAATTAATATTTTAGACTAGATTTTTTGGGGGTTTTTGGGATGGGATGAGGATTTTTGGGAATTTTTTGGGATTTTTTGGGTTTTAGGAGCTTTTCCCAGCCCATCCCTGAGGCGCTGCCGAGACTCCGGCTCCCTCTCAGAGCTCCCCAAATTCATCAATTCATTAATTTTTTTTTACCAAGATTAATTAAGATTTGGGACTAGATTTTTAGGGGTTCATTAAGGATGGGATGAGGATTTTTGGGAATTTTTTTTTTGGGATTTTGGGACCCCCCAATTTTGGGAATTTCCCCCTCCTGGAGAGGGCTGGACTCCGGTTCCTTCTTCTGAGGCCAGGCCC
Source organism: Emberiza elegans (assembly GCA_024865655.1). Classification (NCBI taxonomy): domain Eukaryota; kingdom Metazoa; phylum Chordata; class Aves; order Passeriformes; family Fringillidae; genus Emberiza; species Emberiza elegans. The sequence continues at coordinate 12,059 of JALJVW010003588.1, read as the reverse complement.
AAAGGCCCCCTCTCCGGCCCATCTGTTCCGAGCCCCCAAAGGTGGGAAATTCATTAATTTTTTTAATGAGATTAATTAACATTTTAGACTAGATTTTTGGGGGTTAATTAGGGATGGGATGAGGATTTTTGGGAATTTTTGGGATTTTTTGGGGTAATTTTAGGGGCTTTTTAGCCCATCCCTGAGGCTCTGCCCAACTCCAACTCCTCTCGGGCTCCCAAAGTCATCAATTCATTAATTTTTTTCAATGGGATTAATTAATATTTGGAACTAGATTTTTAGGGGTTCATTAAGGATGGGATGAGGATTTTTGGGAATTTTTGGGATTTTTGGGGCCATTTTGGGGCTTTTCCCAGCCCATCCCTGAGGCTCTGCTGGACTCGGCTCCCTCTCCGATCTCCCCAAATTCAAAGGGTGGGCCATTAATTTCATCATTTAGGATTAATTAACATTTAATTTTTGAGATTTTTAGGGGTTCATTAAGGATGGGATTTTGATTTTTTGGGAATTTTTTTATTTTTGGGGTGAATTTTGGGAGCTTTTTTCCAGGGGATCCCTGAGGAGCCAACTCCATCCTCTGAGCTCCCCAAAATTCATCAATTCATTAATTTTTTTTTAATTTTGGAATTAATTTTTGGAACTTATTTTTTGGGTTCATTAAGGATGGGATGAGGAATTTTTGGGAATTTTTGGGATTTTTTTTGGGGTGATTTTGGGGCTCTTTTCCGGCCATTTTTCCCACGGCCAAATTTTGGGACTTTCCAAATTTCTCAGGATTTTTGAACCAAATTTTTTTTTAATTTTTTTCCTGGGATTAATTAATGCTTTGGGACACCTTTTTTTGAGGGGTTCATTAAGGATGGGATAAGGATTTTCACTTCTAATTTTTTGGGATTTTTGGGGTGATTTTGGGGCTTTCCCAGCCCATCCCCCCTCAAATCTTTCCCTCTCAAAGCTCCCCAAATTCATCAATTCATTAATTAATTTCATGGGATTAATTAGGATTTTTCCCAATTTTTCAGGGGTTCATTAAGGATGGGATGAGGATTTTTTTGACCATTTTTGGGAAATTTTTGGGTGACCCCCCCTTTTCCCATCCCCTTTTCTCGGATGGACTCCCACTCCGGCTCCCTTTTTCCAATTTTGGCCATTTAATTAATTCCCAGATTTTTTAGGGGTTTTGGGATTCTTGAATCCATTTGGGAATTTTTGGGATTTTTAATTTTTAGGAATTTTAGAATTAGGATTTTTTGAGATTTTATTTTTTAATTTTTTTGGGATTTTAGTTTTTGGATTTTTCTTCATTCCCTTTTGAGGAATTTTTAGGAATTTTTGATTTTGATTTTGGGAATTTTCCCAGCCCATCCCTGTCCAAAGGACTTTGGCTCCCTCTCAGCTCCCAAATTTTTCAGATTCCCATTGGGAATTTAATTTTTTTGGGATTAATTAACATTTTTGGACGCTAATTTTTTAGGGTTCATTAAGGATGGGCTGAGGGATTTTTAGGAATTTTTGGGATTTTTGGGGAATTTTAGAGCTTTTTCCCAGCCCATCCTGTCCGCTTTTGGGACTCCGGCTCCCTCTCCGAGCTCCCCAAATTCATCAATTCATTAATTTTTTCCTGGGATTAATTAATATTTGGGACTAGATTTTTAGGGGTTCATTAAGGATGGGCTGAGGATTTTTGGAATTTTTTGGGATTTTTGGGGTGATTTTAGGGGAGCTCCCAGCCCATCCTGAGGCTCTACCGGACTCCAAACTCCTCTCTGAGCTCCCAAATTCATCAATTCATTAATTAATTTCGCCCACTTAATTAACATTGGAACTAGGCCATTTTAGAGGTTCATTAGCACCTATGGGATGAGGATTTTTTGGGAATTTTTGGGATTTTTTGGGCAATTTTGGACTTTCCCATCCCATCCTGGAGGCTCCTTCTGGGGAAATTTCCCTCTCCAAGGCCCCCAAATTTTAATTCATTAATTTTTTTTTAATGAGATTAATTAACATTTTGGAACTAGATTTTTTTTTTTCATTAAGGATGGGTTGAGGATTTTTTTGGAATTTTTGGGATTTTTTGGGGCCATTTTGGGAGCTTTTCCCATCCCTGAGGCTCTTGGACTCCGCTCCTTCTTCCTGCCCCAGGCCAGGAATTCAAGGAATAATTTCTCCGATTTTTTAATTAAAATTGGGGGAAATAATTAATTTTTTTTTTAATTTTTATTTTGGGTGGGATGAGGATTTTTGGGAATTTTTGGAATTTTGGGATTTTTTGGGATTTTTTTTTCTCATATTTTCCTCTTAACCTGCTAAATTTCCAAAATTTTTTCAATTTTTAATTTTTTAATGAGATTAATTTTCATTTGGGACCAAATTTTTGATTTTTATTTTCCCCATTTTAAATTTTTTTAATGATTTTTAATTTTTTTGGGGGATTTTTAAAACCATTTTTGGGATTTTGGGGATTTTCAAATTTTTTGGAATTTTTTTTTTTTTTTTAGAGCCCCCAGCCCATTTTTGAGGCTTCATTAAGAACTTTTTAAAATTTTTTTTGGGAGCCCCCCCAAACCTTTGGGATGATTTTTTAATTTTGGGAACAGTTAATTGATTTTAATTTTTTTGGGATTTTTAAGGATGGGATGAGGATTTTAATGAACTTTTTGGGCCCAATTTTTTTTCCCAATTTTTTCCCATCCCTGAGGCTCCCCGACTCCGATTCCTTTGCTCCCAAAGTCATCAATTCATTAATTAATTTCATGGGATTAATTAACATTTGGGACGAGATTTTTTTTTTTTCATTAAGGATGGGATGAGGATTTTCCCAATTTTTTGGGATTTTTGGGGGGGAGCTTTTTTATCCTTTTTGGGGACTCCGGTTCCCTTCTTCCCCATCAAGCCAGGAATTCAAAATTATTTTCCGAACCCATTTTTGGGAAAGGGTTTTAATTAATTTTTGGTCATGAGATTTAATTAATTTTTTAGAATTTTTTTTGGGGTTCGTTTTTTGGGGGATTTTTGGGAATTTTTTTTTTTGGGGTGATTTTTTGAGCTTTTTTTGAGCCCATTTGGGCTCTTTCCTTTGGCTTTTTTCCGGCTTTTGAAGTTTTCAATTCATTAATTAATTTTTTGGGATTTTTAATTTTTTCAACTTTTGATTTTTAGGGGTTCATTAAGGATGGGATGAGGATTTTTTTGGAGAAATTTTTGGGATTTTTGGGCGCCATTTTTATTCTTTTTCCCATTTTTCCTCAATTTTGGGACTTTAGGGCTTTTGAATTCTTTTTTCCGGGCAAGATTTTGGGGATTTTAAATCCCCTTTCCGAATTTTTATCTTGTTTTTGGGGATTTTTAATTTTTAGGTGGGGGGATTTTTAATTTTTAATTTTTAGGATTTTTTAATTTTTTTTGTGATATTTTTTAAAAGTTTTTAAGGATTTTTGAGGATTTTTGGGGAAAATTTTTAGGATTTTTTTGGTGATTTTCATTTTTTCATTTTTGGGGGGATTTTTTTGAATTTTCAATTTTTTTTAGATTTTTTAAAATTTTCCCCATTTTCAATTCATTTTAATTTTTTTTTAATTAATTTTGGACTTTTAGGATTTTTAGGGGTTCATTAAGGATGGGGATTTTGGCTTTTTTAATTGAATTTTTTCGGATTTTTGGGGGATTTTTTTGGGCTTTTTTGGCCATTTTAAAGGAAAATTTTTGAATTTTCCCAAATTTTTGAAATTTTTAAGGAATTCATTAATTAATTTTGGGGATTTTAACATTTGGATTTTTTATTTTTTTTGGGTTTTTTAAGGATTTTGAGGATTTTTGGGAATTTTTGGATTTTTGGGGTTTAAAGGGATTTTTCCATTTTGGGATTTTTCTCGGTTTTTCTTGAATCCAGGAAGTTGGGGGATTTTTGGAAGATTTTTTTTCCCCCCAAGGACATTTTTAATTTTTTTGGCCCCAAATTTTTAGATTTTTTGGGGTTTTATTAAAATTTTTAATATTTTTTCATTTTTTTGGGGATTTTTTAGGAATTTTAGGGAATTTTAGGAATTTTAATGGATTTTTGGGAATTTTGTGGGGATTTTTTGGATTTTTTCCCAATTTTTAATGGATTTTTTTTTTTCAATTTTTTGGGATTTTCCCAATTTTTCCAAGATTTTGGGATTTTTTGGGAATTTTTTGGGAATTTTGGGAATTTTTGGGGGTTTTTGGGATTTTTTTGGGAATTTTGGGAAATTTTGGGAATTTTTTAGGGATTTTGGGAATTTTTTGGATTTTGGGGAATTTTTCTGGATTTTTTCCGAGGAATTTTGGGATTTTTTGGATTTTTAATGGAATTTTGAATTTTTTTTTGGGATTTTTAAGGGGGAATTTTTTTGAAATTTTAAATCAATTTTAATCATTTTGGGATTTTTTGGGGATTTTTAAAATTTTTTTCCTTTTTTTTTTTTTTATCAATTTTCTCAATTTTTTTTATTTTAAATTTTAATTTTTTTTAATTTTTAGGGGGATTTTTTTGGGAATTTTTTCCCCATTTTGGGAGATTTTGGGGTTTTTTGGGAATTTTAGGGATTTTTGGACTCCCCCCCTCTCCAGGCCTTTTAGGAATTTTGGGAATTTTTCTCATTTTTAACATTTTAGAGGAGGTTTTTATGGATTTTTGGGAATTTTTCTGATTTTTATGATGGGAATTTTTGGAATTTTTGGGATTTTTACTGGGATTTTGTGATTTTGGGAATTTTTTTCCCATTTTTTGGATTTTTGCCGGGATTTTTAGGGGAATTTTGGGATTTTTAATAATTTTCCCCAATTTTAATTCGGGAATTTCATGGGATTTTTAAATTTTGGGAATTTTTTTGGATTTTTAATTTTGGGCGAGATTTTTAATGGATTTTTAATGGCATTTTTTTTTTTTTGGGAAATTTCCCGATTTTGGGAATTTTATAGATTTTGGAAATTCCCAAAAAATTTTGGGAATTTTTTTTGGAAAAATTTGGGGAAATTTTGGGGTTTTTTGGGAATTTTGGGGAAATTTTTGGGAATTTTTTAGGGAATTTTTGGGGGAACCCAATTTTTGGGGGTTCTTAAATTTTTGGGGATTTTGGATTTTTTCCCCAAATTTTTTTTTCCGGAATTTTGGGAATTTTTTCCCCATTTTTGAATGAATTTTTCAGGGGATTTTGGAGGTTGTTTTTTCTCCCATTTTTGGGATTTTTGAAATTTCCCAAAAATTGGGGAATTTTTTTTTTTAAATTTCCCCAAAAATTTTTTGGGATTTTTGAATTTTTGGGAATTTTGGGATTTTTTGTGGGATTTTTCCCATGAATTTTTTTTGGAATTTTTGGGATTTTTGGGAATTTTTAAAAAACCCCAATTTTGGGGGATTTTTTCCCATGGGATTTTTTCACAATTTTCAGAATTTTTCCCCATTTTTTTCAAACTTTTTTCCAATTTTGGGAATTTTTCCCAATTTTTGGGAATTTTTTGGGGTTTTTAGGAACCCAACTTAAAATTTTTCAAACTGAAAACCCCCCAATTTTTTGGGGTCAATTTTCCCAAAATTTTTGGATTTTTCTCCAAAAATCCCATTTTTGGGATTTTTTTAACATTTTTTCCCCTTTTTTTTTTTCAAAATTGGGGTTTTTCCAAAATTGGGTGTTTTTAAAATTTTTGAAAATTTTCCCCAAATTCCCTCAAATTTTGGGGAACTCTCAAATTTTCTTCAATCCCAAAAATTTCCAAATTCCCCAAAAATCCCTTTTTGGGAATTTTTCCCCATTTTGGGGAATTTTTAATGGAATTTGGGGATTTTTTTTTTTTTGAAATTTTGGTATTTTTTGATTTTTTAAAATTTTGAGGATTTTTGAAATTTTGGGATTTTTGGGAATTTCTTTTGGGGCTTTTTCCAAATTTTAGGGGATTTTTTGGGAATTTTTTCCCCCAAAGTCAAATTCATTTTTTAATTTTTCTTTTTAAAATTTTGGGGTTTTTGGGGGGTTTTAAAGAATTTTAGGGGTTTTTTTATTTTTTTTGGGGTGATTTTTGGGAAAAATCCCCAAATCCCAATGGTTTTTCCAACTTTTCAAAAATTTTGGGATTTTGTTGCAATTTTGGGGGTTTTTCCAAATTTTGGGGAATTTTTTTAGATTTTTGGGTGGATTTGGGATTTTTATGGGAACCTTTCCAATTTTTTCCCCAAATTTTGGGATGGTTCCCAAAAATCATCCCCATTTTGGGGGAATTTTTGGGAATTTTCCCCAAAAACCCAGGAATCATGGAAAATCAAGTTTTTGGAGATTTTAATGGGAAATTTTGGGAAATTTGGGAATTTTTGGGAATTTTGGGGAATTTTAAAAAATTGGATTTTTGGGGGTTTTGGGAATTTTTTATTTTTGATTTTTCGGGGCTTTTTGGGATTTTTGGGGATTTTAAAATTTTTTTTGAATTTTTTTCCAGGCGGTTTGGGGATTTTTGGGATTTTAATCCCCAAAAATCTCTGGATTTTTTGGGAAAATTTTTGGGATTTTTTGGGGGATTTTGGGAAATTTTTTTGGGAATTTTAGTTTTTTGGGGGGATTTTTTAATTTTTTTTTTTTTGAAAATTCCCCATTTTGAGGAGCTTCCTGGGGGCTTTTTTAATCAGACCCCAGATTTTTGGGGAAAATTTGGGGAATTTTTTGGGATTTTTGGGGAAAAAGATGAAAAATCTTTTTAATGAACCTTTAAAATTTTTTGGTGAAACCCCAGAACGCTAAGGATTTTTGGGATTTTTGGGATTTTTTGGGGATTTTTTGGAATTTTTGAGTTTTTTGAAGGAAATTTTGAAATTTTTGGGACTTTTAAAATGGAATTTTTAAGGAATTTTTAGGGGAATTTTTTAAAATTTTTAATATTTTTAATTGGGGACCCCCAAAATTTTTGTTAAGGATGGGGGATTTTTTATGGATTTTTGGGATTTTGGGGGATTTTTGGGGAATTTTTGGGAAAAATTTTGGTTAAAATTTTTAGGAATCACCCCAAATTTCCCAAAAATCGGGATTTTTGGGATTTTTCCCCAAAACCCTTGGAAAATTTTAATTTTTTTCCCCAAAATTCCCAAAAATTTAGAAATGATTTTTAAAGGGGGTTTTCAAATTTTTATGAATTTTTGGGAATTTTTGGGGATTTTTGGTGGATTTTTTTAGGTTTCATGGAAAATCCCAATTTTAATTTTTCAAATCATTAATTTTTATTTGGGATTTTTTAAATTTTATGAGGAAAATGGGATTTTTTAACCCTTTGGGGATTTTTTCAAAATTTTTGGGAAGGAAAAATGGGGATTTTAATGGGTGAAAATGATTTTTTGCTCCTTTTTTTAAATCCAGGAAAATGGATTTTTTACCCCCTTTTGGGGAATTTTAAAGGTGGGAAAAAATTAATTTTTAATGAGATTAAATCCCATTTTTGGGGAATTTTTGGGGCTTTTAAATGGGATTTTCAAGATTTTTTTAGGGATTTTTTGGGATTTTTGGGGTTTTTTTTTAATTTTCCTGAAAAAAATGGATTTTTTGGAAGACTTCAGGGTTTTTTAAGGGAATTCATAAATTTCAATGTAAAAATTTTTTGGGATTTTTAATTTTGACCCATTTTTAGGTTTTTGGGAAAATTTCATTTTTTAGGAATTTTTTGAAAAATTTCAATTTTTGGGATTTTTAATGGATTTTTAAAAGATTCAATTTTTCATATATTTTGGGCCATTTTTTTAATTTTTGGGATTTTTTTTAAATGTTGGGATTTTATTTTTAGATTTTTTTTGGGGAATTTTTTGGGGAAAATTTGGATTTTAAAAATTAGGAATTTTTGGGGGAAAATACCCCCAAATTTTCAATTTTTGGGAAAAATTTATGGATTTTTAGGGGATTTTTCCTTTTTGAGAATTTTAATTTTAAAAATTTTAAGAATTTTTGGAAAATTTTGGGGAAAAGATTATAAAATTTTGGCAATTTTGGGAATTTTAAGGGAGACCCCATTTGGGATTTTGAATTTGCAATTTTTTCCAAAATATTGGACAAAATCTTTTTTTGGGGGAAAATTTTTAAAATCGGTCCAAAAACCCAAAAGGGGAAAAATTCCCCGAGATTGGGGCATAAAAATTCACCCCAAAAGTTTTAAAAATGGATTTTTTAAAGATTTTTTAAATTTAAAATTTTTTGCAAACATTATTTTATTAAATTTGGGGCAGTTTTTAATTTTTTTGTGAAAAATTTGGGGGTTTTTCCAAATTTTTGGTATTTTTCCCCAATTTTTTTCCCAAATTTTCCCCATTTTTTCTCATTTTTCCCCCAATTTTTGGGGATTTTTCCCCAATTTTTTAATCAATTTAATCCCAATTTGAAATTTTTTCCAAAATTTTCAATTTTTTTGCAATTTTCCCCAATTTTCCCCAATTTTTGGGAATTTTCCCCAAATTTTAATGGGACCTTTAAATAATTTTCCCCAATTTTCCCCAATTTTCCCCAAACCCCCAAATTTTAAAAAGATTTTTTCCCCAATTTTCCCCAATATTTCAATTTTCCCCAATGGAATTTTGGGGTTTTTTATTGGATTTTAAAATCTCCAATTTTTGAAATTTTTTCAGTTTTGGCCCCAAATTTCCCCCAAATTTTCCCCCAAATTTTTTGGATTTTTGGAATTTTTCATGGGGTTTATGGATTTTAATTAATTTTCCCCATTTTGCGATTTTTTGGGGGTTTAAAAAATTTTTCCCCAAAACCCTTTTTCCCATTTTTGGGGTCATTAATTCTCAAAAAATTCACCTGAAAATTAATTTTTCCCGTTTTCACCATAAGTTTCTTAATTTTAATTAATTTTAAATTTCCTCCAATTTTTAAAATGGATTTTTTCCCCAATTTCCCATTTTTTTTCCCCAATTTTCCCAGATTTTGGGATTTTTGGGGGAGGACATTGGGAAATTTTCCTTCCCCAAAATTTAAAATTTTTCTCAATTTTTCCCCAAATTTCCCCAATTTTTCATTTTTTTTGATTTTTCCCCTCAATTCCCAATTTTGGGAATTTCCCAATTTTTGGGGGATTTTTCATTTTTGGGGAAATTTTTCCGAAATTTCCCAAAAATTTTGGGGAATTTTCTCCATTTTCCCAAAATTTCCCAAAAAAATTCCCCATTTGGATTTTTACGAAATCCCCAATTTTTTCTCCAAATTTTTGCATTTTTCCCAAAAATCTCAGTTCCCCAAAATTTTGGGATTTTTCCATTTTTCCCCCAATTTTGAGAAAGAAAAATTGGGGAAAATTTGGGGGAAAATTTTAAAAAAATGGAGAAAATTTCCCCCAATTTTCCCAAAAATTTTTTTCCCCAAAAATTTTAATTTGATTGGGAAAAATTTTGGGATTTTGGGGAATTTTCCCCAAAATTTCCCATTTTTTTGGGGATTTTTGGGGAATTTTGGGATTTAAAAATTTTCCCAAATTTTTATTTCCCCAAAATTTTTGGGGCCCAAAAAAATTTTAGCAATTTTTAAAATTCTCCATTTCCCCAAATTTTCCCCAATTTTCTAAAATTGGGAAAAATTGATTTCCCCCATTTTTAAAATTTCCCCAATTTTTTGAAAATTTTCCCCCAAAATTTTTTGAGAAAATTTTTTCCCCAAATTTTAGGAATTTTCTGAAAAATTTCCCCAATTTTTAGAGAATTTTTCTTTATTTTTTCCTGTATTTTTAGAAAATTTTTAAAATTTCCAAAATTTTTCCCAAAATTTTCCAAAATTTTAAGAATTTTTCCCAAAAATCTAATTTTCCCCAAAAATCCCAAATTTTCTAATTTTTAAAACAAAAAAAAGGGAATTTTGAAAAATTAATGAATTTTTGTTAAAAATAATTTCCCCATTTTCTAAATTTTCTCAGGAAAAAAAAATTCCATTTTTCCCCAAAAGAAGCCCAAAATTCCCCAAAAATCTCCCAAAGTTTGGGAGACAAAAATTATCGGGAGAAAAATTCCCATTGAAAAAAAAATTGAGGAAAAATTGGGGGAAAATTTGGAAAAAAAGTTTTTAGAAAAAATTTCAAAAAAAAAAATTTTTTATGAAATTTCAAAATTTCCCAAATTTTCCCAATTGAAAAAAAAAATTTTCCCCTCAAAAATTCCCTGAAAACGAAAAAATCCCAAATGGAAAAAAAATTTAAAATTTCCCCAAATTAAAAAATTTTAAAGGGTAGAAATTTGGAATTTCCCAAAAACAGGAAAATTTTAAAATTCCCTGAAAATTCCCAAAATCCCCAAAAATTCCAAAATTCCAAATTTCCCAAAAAAAAAACAGAATTTCAGCAAAAAATCCCCAAAAAAAAATTCTATCCAGAAAATTTTCTCCAGGAAAGGTGGGAAAAAATTGGGAAAAATTTTTAAAATAAAAAAAAAAAAAATCCAAAAAAATTTCCCAGAATTTTCCCAAAAATTTTTTTGAAAAAAAAATTTGGGAAAAATTCCAAAAATTTCCCAAAAATTGGGGAAAAAATTGGAAAAAATTGGGAAAAATTCTTAAAATTCCCATTCTGAAAAAAATTAAAAATTTTGGAAATTAATTAACCTGGATTTTACCAAATTTTCGAAATTCCCAAAAATGGAAAAATTCTAAAATTAGGGAAAATTCAAAAATCCCCAAAAAAAAATCCTCTAAAAATTCTCAAAGAAAAAATTGGAGAAAAATTGGATAAAAATTTTTAAAGAAGTTGCTAAATTACAAAATTTGACGAATTCTTTAAAATTCTCAAAATGCCTAAAAATCCCCAAAATCCCCCAAATCCCCCAAAGATCCCACAAAATTCTCAAAATTTCTAAATATTCTGAAATAATCTAAAAATTGTAAAAAAAATCCCCAAAAATAAAAAATATCCAAAAATTCCTCAATTTTCCCCACCCTTTCCCCAAATTCTTCCCTAACTTTTCTGTAATTTTTTTCCCAATTTTACCTCAATTTTTTCCCTACCTTTTCCCACCTTCAATTTTCCCAATTTTCCATTTTTTTATTTTTTATGTATTTTCCCCATTTTTATTCCATTTTCCCCAATTTTCCCCACCTCTTCCTAATTTTTCCCACCCTTTCCCATTTTTCCCCAATTTTTCTCAATTTTTCCCAATTTTACCGTATTTCTCCCACTTTTTCCTCAATGTTCTCATTTTTTTACCGTATTTTCCTATTATTTTGCACCACTTTCTCAAATTTTCCTCAAATTTTTTCCTCAAATTTTCTCCCAATTTTCTCAATTTTTTCCCAAATTCTTCCCAATTTTTCCCAATTTTTCCTCAATTTTTTCCTCATTTTTCTGATTTTTATGATTTTTCTATTTTTTCCCAATTTTCCCATTTTATTTCCATTTTCCTCAATTTTCCTGATTTTTTCCCCTATTTTTCCCATTTTATTTCAATTTTCCCAAAATTTCCCACCTTTCCCCAAATTTTTCCTCACCTCCTTAATTTTTCCTATTTTTTTCTGATTTTTTCATTTTTCGGATTTTTTTGCCATTTTTTCGAAATAAAATGAAAAAAGGAAAATTGGGTTAACATTGTCCCTAAAATTGAAGGAAAAGACAAAAAAGTCAGAAAAAAAGGGAAATAAACGTTAAAAAAATTCCCGTTTTGGAAAAATCTCGTTTTCAGGAAAAGCTCCCATTTTTCAGAAAAATCAAAACATTTTCCCCAGAATTCATAGAAGGGAAGGGGTTTTGAGGTAAAAGGGATCCAACTTTCCCCAAGAGCGCCCATTTCCCCAAAATCTCCATTTTCCTCAAATTTTCCAAATTTTCCAGCAATCCTCACCTGCCACACTGCCGCTTGTTCCGCAGCCTGCATTCCCCTAAAACCGGGAAAACTCCTCAAATTTCGGGAAAATCCGGCAATTCCCAACCCTTTTCCCCACAAAAAACCCTTTTTTCCCCACAAAAATCCCAGGTTTTACGCAAAAATAATGATTCTATCCTCATAATTTGACCTTTTTTCATCGCAGCCTAAGGCTCCGCTAAAACCGGGCACTCCCCACCCCAACCTGAAACCTGGCAATTCCCAAACTTTTTCC
>JALJVW010003587.1:0-58528 GCA_024865655.1 Emberiza elegans | reverse complement strand
TACCCATTCCATTTAAGGTAATCAAAATTTGCAGAGAAAAGAAATAGGAGAAATAGACACAGAAAGAAAGAAAGACATATAAGATACAGAAAGCACCCCACCTGGATTCCAGTGTTGTTCAGATGGAAATTGCAAGAGGAGGGAGGGTTGCCTTGTGGTCAGACTTAAATACCCCTTGGTCTTCCTGGGCCCTTCCCCAGGTGGGGACTGGGGTCATTTGGTCCCTCAGGAGCTGGGCTGGGGGCTGCAGAGGTGGCTGTGGAGCATTGCCTGTGCTGTGCCAGGGGCTGGCAGACACTGCGGGGCTGGGATGGAGGCTCTGGGGGATTGGGGTTCCAGGGCAGGGCAGGGCTGGGCTCACCGGGCAGGGCAAAGCTGGACCTGCCCCTTCCTCCCCCACACATGAAATGATCCAAGCCAACAATCTCCTCCAGTCTGTCCCAATAGGCAGTGTTGGAGGTGGACCCAAATTTGGAGACACGGGAACCTGGCCAGGAAGGACAGTTCTCTTCCATAGGAAGGAAAGCACAGAGCCTTCCCCAGGGTTTTGGGCACAGATGAGAGGTGACCCTTGTGAAAGCACAGGCAGACAGACTTGTCCTGGCAATATTGCTATATGGAACAATGCCTGGATAGAAGGGAATTTGGTTTGAAATCCCAGTTCTGGTCATGGCCTGGAGGAGAAGGACAGTTCTTTACCACAGGAAGGAAAGCACGGAGCCCCAGTGTTTCAGCAGCAGATGAGAAGAGACCCTCAACATGCCAAGGTCAGCTGGACCAGTCAGGTGGCCCACAGGAGGCCAAACCAGCCAGACCTGTTCTGTGTCCCCTTGGTTTTATGGGGCCCTGAGGTGTCACAAGGCTGCCTTGGTTCCATGGGGTCCCACAGTTTCACAATGGCTCCCAGCTTCCTGAAGGTCCCGGTGTCACAAAGGCCCCAAAGTTCCATGAGGCCTTGAAGTGCCACAATGGTCTCTGTGCTTCCACAGGCCTCACAATGTCATGTCACTCCTCTGTTCCGTGAGCCCTGCAATGTCACAATGGGCCTTTGGACCATGAGGGTTTGTGGTGTCACAATGGTCTCCGTTGGCTCCACGGTGTCACAATGGAGCATTGATGAGGCGGCCTCTCTGTGTCACCCTGGAGCTTTGGTTCCATGAAGCCCTGCAGTGTCACAATGGTCCCCCTTGGTTTCTTAGTGTCACAATGCACCACTGATGACAGAAGGCCTGGCAATGTCACAATGGCCCCTTGGTTCCATGCAGCCCTGCAGGGTCACAAAACCTCTTGGTTTCATGGTGCCCCACAGTGTCACAATGGTCTCCTTGGTTCCATGGTGCCCCACAGCGTCACAATGCTTTGCTTATTCCATGGGGCCTCGTAGTGTCACAATGGTCTCCATGATTCCATGAGTCTCCTCAGTGCCACAACAGCCCCTTGGTTCCATGAGGTTGTGAAGTGTCTCAATGGTCTTTCAAGGTTCCATGGTTCCATGAGGCCTTGCAATGTCACAGTGGACCTTTGGTTCCATGGGGTGTGACAATGTCCCAATGTCCCTTGTTCTCACAGGGCCCCACAGTGTCACCATGGCCCCTTGGTCTATCAGGGCGCCACGGTGTCACAATGGTCCCTTGGTTCCATGGGCCCTGTGCTGCTGCATTCCCCCTCCCCTTCTCAGGCCGCCCTGCCAGCTGAGAAATGCTCCCTGGGCCTCGGCCTTGGCCAACAGCCCCTGGGCTCAGCTCCTCACAAACACTGTCTGCTCCAGGCACTGCTGCTGCCCAACCAGCTCCTGGTTCCTTTAGCAGCAGCCCTGGCAGCTGTTTCTGTTCCCTGCGTGGCACAACATCCCTGTTCTCACCCTGCCAAAAAAGCTGCTGGTGCCAAGTGCGGCCAGGATGAACCATGGCTGGGACTGAAGCCCCTCTCTTGGGGCCCTGCAAGCAGCGCTCCAAAAGGCCCTTGCAGCTCTCCTGGGCCAGCCACTCCCTCGCAGTGGGGCCTCTCCCAGGCAGGAACTCTCCCGTTTGCTGCACTCGGGGATCCTGAACAACGGCGGGCCTGGGCCGATCCCCCCACTCCTCCAGGCTCAGCCCTTTGCCCGCTGGGGAGATGCCAAAACATCCTCAGGGCATTCCCTGCCCTCAGGGGTTGCTCACAGGTGCCTTGCACTGACTCTTGGTGTCTGTGTGCACACAGGAGTGCCTGTGCTGGGGAAATGTGGCACAAATGCTGCTCTCTGAGGGCTTGGGTGCCTTGGAGGCTGAGCCAGTCAGGCCTGCAAGTGATGGTGAGTCACAAGCTGTAAGCTGAGTTCAATGCTGCTAAGAGTTGTTCTTTTGCTAAGTTGTTACATTGAATAGAAGTTATAAGCTAAGTTGAATATTGTTAAGTTTTATTGCAGAGCTACATCATTAAGTCCTAGGTTACAAGTAAGGTTAAATACTGTTAAGTGCTGTTCTTTTTGCTAAATGCTGAAGTCTAAGGTATCAGTCAAGTCCTGGTTTTGGTTCATTTCTTCTTTGACTGGATTTTGTTTGGTTTTTGTTGTTGCTTTGTTTCTTTGGTGTGCCTAGAGTGCCCAGTCAGGAGCAGAGTGACTCTTGCCAAGGAACTCTGTGCTGCTCTCCCTTAATATTCAATCTGGTTTTGCTGATTCCTTGCTGGGGATTTTTCAGCGCTCTCAGCCCCTCGTTTGTAAGAGGGTGAAGGAGCCCTGGCCCAGGCTCTGGCCCTGGGGGACACGGGGATGCTGCCGGGGTGTCCCTGTCCCCCTGTGCCACCCCCAGGGCCCCGGCCCCCCGGCCCCGTGTCAGGCTCTGGGCTCGATCTCGTGGAACATCCTCTGGGGGAGGCTGTGGGGCCAGGGAGACCCGGGGGGACAGGGGACCCCGCTGTGCACGAGCAGGGTTGGACTGCTCTGGGGGGAACTGTGAAGGAAGCCAGGGCAGAGGGACCTCCCCAGTGACCTCACACAGCCCCTGTCATGTCACAGAGCCATCTGTGATTCCACAGAACCACCTATGATGTCACACAGGCCCTGTGATGTTAAAGCCCAGCATGGGATGAAACAAATCCCCCATGTGATGTCACAGAGCCAATGCTGGGATATCACTCTGGGCTGTCACACAGCTGCAGTCTGAGGTCACAAATCACCCCTGGATGTCACGCTCTCTTCTGTGATGTCACAGCCGGTTCTGTCATGTTACTCAGACATCCAGCGATGTCACAACCCAGTCTGATGTCACAGAGCCACCCTCCATGATGGTACAGTCTGCTCTATGGCCTTACACCCTACTCTGTGATGTCACAGCCACCTCTGCGATGTCACAAGTCCATCAGCGATGTCACACAACCCTCTCTGTGATGCCATACTGCCACTCTGTAATGTCACTGCACACACTATGACCTCACACCCTGCTCTGTAACGTCACTGCACACACCATGACCATCACAGCCTGCTCTATGATGTCACACAGACCCCTCTATGATGGGAGCTGCTCCATGACCTCACACAACAAACTCTGTGATGTCAGAGCCCAGTCTGTGAGCTCACACAGCCCACTCTGTGCTGTCACACAGCCCCTTGCTGACATGCCAGCTGCTCTGTGCCTCTAGGACACAGCCACAGAGGTGCTGCTGTGACACAGCCCCCTCTGGGCCATGGCACAGCCCCTGCCAGTGCTGAGCCCCTGGGAGCTCAGTCTGTGCCCTGCTGGTGTCCCTGAGGGGCCCTGGCAGTGCCCCAGCCCTGCTGGGCTCTGCACAGGAGCTGCTCCTGCCCAGAGCTGTCTCTCTGCAGCGCTGCCCTTGCCAGCAGCTGCCTCTGGGCCAGGAGCCCGGCCCAGCTCAGCAGCACAGACACAGCACAGGGACTTCAATGACCCTCTGGGCCTTTGGTGCTCTTTGCATCACACTCATCAGTGCCTCCGGTGTGCTCCAAACCTCCTCAAAAACTCAAAATCAGATTCAAAGTCCAAATTCCTTTAACTCTAAATGGCTCCCACTGAGGGACATAACTCATATGAAAGTGTCCCCAGGTTGCAGGTAGGGCAGAACACTGGTACTTTGACACAGTGTCAGTTGGAGATTGCACATATCAATGTATTACAGGAAGAAAAACCTAAGCAGGACCTCACAAATGTTTTCTCACTGTCTTTTTAAATATGTTACATTCAGTTGGAATACACGTCGAGCCTCTGGAGCAGTAGAATTCAGCAGCAGCCTCTGCAAGTTGCTGAGGATGTCAGCAGCCCCCACTGAGCCAGCCCTGCCCAGAGACCGTGGGGGAATGGGCAGACAAGGAGAGCGTCCCGGGGCTGGGCAAGCAGCACTCAGAGGCACCAGGGGCTGCAGCTGGGAAATGGAGTGTGGAATGGGGCTGGGAAAGCCCTGCCTGGGCTGTGCCAAGCAGGACACACAAGCCCCGCACTCCCATGCCCCAAACAATTCTTTCCATGAGACATTTTAAAGGAATTACAATTATTGGTGTCCTCTGAGTTGGATGTACTGGAGAAATACCTACCAGAGATCCTCAGGAGCTCAAAACAACTGACCAGATTTTATTGGTAAATTTAGAAAATCAGAGAAACTTTGGCCAAAGGTACATTGTAACATTCAATCAGCAAAACACACTTCTCAAAGCATTAACTTGGCCCATTCAACTTCAGAATCTCTATGCCCATTCCATTTTAAGGTAATCAAAATTTGCAGAGAAAAAAGAAATAGGAGAAGTAGACACAGAAAGAAAAAGAAATATATATAATACAGAGAAGCACCCCCACCTGGATTCCAGTGTTGTTCAGATGGAAATTGCAAGAGGAGGGAGGGTCAAGATGTGTGCTTGCCTTGTGGTCAGACTTAAATACCCCTTGGTCTTCCTGGGCCCTTCCCCAGGTGGGGACTGGGGTCATTTGGTCCCTCAGGAGCTGGGCTGGGGGCTGCAGAGGTGGCTGTGGAGCATTGCCTGTGCTGTGCCAGGGGCTGGCAGACACTGCGGGGCTGGGATGGAGGCTCTGGGGGATTGGGGTTCCAGGGCAGGGCAGGGCTGGGCTCACCGGGCAGGGCAAAGCTGGACCTGCCCCTTCCTCCCCACACATGAAATGATCCAAGCCAACAATCTCCTCCAGTCTGTCCCAATAGGCAGTGTTGGAGGTGGACCCAAATTTGGACACACAGAACCTGGCCAGGAAGGACAGTTCTCTTCCATAGGAAGGAAAGCACAGAGCCTTCCCCAGGGTTTTGGGCACAGATGAGAGGTGACCCTTGTGAAAGCACAGGCAGACAGACTTGTCCTGGCAATATTGCTATGGGAACAATGCCTGGATAGAAGGGAATTTGGTTTTGAAATCCCAGTTCTGGTCATGGCCTGGAGGAGAAGGACAGTTCTTTACCACAGGAAGGAAAGCACGGAGCCCCAGTGTTTCAGCAGCAGATGAGAAGAGACCCTCAACATGCCAAGGTCAGCTGGACCAGTCAGGTGGCCCACGGGAGGCCAAACCAGCCAGACCTGTTCTGTGTCCCCCCTTGGTTTTATGGGGCCCTGAGGTGTCACAAGGCTGCCTTGGTTCCATGGGGTCCCACAGTTTCACAATGGCTCCCAGCTTCCTGAAGGTCCCGCGGTGTCACAAAGGCCCCAAAGGATTCCATGAGGCCTTGAAGTGCCACAATGGTCTCTGTGCTTCCACAGGCCTCACAATGTCATGTCACTCCTCTGTTCCGTGAGCCCTGCAATGTCACAATGGGCCTTTGGACCATGAGGGTTTTGTGGTGTCACAATGGTCTCCGTTGGCTCCACGGTGTCACAATGGAGCATTGATGAGGCGGCCTCTCTGTGTCACCCTGGAGCTTTGGTTCCATGAAGCCCTGCAGTGTCACAATGGTCCCCCTTGGTTTCTTAGTGTCACAATGCACCACTGATGACAGAAGGCCTGGCAATGTCACAATGGCCCCTTGGTTCCATGCAGCCCTGCAGGGTTACAAAAGCCTCTTGGTTTCATGGTGCCCCACAGTGTCACAATGGTCTCCTTGGTTCCATGGTGCCCCACAGCGTCACAATGCTTTGCTTACTCCATGGGGCCTCGTAGTGTCACAATGGTCTCCATGATTCCATGAGTCTCCTCAGTGCCACAACAGCCCCTTGGTTCCATGAGGTTGTGAAGTGTCTCAACGGTCTTTCCAAGGTTCCATGGTTCCATGTGGCCTTGCAATGTCACAGTGGACCTTTGGTTCCATGGGGTGTGACAATGTCCCAATGTCCCTTGTTCTCACAGGGCCCCACAGTGTCACCAGGGCCCCTTGGTCTATCAGGGCACCACGGTGTCACAATGGTCCCTTGGTTCCATGGGCCCTGTGCTGCTGCATTCCCCCCCCTCCCCTTCTCAGGCCGCCCTGCCAGCTGAGAAATGCTCCCTGGGCCTCGGCCTTGGCCAACAGCCCCTGGGCTCAGCTCCTCACAAACACTGTCTGCTCCAGGCACTGCTGCTGCCCAACCAGCTCCTGGTTCCTTTAGCAGCAGCCCTGGCAGCTGTTTCTGTTCCCTGCGTGGCACAACATCCCTGTTCTCACCCTGCCAAAAGCTGCTGGGGCCAAGTGCGGCCAGGATGAACCATGGCTGGGACTGAAGCCCCTCTCTTGGGGCCCTGCAAGCAGCGCTCAAAAGGAGCCCTTGCAGCTCTCCTGGGCCAGCCACTCCCTCGCAGTGGGGCCTCTCCCAGGCAGGAACTCTCCCGTTTGCTGCACTCGGGGGATCCTGAACAACGGCGGGCCCTGGGCCGATCCCCCCACTCCTCCAGGCTCAGCCCTTTGCCCGCTGGGGAGATGCCAAAACATCCTCAGGGGCATTCCCTGCCCTCAGGGGAATTGCTCACAGGTGCCTTGCACTGACTCTTGGTGTCTGTGTGCACACAGGAGTGCCTGTGCTGGGGAAATGTGGCACAAATGCTGCTCTCTGAGGGCTTGGGTGCCTTGGAGAGCTGAGCCAGTCAGGCCTGCAAGTGATGGTGAGTCACAAGCTGTAAGCTGAGTTCAATGCTGCTAAGAGTTGTTCTTTTGCTAAGTTGTTACATTGAATAGAAGTTATAAGCTAAGTTGAATATTGTTAAGTTTTATTGCAGAGCTACATCATTAAGTCCTAGGTTACAAGTAAGGTTAAATACTGTTAAGTGCTGTTCTTTTTTTAAATGCTGAAGTCTAAGGTATCAGTCAAGTCCTGGTTTTGGTTCATTTCTTCTTTGACTGGATTTTGTTTGGTTTTTGTTGCTTTGTTTCTTTGGTGTGCCTAGAGTGCCCAGTCAGGAGCAGAGTGACTCTTGCCAAGGAACTCTGTGCTGCTCTCCCCCTTAATATTCAATCTGGTTTTGCTGATTCCTTGCTGGGGATTTTTTCAGCGCTCTCAGCCCCTCGTTTGTAAGAGGGTGAAGGAGCCCTGGCCCAGGCTCTGGCCCTGGGGGACACAGGGGATGCTGCCGGGGGTCCCTGTCCCCTGTGCCACCCCCCAGGGCCCCGGCCCCCGGCCCCGTGTCAGGCTCTGGGCTCGATCTCGTGGAACATCCTCTGGGGGAGGCTGTGGGGCCAGGGGGACCCGGGGGGACAGGGGACCCCGCTGTGCACGAGCAGGGTTGGACTGCTCTGGGGGAACTGTGAGGGGGCCGGGGCGAGGGACCTCCCAGTGACCTCACACAGCCCCTGTCATGTCACAGAGCCATCTGTGATTCCACAGAACCACCTATGATGTCACACAGGCCCTGTGATGTTAAAGCCCAGCATGGGATGAAACAAATCCCCCATGTGATGTCACAGAGCCAATGCTGGGATATCACTCTGGGCTGTCACACAGCTGCAGTCTGAGGTCACAAATCACCCCTGGATGTCACGGTCTCTTCTGTGATGTCACAGCCGGTTCTGTCATGTTACTCAGACATCCAGCGATGTCACAACCCAGTCTGATGTCACAGAGCCACCCTCCATGATGGTACAGTCTGCTCTATGGCCTTACACCCTACTCTATGATGTCACAGCCACCTCTGCGATGTCACAAGTCCATCAGCGATGTCACACAACCCTCTCTGTGATGCCATACTGCCACTCTGTAATGTCACTGCACACACTATGACCTCACACCCTGCTCTGTAACGTCACTGCACACACCATGACCATCACACAGCCTGCTCTATGATGTCACACAGACCCCTCTATGATGCTGGAGCTGCTCCATGACCTCACACAACAAACTCTGTGATGTCAGAGCCCAGTCTGTGAGCTCACACAGCCCACTCTGTGCTGTCACACAGCCCCTTGCTGACATGCCAGCTGCTCTGTGCCTCTAGGACACAGCCACAGAGGTGCTGCTGTGACACAGCCCCCTCTGGGCCATGGCACAGCCCCTGCCAGTGCTGAGCCCCTGGGAGCTCAGTCTGTGCCCTGCTGGTGTCCCTGAGGGGCCCTGGCAGTGCCCCAGCCCTGCTGGGCTCTGCACAGGAGCTGCTCCTGCCCAGAGCTGTCTCTCTGCAGCGCTGCCCTTGCCAGCAGCTGCCTCTGGGCCAGGAGCCCGGCCCAGCTCAGCAGCACAGACACAGCACAGGGACTTCAATGACCCTCTGGGCCTTTGGTGCTCTTTGCATCACACTCATCAGTGCCTCCGAGTGTGCTCCAAACCTCCTCAAAAACTCAAAATCAGATTCAAAGTCCAAATTCCTTTAACTCTAAATGGCTCCCACTGAGGGACATAACTCATATGAAAGTGTCCCCAGGTTGCAGGTAGGGCAGAACACTGGTACTTTGACACAGTGTCAGTTGGAGATTGCACATATCAATGTATTACAGGAAGAAAAACCTAAGCAGGACCTCACAAATGTTTTCTCACTGTCTTTTTAAATATGTTACATTCAGTTGGAATACACGTCGAGCCTCTGGAGCAGTAGAATTCAGCAGCAGCCTCTGCAAGTTGCTGAGGATGTCAGCAGCCCCCACTGAGCCAGCCCTGCCCAGAGACCGTGGGGAATGGGCAGACAAGGAGAGCGTCCCGGGGCTGGGCAAGCAGCACTCAGAGGCACCAGGGGCTGCAGCTGGGAAATGGAGTGTGGAATGGGGCTGGGAAAGCCCTGCCTGGGCTGTGCCAAGCAGGACACACAAGCCCGCACTCCCATGCCCCAAACAATTCTTTCCATGAGACATTTTAAAGGAATTACAATTATTGGTGTCCTCTGAGTTGGATGTACTGGAGAAATACTACCAGAGATCCTCAGGAGCTCAAAACAACTGACCAGATTTTATTGGTAAATTTAGAAAATCAGAGAAACTTTGGCCAAAGGTACATTGTAACATTCAATCAACAAAACACACTTCTCAAAGCATTAACTTGGCCCATTCAACTTCAGAATCTCTATGCCCATTCCATTTTAAGGTAATCAAAATTTGCAGAGAAAAAGAAATAGGAGAAGTAGACACAGAAAGAAAAAAAGATATATAAGATACAGAGAAGCACCCCCACCTGGATTCCAGTGTTGTTCAGATGGAAATTGCAAGAGGAGGGAGGGTCAAGATGTGTGCTTGCCTTGTGGTCAGACTTAAATACCCCTTGGTCTTCCTGGGCCCTTCCCCAGGTGGGGACTGGGGTCATTTGGTCCCTCAGGAGCTGGGCTGGGGGCTGCAGAGGTGGCTGTGGAGCATTGCCTGTGCTGTGCCAGGGGCTGGCAGACACTGCGGGGCTGGGATGGAGGCTCTGGGGGATTGGGGTTCCAGGGCAGGGCAGGGCTGGGCTCACCGGGCAGGGCAAAGCTGGACCTGCCCCTTCCTCCCCCACACATGAAATGATCCAAGCCAACAATCTCCTCCAGTCTGTCCCAATAGGCAGTGTTGGAGGTGGACCCAAATTTGGAACACGGGAACCTGGCCAGGAAGGACAGTTCTCTTCCATAGGAAGGAAAAAGCAGAGCCTTCCCCAGGGTTTTGGGCACAGATGAGAGGTGACCCTTGTGAAAGCACAGGCAGACAGACTTGTCCTGGCAATATTGCTATGGGAACAATGCCTGGATAGAAGGGAATTTGGTTTTGAAATCCCAGTTCTGGTCATGGCCTGGAGGAGAAGGACAGTTCTTTACCACAGGAAGGAAAGCACGGAGCCCCAGTGTTTCAGCAGCAGATGAGAAGAGACCCTCAACATGCCAAGGTCAGCTGGACCAGTCAGGTGGCCCACGGGAGGCCAAACCAGCCAGACCTGTTCTGTGTCCCCTTGGTTTTATGGGGCCCTGAGGTGTCACAAGGCTGCCTTGGTTCCATGGGGTCCCACAGTTTCACAATGGCTCCCAGCTTCCTGAAGGTCCCAGCGGTGTCACAAAGGCCCCAAGGATTCCATGAGGCCTTGAAGTGCCACAATGGTCTCTGTGCTTCCACAGGCCTCACAATGTCATGTCACTCCTCTGTTCCGTGAGCCCTGCAATGTCACAATGGGCCTTTGGACCATGAGGGTTTGTGGTGTCACAATGGTCTCCGTTGGCTCCACGGTGTCACAATGGAGCATTGATGAGGCGGCCTCTCTGTGTCACCCTGGAGCTTTGGTTCCATGAAGCCCTGCAGTGTCACAATGGTCCCCCTTGGTTTCTTAGTGTCACAATGCACCACTGATGACAGAAGGCCTGGCAATGTCACAATGGCCCCTTGGTTCCATGCAGCCCTGCAGGGTCACAAAAGGCCTCTTGGTTTCATGGTGCCCCACAGTGTCACAATGGTCTCCTTGGTTCCATGGTGCCCCACAGCGTCACAATGCTTTGCTTATTCCATGGGGCCTCGTAGTGTCACAATGGTCTCCATGATTCCATGAGTCTCCTCAGTGCCACAACAGCCCCTTGGTTCCATGAGGTTGTGAAGTGTCTCAATGGTCTTTCAAGGTTCCATGGTTCCATGAGGCCTTGCAATGTCACAGTGGACCTTTGGTTCCATGGGGTGTGACAATGTCCCAATGTCCCTTGTTCTCACAGGGCCCCACAGTGTCACCATGGCCCCTTGGTCTATCAGGGCGCCACGGTGTCACAATGGTCCCTTGGTTCCATGGGCCCTGTGCTGCTGCATTCCCCCCCCCCTTCTCAGGCCGCCCTGCCAGCTGAGAAATGCTCCCTGGGCCTCGGCCTTGGCCAACAGCCCCTGGGCTCAGCTCCTCACAAACACTGTCTGCTCCAGGCACTGCTGCTGCCCAACCAGCTCCTGGTTCCTTTAGCAGCAGCCCTGGCAGCTGTTTCTGTTCCCTGCGTGGCACAACATCCCTGTTCTCACCCTGCCAAAAGCTGCTGGGGCCAAGTGCGGCCAGGATGAACCATGGCTGGGACTGAAGCCCCTCTCTTGGGGCCCTGCAAGCAGCGCTCCAAAAGGAGCCCTTGCAGCTCTCCTGGGCCAGCCACTCCCTCGCAGTGGGGCCTCTCCCAGCCGGGAACTCTCCCGTTTGCTGCACTCGGGGATCCTGAACAACGGCGGAGCCTGGGCCGATCCCCCCACTCCTCCAGGCTCAGCCCTTTGCCCGCTGGGGAGATGCCAAAACATCCTCAGGGGCATTCCCTGCCCTCAGGGGTTGCTCACAGGTGCCTTGCACTGACTCTTGGTGTCTGTGTGCACACAGGAGTGCCTGTGCTGGGGAAATGTGGCACAAATGCTGCTCTCTGAGGGCTTGGGTGCCTTGGAGGAGCTGAGCCAGTCAGGCCTGCAAGTGATGGTGAGTCACAAGCTGTAAGCTGAGTTCAATGCTGCTAAGAGTTGTTCTTTTGCTAAGTTGTTACATTGAATAGAAGTTATAAGCTAAGTTGAATATTGTTAAGTTTTTATTGCAGAGCTACATCATTAAGTCCTAGGTTACAAGTAAGGTTAAATACTGTTAAGTGCTGTTCTTTTGCTAAATGCTGAAGTCTAAGGTATCAGTCAAGTCCTGGTTTTGGTTCATTTCTTCTTTGACTGGATTTTGTTTGGTTTTTTTTTGCTTTGTTTCTTTGGTGTGCCTAGGTGCCCAGTCAGGAGCAGAGTGACTCTTGCCAAGGAACTCTGTGCTGCTCTCCCTTAATATTCAATCTGGTTTTGCTGATTCCTTGCTGGGGATTTTTCAGCGCTCTCAGCCCCTCGTTTGTAAGAGGGTGAAGGAGCCCTGGCCCAGGCTCTGGCCCTGGGGGACACAGGGGATGCTGCCGGGGCCGGGGTCCCTGTCCCCTGTGCCACCCCAGGGCCCCGGCCCCCCGCCCCGTGTCAGGCTCTGGGCTCGATCTCGTGGAACATCCTCTGGGGGAGGCTGTGGGGCCAGGGGACCCGGGGGACAGGGGACCCCGCTGTGCACGAGCAGGGTTGGACTGCTCTGGGGGGAACTGTGAGGGGGCCGGGGCAGAGGGACCTCCCAGTGACCTCACACAGCCCCTGTCATGTCACAGAGCCATCTGTGATTCCACAGAACCACCTATGATGTCACACAGGCCCTGTGATGTTAAAGCCCAGCATGGGATGAAACAAATCCCCATGTGATGTCACAGAGCCAATGCTGGGATATCACTCTGGGCTGTCACACAGCTGCAGTCTGAGGTCACAAATCACCCCTGGATGTCACGGTCTCTTCTGTGATGTCACAGCCGGTTCTGTCATGTTACTCAGACATCCAGCGATGTCACAACCCAGTCTGATGTCACAGAGCCACCCTCCATGATGGTACAGTCTGCTCTATGGCCTTACACCCTACTCTATGATGTCACAGCCACCTCTGCGATGTCACAAGTCCATCAGCGATGTCACACAACCCTCTCTGTGATGCCATACTGCCACTCTGTAATGTCACTGCACACACTATGACCTCACACCCTGCTCTGTAACGTCACTGCACACACCATGACCATCACAGCCTGCTCTATGATGTCACACAGACCCCTCTATGATGCTGGAGCTGCTCCATGACCTCACACAACAAACTCTGTGATGTCAGAGCCCAGTCTGTGAGCTCACACAGCCCACTCTGTGCTGTCACACAGCCCCTTGCTGACATGCCAGCTGCTCTGTGCCTCTAGGACACAGCCACAGAGGTGCTGCTGTGACACAGCCCCCCCTCTGGGCCATGGCACAGCCCCTGCCAGTGCTGAGCCCCTGGGAGCTCAGTCTGTGCCCTGCTGGTGTCCCTGAGGGGCCCTGGCAGTGCCCCAGCCCTGCTGGGCTCTCTGCACAGGAGCTGCTCCTGCCCAGAGCTGTCTCTCTGCAGCGCTGCCCTTGCCAGCAGCTGCCTCTGGGCCAGGAGCCCGGCCCAGCTCAGCAGCACAGACACAGCACAGGGACTTCAATGACCCTCTGGGCCTTTGGTGCTCTTTGCATCACACTCATCAGTGCCTCCGAGTGTGCTCCAAACCTCCTCAAAAACTCAAAATCAGATTCAAAGTCCAAATTCCTTTAACTCTAAATGGCTCCCACTGAGGGACATAACTCATATGAAAGTGTCCCCAGGTTGCAGGTAGGGCAGAACACTGGTACTTTGACACAGTGTCAGTTGGAGTTGCACATATCAATGTATTACAGGAAGAAAAACCTAAGCAGGACCTCACAAATGTTTTCTCACTGTCTTTTTAAATATGTTACATTCAGTTGGAATACACGTCGAGCCTCTGGAGCAGTAGAATTCAGCAGCAGCCTCTGCAAGTTGCTGAGGATGTCAGCAGCCCCCCCTGAGCCAGCCCTGCCCAGAGACCGTGGGGGAATGGGCAGACAAGGAGGCGTCCCCGGGGCTGGGCAAGCAGCACTCAGAGGCACCAGGGGCTGCAGCTGGGAAATGGAGTGTGGAATGGGGCTGGGAAAGCCCTGCCTGGGCTGTGCCAAGCAGGACACACAAGCCCGCACTCCCATGCCCCAAACAATTCTTTCCATGAGACATTTTAAAGGAATTACAATTATTGGTGTCCTCTGAGTTGGATGTACTGGAGAAATACCTACCAGAGATCCTCAGGAGCTCAAAACAACTGACCAGATTTTATTGGTAAATTTAGAAAATCAGAGAAACTTTGGCCAAAGGTACATTGTAACATTCAATCAACAAAACACACTTCTCAAAGCATTAACTTGGCCCATTCAACTTCAGAATCTCTATGCCCATTCCATTTTAAGGTAATCAAAATTTGCAGAGAAAAAATAAATAGGAGAAATAGACACAGAAAGAAAAAAAGACATATAAGATACAGAGAAGCACCCCCACCTGGATTCCAGTGTTGTTCAGATGGAAATTGCAAGAGGAGGGAGGGTCAAGATGTGTGCTTGCCTTGTGGTCAGACTTAAATACCCCTTGGTCTTCCTGGGCCCTTCCCCAGGTGGGGACTGGGGTCATTTGGTCCCTCAGGAGCTGGGCTGGGGGCTGCAGAGGTGGCTGTGGAGCATTGCCTGTGCTGTGCCAGGGGCTGGCAGACACTGCTGGGGGCTGGGATGGAGGCTCTGGGGGGATGGGGGGGTTCCAGGGCAGGGCAGGGCTGGGCTCACCGGGCAGGGCAAAGCTGGACCTGCCCCTTCCTCCCCACACATGAAATGATCCAAGCCAACAATCTCCTCCAGTCTGTCCCAATAGGCAGTGTTGGAGGTGGACCCAAATTTGGAACACGGGAACCTGGCCAGGAAGGACAGTTCTCTTCCATAGGAAGGAAAGCACAGAGCCTTCCCCAGGGTTTTGGGCACAGATGAGAGGTGGTGACCCCCTTGTGAAAGCACAGGCAGACAGACTTGTCCTGGCAATATTGCTATGGGAACAATGCCTGGATAGAAGGAATTTGGTTTTGAAATCCCAGTTCTGGTCATGGCCTGGAGGAGAAGGACAGTTCTTTACCACAGGAAGGAAAGCACGGAGCCCCAGTGTTTCAGCAGCAGATGAGAAGAGACCCTCAACATGCCAAGGTCAGCTGGACCAGTCAGGTGGCCCACGGGAGGCCAAACCAGCCAGACCTGTTCTGTGTCCCCCCTTGGTTTTATGGGGCCCTGAGGTGTCACAAGGCTGCCTTGGTTCCATGGGGTCCCACAGTTTCACAATGGCTCCCAGCTTCCTGAAGGTCCCTTGGTGTCACAAAGGCCCCAAGGATTCCATGAGGCCTTGAAGTGCCACAATGGTCTCTGTGCTTCCACAGGCCTCACAATGTCATGTCACTCCTCTGTTCCGTGAGCCCTGCAATGTCACAATGGGCCTTTGGACCATGAGGGTTTGTGGTGTCACAATGGTCTCCGTTGGCTCCACGGTGTCACAATGGAGCATTGATGAGGCGGCCTCTCTGTGTCACCCTGGAGCTTTGGTTCCATGAAGCCCTGCAGTGTCACAATGGTCCCCCTTGGTTTCTTAGTGTCACAATGCACCACTGATGACAGAAGGCCTGGCAATGTCACAATGGCCCCTTGGTTCCATGCAGCCCTGCAGGGTCACAAAGGCCTCTTGGTTTCATGGTGCCCCACAGTGTCACAATGGTCTCCTTGGTTCCATGGTGCCCCACAGCGTCACAATGCTTTGCTTATTCCATGGGGCCTCGTAGTGTCACAATGGTCTCCATGATTCCATGAGTCTCCTCAGTGCCACAACAGCCCCTTGGTTCCATGAGGGTTGTGAAGTGTCTCAATGGTCTTTCAAGGTTCCATGGTTCCATGAGGCCTTGCAATGTCACAGTGGACCTTTGGTTCCATGGGGTGTGACAATGTCCCAATGTCCCTTTCCTCACAGGGCCCCACAGTGTCACCATGGCCCCTTGGTCTATCAGGGCGCCACGGTGTCACAATGGTCCCTTGGTTCCATGGGCCCTGTGCTGCTGCATTCCCCCCTCCCTTCTCAGGCCGCCCTGCCAGCTGAGAAATGCTCCCTGGGCCTCGGCCTTGGCCAACAGCCCCTGGGCTCAGCTCCTCACAAACACTGTCTGCTCCAGGCACTGCTGCTGCCCAACCAGCTCCTGGTTCCTTTAGCAGCAGCCCTGGCAGCTGTTTCTGTTCCCTGCGTGGCACAACATCCCTGTTCTCACCCTGCCAAAAGCTGCTGGGGCCAAGTGCGGCCAGGATGAACCATGGCTGGGACTGAAGCCCCTCTCTTGGGGCCCTGCAAGCAGCGCTCAAAAGGAGCCCTTGCAGCTCTCCTGGGCCAGCCACTCCCTCGCAGTGGGGCCTCTCCCAGCCGGGAACTCTCCCGTTTGCTGCACTCGGGGATCCTGAACAACGCGGAGCCTGGGCGATCCCCCCACTCCTCCAGGCTCAGCCCTTTGCCCGCTGGGGAGATGCCAAAACATCCTCAGGGGCATTTCCCTGCCCTCAGGGGAATTGCTCACAGGTGCCTTGCACTGACTCTTGGTGTCTGTGTGCACACAGGAGTGCCTGTGCTGGGGAAATGTGGCACAAATGCTGCTCTCTGAGGGCTTGGGTGCCTTGGAGGCTGAGCCAGTCAGGCCTGCAAGTGATGGTGAGTCACAAGCTGTAAGCTGAGTTCAATGCTGCTAAGAGTTGTTCTTTTGCTAAGTTGTTACATTGAATAGAAGTTATAAGCTAAGTTGAATATTGTTAAGTTTTATTGCAGAGCTACATCATTAAGTCCTAGGTTACAAGTAAGGTTAAATACTGTTAAGTGCTGTTCTTTTTGCTAAATGCTGAAGTCTAAGGTATCAGTCAAGTCCTGGTTTTGGTTCATTTCTTCTTTGACTGGATTTTGTTTGGTTTTTTTTTTTTTTTTCTTTGGTGTGCCTAGAGTGCCCAGTCAGGAGCAGAGTGACTCTTGCCAAGGAACTCTGTGCTGCTCTCCCCTTAATATTCAATCTGGTTTTGCTGATTCCTTGCTGGGGATTTTTTCAGCGCTCTCAGCCCCTCGTTTGTAAGAGGGTGAAGGAGCCCTGGCCCAGGCTCTGGCCCTGGGGACACAGGGGGATGCTGCCGGGGGTCCCTGTCCCCTGTGCCACCCCCAGGGGCCCCGCCCCCGGCCCCGTGTCAGGCTCTGGGCTCGATCTCGTGGAACATCCTCTGGGGGGAGGCTGTGGGGCCAGGGGGACCCGGGGACAGGGGACCCCGCTGTGCACGAGCAGGGTTGGACTGCTCTGGGGGAACTGTGAGGGGGGGGGGCGGGGCAGAGGGACCTCCCAGTGACCTCACACAGCCCCTGTCATGTCACAGAGCCATCTGTGATTCCACAGAACCACCTATGATGTCACACAGGCCCTGTGATGTTAAAAAGCATGGGATGAAAACAAATCCCCATGTGTGATGTCACAGAGCCAATGCTGGGATATCACTCTGGGCTGTCACACAGCTGCAGTCTGAGGTCACAAATCACCCCTGGATGTCACGGTCTCTTCTGTGATGTCACAGCCCGGTTCTGTCATGTTACTCAGACATCCAGCGATGTCACAACCCAGTCTGATGTCACAGAGCCACCCTCCATGATGGTACAGTCTGCTCTATGGCCTTACACCCTACTCTATGATGTCACAGCCACCTCTGCGATGTCACAAGTCCATCAGCGATGTCACACAACCCTCTCTGTGATGCCATACTGCCACTCTGTAATGTCACTGCACACACTATGACCTCACACCCTGCTCTGTAACGTCACTGCACACACCATGACCATCACAGCCTGCTCTATGATGTCACACAGACCCCTCTATGATGCTGGAGCTGCTCCATGACCTCACACAACAAACTCTGTGATGTCAGAGCCCAGTCTGTGAGCTCACACAGCCCACTCTGTGCTGTCACACAGCCCCTTGCTGACATGCCAGCTGCTCTGTGCCTCTAGGACACAGCCACAGAGGTGCTGCTGTGACACAGCCCCCCTGGGCCATGGCACAGCCCCTGCCAGTGCTGAGCCCCTGGGAGCTCAGTCTGTGCCCTGCTGGTGTCCCTGAGGGGCCCTGGCAGTGCCCCAGCCCTGCTGGGCTCTGCACAGGAGCTGCTCCTGCCCAGAGCTGTCTCTCTGCAGCGCTGCCCTTGCCAGCAGCTGCCTCTGGGCCAGGAGCCCGGCCCAGCTCAGCAGCACAGACACAGCACAGGGACTTCAATGACCCTCTGGGCCTTTGGTGCTCTTTGCATCACACTCATCAGTGCCTCCGAGTGTGCTCCAAACCTCCTCAAAAACTCAAAATCAGATTCAAAGTCCAAATTCCTTTAACTCTAAATGGCTCCCCACTGAGGGACATAACTCATATGAAAGTGTCCCCAGGTTGCAGGTAGGGCAGAACACTGTACTTTGACACAGTGTCAGTTGGAGATTGCACATATCAATGTATTACAGGAAGAAAAACCTAAGCAGGACCTCACAAATGTTTTCTCACTGTCTTTTTAAATATGTTACATTCAGTTGGAATACATCGAGCCTCTGGAGCAGTAGAATTCAGCAGCAGCCTCTGCAAGTTGCTGAGGATGTCAGCAGCCCCCACTGAGCCAGCCTGCCCAGAGACCGTGGGGAATGGGCAGACAAGGAGAGCGTCCCGGGGCTGGGCAAGCAGCACTCAGAGGCACCAGGGGCTGCAGCTGGGAAATGGAGTGTGGAATGGGGCTGGGAAAGCCCTGCCTGGGCTGTGCCAAGCAGGACACACAAGCCCGCACTCCCATGCCCCAAACAATTCTTTCCATGAGACATTTTAAAGGAATTACAATTATTGGTGTCCTCTGAGTTGGATGTACTGGAGAAATACCTACCAGAGATCCTCAGGAGCTCAAAACAACTGACCAGATTTATTGGTAAATTTAGAAAATCAGAGAAACTTTGGCCAAAGGTACATTGTAACATTCAATCAACAAAACACACTTCTCAAAGCATTAACTTGGCCCATTCAACTTCAGAATCTCTATGCCCATTCCATTTTAAGGTAATCAAAATTTGCAGAGAAAAGAAATAGGAGAAGTAGACACAGAAAGAAAAAAGAAAGACATATAAGATACAGAGAAGCACCCCCACCTGGATTCCAGTGTTGTTCAGATGGAAATTGCAAGAGGAGGGAGGGTCAAGATGTGTGCTTGCCTTGTGGTCAGACTTAAATACCCCTTGTCTTCCTGGGCCCTTCCCCAGGTGGGGACTGGGGTCATTTGGTCCCTCAGGAGCTGGGCTGGGGGCTGCAGAGGTGGCTGTGGAGCATTGCCTGTGCTGTGCCAGGGGCTGGCAGACACTGCGGGGCTGGGATGGAGGCTCTGGGGGATTGGGGTTCCAGGGCAGGGCAGGGCTGGGCTCACCGGGCAGGGCAAAGCTGGACCTGCCCCTTCCTCCCCCACATGAAATGATCCAAGCCAACAATCTCCTCCAGTCTGTCCCAATAGGCAGTGTTGGAGGTGGACCCAAATTTGGACACACGGGAACCTGGCCAGGAAGGACAGTTCTCTTCCATAGGAAGGAAAGCACAGAGCCTTCCCCAGGGTTTTGGGCACAGATGAGAGGTGACCCTTGTGAAAGCACAGGCAGACAGACTTGTCCTGGCAATATTGCTATGGGAACAATGCCTGGATAGAAGGGAATTTGGTTTTGAAATCCCAGTTCTGGTCATGGCCTGGAGGAGAAGGACAGTTCTTTACCACAGGAAGGAAAGCACGGAGCCCCAGTGTTTCAGCAGCAGATGAGAAGAGACCCTCAACATGCCAAGGTCAGCTGGACCAGTCAGGTGGCCCACGGGAGGCCAAACCAGCCAGACCTGTTCTGTGTCCCCTTGGTTTTATGGGGCCCTGAGGTGTCACAAGGCTGCCTTGGTTCCATGGGGTCCCACAGTTTCACAATGGCTCCCAGCTTCCTGAAGGTCCCAGCGGTGTCACAAAGGCCCCAAAGGATTCCATGAGGCCTTGAAGTGCCACAATGGTCTCTGTGCTTCCACAGGCCTCACAATGTCATGTCACTCCTCTGTTCCGTGAGCCCTGCAATGTCACAATGGGCCTTTGGACCATGAGGGTTTGTGGTGTCACAATGGTCTCCGTTGGCTCCACGGTGTCACAATGGAGCATTGATGAGGCGGCCTCTCTGTGTCACCCTGGAGCTTTGGTTCCATGAAGCCCTGCAGTGTCACAATGGTCCCCCTTGGTTTCTTAGTGTCACAATGCACCACTGATGACAGAAGGCCTGGCAATGTCACAATGGCCCCTTGGTTCCATGCAGCCCTGCAGGGTCACAAAGGCCTCTTGGTTTCATGGTGCCCCACAGTGTCACAATGGTCTCCTTGGTTCCATGGTGCCCCACAGCGTCACAATGCTTTTGCTTATTCCATGGGGCCTCGTAGTGTCACAATGGTCTCCATGATTCCATGAGTCTCCTCAGTGCCACAACAGCCCCTTGGTTCCATGAGGTTGTGAAGTGTCTCAATGGTCTTTCAAGGTTCCATGGTTCCATGAGGCCTTGCAATGTCACAGTGGACCTTTGGTTCCATGGGGTGTGACAATGTCCCAATGTCCCTTGTTCTCACAGGGCCCCACAGTGTCACCATGGCCCCTTGGTCTATCAGGGCGCCACGGTGTCACAATGGTCCCTTGGTTCCATGGGCCCTGTGCTGCTGCATTCCCCCCCCCCTTCTCAGGCCGCCCTGCCAGCTGAGAAATGCTCCCTGGGCCTCGGCCTTGGCCAGCAGCCCCTGGGCTCAGCTCCTCACAAACACTGTCTGCTCCAGGCACTGCTGCTGCCCAACCAGCTCCTGGTTCCTTTAGCAGCAGCCCTGGCAGCTGTTTCTGTTCCTGCGTGGCACAACATCCCTGTTCTCACCCTGCCAAAAGCTGCTGGGGCCAAGTGCGGCCAGGATGAACCATGGCTGGGACTGAAGCCCCTCTCTTGGGGCCCTGCAAGCAGCGCTCCAAAGGAGCCCTTGCAGCTCTCCTGGGCCAGCCACTCCCTCGCAGTGGGGCCTCTCCCAGCCGGGAACTCTCCCGTTTGCTGCACTCGGGGATCCTGAACAACGCCGGGCCTGGGCCTGGGCCCATCCCCCCACTCCTCCAGGCTCAGCCCTTTGCCCGCTGGGGAGATGCCAAAACATCCTCAGGGGCATTCCCTGCCCTCAGGGGATTGCTCACAGGTGCCTTGCACTGACTCTTGGTGTCTGTGTGCACACAGGAGTGCCTGTGCTGGGGAAATGTGGCACAAATGCTGCTCTCTGAGGGCTTGGGTGCCTTGGAGAGCTGAGCCAGTCAGGCCTGCAAGTGATGGTGAGTCACAAGCTGTAAGCTGAGTTCAATGCTGCTAAGAGTTGTTCTTTTGCTAAGTTGTAAGTTGTTACATTGAATAGAAGTTATAAGCTAAGTTGAATATTGTTAAGTTTTTATTGCAGAGCTACATCATTAAGTCCTAGGTTACAAGTAAGGTTAAATACTGTTAAGTGCTGTTCTTTTTTGCTAAATGCTGAAGTCTAAGGTATCAGTCAAGTCCTGGTTTTGGTTCATTTCTTCTTTGACTGGATTTTGTTTGGTTTTTGTTGCTTTGTTTCTTTGGTGTGCCTAGAGTGCCCAGTCAGGAGCAGAGTGACTCTTGCCAAGGAACTCTGTGCTGCTCTCCCTTAATATTCAATCTGGTTTTTGCTGATTCCTTGCTGGGGATTTTTTCAGCGCTCTCAGCCCCTCGTTTGTAAGAGGGTGAAGGAGCCCTGGCCCAGGCTCTGGCCCTGGGGGACACAGGGGATGCTGCCGGGGGTCCCTGTCCCCTGTGCCACCCCCCCAGGGCCCCGGCCCCCCGGCCCCGTGTCAGGCTCTGGGCTCGATCTCGTGGAACATCCTCTGGGGGAGGCTGTGGGGCCAGGGGGACCCGGGGGGACAGGGGACCCCGCTGTGCACGAGCAGGGTTGGACTGCTCTGGGGGGAACTGTGAGGGGGCGGGGCAGAGGGACCTCCCCCAGTGACCTCACACAGCCCCTGTCATGTCACAGAGCCATCTGTGATTCCACAGAACCACCTATGATGTCACACAGGCCCTGTGATGTTAAAGCCCAGCATGGGATGAAACAAATCCCCCATGTGATGTCACAGAGCCAATGCTGGGATATCACTCTGGGCTGTCACACAGCTGCAGTCTGAGGTCACAAATCACCCCTGGATGTCACGGTCTCTTCTGTGATGTCACAGCCGGTTCTGTCATGTTACTCAGACATCCAGCGATGTCACAACCCAGTCTGATGTCACAGAGCCACCCTCCATGATGGTACAGTCTGCTCTATGGCCTTACACCCTACTCTATGATGTCACAGCCACCTCTGCGATGTCACAAGTCCATCAGCGATGTCACACAACCCTCTCTGTGATGCCATACTGCCACTCTGTAATGTCACTGCACACACTATGACCTCACACCCTGCTCTGTAACGTCACTGCACACACCATGACCATCACAGCCTGCTCTATGATGTCACACAGACCCCTCTATGATGCTGGAGCTGCTCCATGACCTCACACAACAAACTCTGTGATGTCAGAGCCCAGTCTGTGAGCTCACACAGCCCACTCTGTGCTGTCACACAGCCCCTTGCTGACATGCCAGCTGCTCTGTGCCTCTAGGACACAGCCACAGAGGTGCTGCTGTGACACAGCCCCCTCTGGGCCATGGCACAGCCCCTGCCAGTGCTGAGCCCCTGGGAGCTCAGTCTGTGCCCTGCTGGTGTCCCTGAGGGGCCCTGGCAGTGCCCCAGCCCTGCTGGGCTCTGCACAGGAGCTGCTCCTGCCCAGAGCTGTCTCTCTGCAGCGCTGCCCTTGCCAGCAGCTGCCTCTGGGCCAGGAGCCCGGCCCAGCTCAGCAGCACAGACACAGCACAGGGACTTCAATGACCCTCTGGGCCTTTGGTGCTCTTTGCATCACACTCATCAGTGCCTCCGAGTGTGCTCCAAACCTCCTCAAAAACTCAAAATCAGATTCAAAGTCCAAATTCCTTTAACTCTAAATGGCTCCCACTGAGGGACATAACTCATATGAAAGTGTCCCCAGGTTGCAGGTAGGGCAGAACACTGGTACTTTGACACAGTGTCAGTTGGAGATTGCACATATCAATGTATTACAGGAAGAAAAACCTAAGCAGGACCTCACAAATGTTTTTTCTCACTGTCTTTTTAAATATATTACATTCAGTTGGAATACATGTCGAGCCTCTGGAGCAGTAGAATTCAGCAGCAGCCTCTGCAAGTTGCTGAGGATGTCAGCAGCCCCCCACTGAGCCAGCCTGCCCAGAGACCGTGGGGAATGGGCAGACAAGGAGGCGTCCCGGGGCTGGGCAAGCAGCACTCAGAGGCACCAGGGGCTGCAGCTGGGAAATGGAGTGTGGAATGGGGCTGGGAAAGCCCTGCCTGGGCTGTGCCAAGCAGGACACACAAGCCCCGCACTCCCATGCCCCAAACAATTCTTTCCATGAGACATTTTAAAGGAATTACAATTATTGGTGTCCTCTGAGTTGGATGTACTGGAGAAATACCTACCAGAGATCCTCAGGAGCTCAAAACAACTGACCAGATTTTATTGGTAAATTTAGAAAATCAGAGAAACTTTGGCCAAAGGTACATTGTAACATTCAATCAACAAAACACACTTCTCAAAGCATTAACTTGGCCCATTCAACTTCAGAATCTCTATGCCCATTCCATTTTAAGGTAATCAAAATTTGCAGAGAAAAAGAAATAGGAGAAGTAGACACAGAAAGAAAAAAAGATATATAAGATACAGAGAAGCACCCCCACCTGGATTCCAGTGTTGTTCAGATGGAAATTGCAAGAGGAGGGAGGGTCAAGATGTGTGCTTGCCTTGTGGTCAGACTTAAATACCCCTTGGTCTTCCTGGGCCCTTCCCCAGGTGGGGACTGGGGTCATTTGGTCCCTCAGGAGCTGGGCTGGGGGCTGCAGAGGTGGCTGTGGAGCATTGCCTGTGCTGTGCCAGGGGCTGGCAGACACTGCGGGGCTGGGATGGAGGCTCTGGGGGATTGGGGTTCCAGGGCAGGGCAGGGCTGGGCTCACCGGGCAGGGCAAAGCTGGACCTGCCCCTTCCTCCCCCCCACATGAAATGATCCAAGCCAACAATCTCCTCCAGTCTGTCCCAATAGGCAGTGTTGGAGGTGGACCCAAATTTGGACACGGGAACCTGGCCAGGAAGGACAGTTCTCTTCCATAGGAAGGAAAGCACAGAGCCTTCCCCAGGGTTTTGGGCACAGATGAGAGGTGACCCTTGTGAAAGCACAGGCAGACAGACTTGTCCTGGCAATATTGCTATGGGAACAATGCCTGGATAGAAGGGAATTTGGTTTTGAAATCCCAGTTCTGGTCATGGCCTGGAGGAGAAGGACAGTTCTTTACCACAGGAAGGAAAGCACGGAGCCCCAGTGTTTCAGCAGCAGATGAGAAGAGACCCTCAACATGCCAAGGTCAGCTGGACCAGTCAGGTGGCCCACAGGAGGCCAAACCAGCCAGACCTGTTCTGTGTCCCCTTGGTTTTATGGGGCCCTGAGGTGTCACAAGGCTGCCTTGGTTCCATGGGGTCCCACAGTTTCACAATGGCTCCCAGCTTCCTGAAGGTCCCTTGGTGTCACAAAGGCCCCAAGGATTCCATGAGGCCTTGAAGTGCCACAATGGTCTCTGTGCTTCCACAGGCCTCACAATGTCATGTCACTCCTCTGTTCCGTGAGCCCTGCAATGTCACAATGGGCCTTTGGACCATGAGGGTTTGTGGTGTCACAATGGTCTCCGTTGGCTCCACGGTGTCACAATGGAGCATTGATGAGGCGGCCTCTCTGTGTCACCCTGGAGCTTTGGTTCCATGAAAGCCCTGCAGTGTCACAATGGTCCCCCCTTGGTTTCTTAGTGTCACAATGCACCACTGATGACAGAAGGCCTGGCAATGTCACAATGGCCCCTTGGTTCCATGCAGCCCTGCAGGGTCACAAAGGCCTCTTGGTTTCATGGTGCCCCACAGTGTCACAATGGTCTCCTTGGTTCCATGGTGCCCCACAGCGTCACAATGCTTTGCTTATTCCATGGGGCCTCGTAGTGTCACAATGGTCTCCATGATTCCATGAGTCTCCTCAGTGCCACAACAGCCCCTTGGTTCCATGAGGTTGTGAAGTGTCTCAATGGTCTTTCAAGGTTCCATGGTTCCATGAGGCCTTGCAATGTCACAGTGGACCTTTGGTTCCATGGGGTGTGACAATGTCCCAATGTCCCTTGTTCTCACAGGGCCCCACAGTGTCACCATGGCCCCTTGGTCTATCAGGGCGCCACGGTGTCACAATGGTCCCTTGGTTCCATGGGCCCTGTGCTGCTGCATTCCCCTCCCCTTCTCAGGCCGCCCTGCCAGCTGAGAAATGCTCCCTGGGCCTCGGCCTTGGCCAACAGCCCCTGGGCTCAGCTCCTCACAAACACTGTCTGCTCCAGGCACTGCTGCTGCCCAACCAGCTCCTGGTTCCTTTAGCAGCAGCCCTGGCAGCTGTTTCTGTTCCCTGCGTGGCACAACATCCCTGTTCTCACCCTGCCAAAAGCTGCTGGGGCCAAGTGCGGCCAGGATGAACCATGGCTGGGACTGAAGCCCCTCTCTTGGGGCCCTGCAAGCAGCGCTCCAAAAGGAGCCCTTGCAGCTCTCCTGGGCCAGCCACTCCCTCGCAGTGGGGCCTCTCCCAGCCGGGAACTCTCCCGTTTGCTGCACTCGGGGATCCTGAACAACGCGGAGCCTGGGCCGATCCCCCCCACTCCTCCAGGCTCAGCCCTTTGCCCGCTGGGGAGATGCCAAAACATCCTCAGGGGCATTCCCTGCCCTCAGGGGAATTGCTCACAGGTGCCCTGCACTGACTCTTGGTGTCTGTGTGCACACAGGAGTGCCTGTGCTGGGGAAATGTGGCACAAATGCTGCTCTCTGAGGGGCTTGGGTGCCTTGGAGGCTGAGCCAGTCAGGCCTGCAAGTGATGGTGAGTCACAAGCTGTAAGCTGAGTTCAATGCTGCTAAGAGTTGTTCTTTTGCTAAGTTGTTACATTGAATAGAAGTTATAAGCTAAGTTGAATATTGTTAAGTTTTATTGCAGAGCTACATCATTAAGTCCTAGGTTACAAGTAAGGTTAAATACTGTTAAGTGCTGTTCTTTTGCTAAATGCTGAAGTCTAAGGTATCAGTCAAGTCCTGGTTTTGGTTCATTTCTTCTTTGACTGGATTTTGTTTGGTTTTTTTGTTGCTTTGTTTCTTTGGTGTGCCTAGAGTGCCCAGTCAGGAGCAGAGTGACTCTTGCCAAGGAACTCTGTGCTGCTCTCCCTTAATATTCAATCTGGTTTTGCTGATTCCTTGCTGGGGGGGTTTTTCAGCGCTCTCAGCCCCTCGTTTGTAAGAGGGTGAAGGAGCCCTGGCCCAGGCTCTGGCCCTGGGGGACACAGGGATGCTGCCGGGGGTCCCTGTCCCCTGTGCCACCCCCCCAGCCCCGGCCCCCGGCCCCGTGTCAGGCTCTGGGCTCGATCTCGTGGAACATCCTCTGGGGGAGGCTGTGGGGCCAGGGGACCCGGGGGACAGGGGACCCCGCTGTGCACGAGCAGGGTTGGACTGCTCTGGGGGGACTGTGAGGGGGCCGGGGCAGAGGGACCTCCCAGTGACCTCACACAGCCCCTGTCATGTCACAGAGCCATCTGTGATTCCACAGAACCACCTATGATGTCACACAGGCCCTGTGATGTTAAAGCCCAGCATGGGATGAAACAAATCCCCATGTGATGTCACAGAGCCAATGCTGGGATATCACTCTGGGCTGTCACACAGCTGCAGTCTGAGGTCACAAATCACCCCTGGATGTCACGGTCTCTTCTGTGATGTCACAGCCGGTTCTGTCATGTTACTCAGACATCCAGCGATGTCACAACCCAGTCTGATGTCACAGAGCCACCCTCCATGATGGTACAGTCTGCTCTATGGCCTTACACCCTACTCTATGATGTCACAGCCACCTCTGCGATGTCACAAGTCCATCAGCGATGTCACACAACCCTCTCTGTGATGCCATACTGCCACTCTGTAATGTCACTGCACACACTATGACCTCACACCCTGCTCTGTAACGTCACTGCACACACCATGACCATCACAGCCTGCTCTATGATGTCACACAGACCCCTCTATGATGCTGGAGCTGCTCCATGACCTCACACAACAAACTCTGTGATGTCAGAGCCCAGTCTGTGAGCTCACACAGCCCACTCTGTGCTGTCACACAGCCCCTTGCTGACATGCCAGCTGCTCTGTGCCTCTAGGACACAGCCACAGAGGTGCTGCTGTGACACAGCCCCCTCTGGGCCATGGCACAGCCCCCTGCCAGTGCTGAGCCCCTGGGAGCTCAGTCTGTGCCCTGCTGGTGTCCCTGAGGGGCCCTGGCAGTGCCCCAGCCCTGCTGGGCTCTGCACAGGAGCTGCTCCTGCCCAGAGCTGTCTCTCTGCAGCGCTGCCCTTGCCAGCAGCTGCCTCTGGGCCAGGAGCCCGGCCCAGCTCAGCAGCACAGACACAGCACAGGGACTTCAATGACCCTCTGGGCCTTTGGTGCTCTTTGCATCACACTCATCAGTGCCTCCGAGTGTGCTCCAAACCTCCTCAAAAACTCAAAATCAGATTCAAAGTCCAAATTCCTTTAACTCTAAATGGCTCCCCACTGAGGGACATAACTCATATGAAAGTGTCCCCAGGTTGCAGGTAGGGCAGAACACTGGTACTTTGACACAGTGTCAGTTGGAGATTGCACATATCAATGTATTACAGGAAGAAAAACCTAAGCAGGACCTCACAAATGTTTTCTCACTGTCTTTTTAAATATATTACATTCAGTTGGAATACATGTCGAGCCTCTGGAGCAGTAGAATTCAGCAGCAGCCTCTGCAAGTTGCTGAGGATGTCAGCAGCCCCCACTGAGCCAGCCCTGCCCAGAGACCGTGGGGGAATGGGCAGACAAGGAGGCGTCCCGGGGCTGGGCAAGCAGCACTCAGAGGCACCAGGGGCTGCAGCTGGGAAATGGAGTGTGGAATGGGGCTGGGAAAGCCCTGCCTGGGCTGTGCCAAGCAGGACACACAAGCCCCGCACTCCCATGCCCCAAACAATTCTTTCCATGAGACATTTTAAAGGAATTACAATTATTGGTGTCCTCTGAGTTGGATGTACTGGAGAAATAGCTACCAGAGATCCTCAGGAGCTCAAAACAACTGACCAGATTTTATTGGTAAATTTAGAAAATCAGAGAAACTTTGGCCAAAGGTACATTGTAACATTCAATCAACCAAAACACACTTCTCAAAGCATTAACTTGGCCCATTCAACTTCAGAATCTCTATGCCCATTCCATTTTAAGGTAATCAAAATTTGCAGAGAAAAAAAATAGGAGAAGTAGACACAGAAAGAAAGAAAGAAATATATATAAGATACAGAGAAGCACCCCCCCACCTGGATTCCAGTGTTGTTCAGATGGAAATTGCAAGAGGAGGGAGGGTCAAGATGTGTGCTTGCCTTGTGGTCAGACTTAAATACCCCTTGGTCTTCCTGGGCCCTTCCCCAGGTGGGGACTGGGGTCATTTGGTCCCTCAGGAGCTGGGCTGGGGGCTGCAGAGGTGGCTGTGGAGCATTGCCTGTGCTGTGCCAGGGGCTGGCAGACACTGCGGGGCTGGGATGGAGGCTCTGGGGGATTGGGGTTCCAGGGCAGGGCAGGGCTGGGCTCACCGGGCAGGGCAAAGCTGGACCTGCCCCTTCCTCCCCCCCACATGAAATGATCCAAGCCAACAATCTCCTCCAGTCTGTCCCAATAGGCAGTGTTGGAGGTGGACCCAAATTTGGAACACGGGAACCTGGCCAGGAAGGACAGTTCTCTTCCATAGGAAGGAAAGCACAGAGCCTTCCCCAGGGTTTTGGGCACAGATGAGAGGTGACCCTTGTGAAAGCACAGGCAGACAGACTTGTCCTGGCAATATTGCTATGGGAACAATGCCTGGATAGAAGGGAATTTGGTTTTGAAATCCCAGTTCTGGTCATGGCCTGGAGGAGAAGGACAGTTCTTTACCACAGGAAGGAAAGCACGGAGCCCCAGTGTTTCAGCAGCAGATGAGAAGAGACCCTCAACATGCCAAGGTCAGCTGGACCAGTCAGGTGGCCCACGGGAGGCCAAACCAGCCAGACCTGTTCTGTGTCCCCCCTTGGTTTTATGGGGCCCTGAGGTGTCACAAGGCTGCCTTGGTTCCATGGGGTCCCACAGTTTCACAATGGCTCCCAGCTTCCTGAAGGTCCCGCGGTGTCACAAAGGCCCCAAAGTTCCATGAGGCCTTGAAGTGCCACAATGGTCTCTGTGCTTCCACAGGCCTCACAATGTCATGTCACTCCTCTGTTCCGTGAGCCCTGCAATGTCACAATGGGCCTTTGGACCATGAGGGTTTGTGGTGTCACAATGGTCTCCGTTGGCTCCACGGTGTCACAATGGAGCATTGATGAGGCGGCCTCTCTGTGTCACCCTGGAGCTTTGGTTCCATGAAGCCCTGCAGTGTCACAATGGTCCCCCTTGGTTTCTTAGTGTCACAATGCACCACTGATGACAGAAGGCCTGGCAATGTCACAATGGCCCCTTGGTTCCATGCAGCCCTGCAGGGTCACAAAGGCCTCTTGGTTTCATGGTGCCCCACAGTGTCACAATGGTCTCCTTGGTTCCATGGTGCCCCACAGCGTCACAATGCTTTGCTTATTCCATGGGGCCTCGTAGTGTCACAATGGTCTCCATGATTCCATGAGTCTCCTCAGTGCCACAACAGCCCCTTGGTTCCATGAGGTTGTGAAGTGTCTCAATGGTCTTTCCAAGGTTCCATGGTTCCATGAGGCCTTGCAATGTCACAGTGGACCTTTGGTTCCATGGGGTGTGACAATGTCCCAATGTCCCTTGTTCTCACAGGGCCCCACAGTGTCACCATGGCCCCTTGGTCTATCAGGGCGCCACGGTGTCACAATGGTCCCTTGGTTCCATGGGCCCTGTGCTGCTGCATTCCCCCCCCCCTTCTCAGGCCGCCCTGCCAGCTGAGAAATGCTCCCTGGGCCTCGGCCTTGGCCAACAGCCCCTGGGCTCAGCTCCTCACAAACACTGTCTGCTCCAGGCACTGCTGCTGCCCAACCAGCTCCTGGTTCCTTTAGCAGCAGCCCTGGCAGCTGTTTCTGTTCCCTGCGTGGCACAACATCCCTGTTCTCACCCTGCCAAAAAAGCTGCTGGTGCCAAGTGCGGCCAGGATGAACCATGGCTGGGACTGAAGCCCCTCTCTTGGGGCCCTGCAAGCAGCGCTCCAAAAGGAGCCCTTGCAGCTCTCCTGGCCAGCCACTCCCTCGCAGTGGGGCCTCTCCCAGCCGGGAACTCTCCCGTTTGCTGCACTCGGGGATCCTGAACAACGGCGGGCCTGGGCCGATCCCCCCACTCCTCCAGGCTCAGCCCTTTGCCCGCTGGGGAGATGCCAAAACATCCTCAGGGGAGCATTCCCTGCCCTCAGGGGAATTGCTCACAGGTGCCTTGCACTGACTCTTGGTGTCTGTGTGCACACAGGAGTGCCTGTGCTGGGGAAATGTGGCACAAATGCTGCTCTCTGAGGGCTTGGGTGCCTTGGAGAGCTGAGCCAGTCAGGCCTGCAAGTGATGGTGAGTCACAAGCTGTAAGCTGAGTTCAATGCTGCTAAGAGTTGTTCTTTTGCTAAGTTGTTACATTGAATAGAAGTTATAAGCTAAGTTGAATATTGTTAAGTTTTTTTGCAGAGCTACATCATTAAGTCCTAGGTTACAAGTAAGGTTAAATACTGTTAAGTGCTGTTCTTTTTTGCTAAATGCTGAAGTCTAAGGTATCAGTCAAGTCCTGGTTTTGGTTCATTTCTTCTTTGACTGGATTTTGTTTGGTTTTTGTTGCTTTGTTTCTTTGGTGTGCCTAGAGTGCCCAGTCAGGAGCAGAGTGACTCTTGCCAAGGAACTCTGTGCTGCTCTCCCTTAATATTCAATCTGGTTTTGCTGATTCCTTGCTGGGGATTTTTTCAGCTCTCTCAGCCCCTCGTTTGTAAGAGGGTGAAGGAGCCCTGGCCCAGGCTCTGGCCCTGGGGACACAGGGATGCTGCCGGGGTCCCTGTCCCCTGTGCCACCCCCAGGGCCCCGGCCCCCCCGCCCCGTGTCAGGCTCTGGGCTCGATCTCGTGGAACATCCTCTGGGGGGCTGTGTGGGGCCAGGGGACCCCCGGGGGACAGGGGACCCGCTGTGCACGAGCAGGGTTGGACTGCTCTGGGGGGGAACTGTGAGGGGGGCCGGGGCAGAGGGACCTCCCAGTGACCTCACACAGCCCCTGTCATGTCACAGAGCCATCTGTGATTCCACAGAACCACCTATGATGTCACACAGGCCCTGTGATGTTAAAGCCCAGCATGGGATGAAACAAATCCCCATGTGATGTCACAGAGCCAATGCTGGGATATCACTCTGGGCTGTCACACAGCTGCAGTCTGAGGTCACAAATCACCCCTGGATGTCACGGTCTCTTCTGTGATGTCACAGCCGGTTCTGTCATGTTACTCAGACATCCAGCGATGTCACAACCCAGTCTGATGTCACAGAGCCACCCTCCATGATGGTACAGTCTGCTCTATGGCCTTACACCCTACTCTATGTCACAGCCACCTCTGCGATGTCACAAGTCCATCAGCGATGTCACACAACCCTCTCTGTGATGCCATACTGCCACTCTGTAATGTCACTGCACACACTATGACCTCACACCCTGCTCTGTAACGTCACTGCACACACCATGACCATCACAGCCTGCTCTATGATGTCACACAGACCCTCTATGATGCTGGAGCTGCTCCATGACCTCACACAACAAACTCTGTGATGTCAGAGCCCAGTCTGTGAGCTCACACAGCCCACTCTGTGCTGTCACACAGCCCCTTGCTGACATGCCAGCTGCTCTGTGCCTCTAGGACACAGCCACAGAGGTGCTGCTGTGACACAGCCCCCCCCCTGGGCCATGGCACAGCCCCTGCCAGTGCTGAGCCCCTGGGAGCTCAGTCTGTGCCCTGCTGGTGTCCCTGAGGGGCCCTGGCAGTGCCCCAGCCCTGCTGGGCTCTGCACAGGAGCTGCTCCTGCCCAGAGCTGTCTCTCTGCAGCGCTGCCCTTGCCAGCAGCTGCCTCTGGGCCAGGAGCCCGGCCCAGCTCAGCAGCACAGACACAGCACAGGGACTTCAATGACCCTCTGGGCCTTTGGTGCTCTTTGCATCACACTCATCAGTGCCTCCGAGTGTGCTCCAAACCTCCTCAAAAACTCAAAATCAGATTCAAAGTCAAACTTCCTTTAAC
Source organism: Emberiza elegans (assembly GCA_024865655.1). Lineage (NCBI taxonomy): Eukaryota > Metazoa > Chordata > Aves > Passeriformes > Fringillidae > Emberiza > Emberiza elegans. The sequence continues at coordinate 26,300 of JALJVW010003587.1, read as the reverse complement.
TCTAAATGGCTCCCACTGAGGACATAACTCATATGAAAGTGTCCCCAGGTTGCAGGTAGGGCAGAACACTGGTACTTTGACACAGTGTCAGTTGGAGATTGCACATATCAATGTATTACAGGAAGAAAAACCTAAGCAGGACCTCACAAATGTTTTCTCACTGTCTTTTTAAATATGTTACATTCAGTTGGAATACATGTCGAGCCTCTGGAGCAGTAGAATTCAGCAGCAGCCTCTGCAAGTTGCTGAGGATGTCAGCAGCCCCCACTGAGCCAGCCCTGCCCAGAGACCGTGGGGAATGGGCAGACAAGGAGAGCGTCCCCGGGGCTGGGCAAGCAGCACTCAGAGGCACCAGGGGCTGCAGCTGGGAAATGGAGTGTGGAATGGGGCTGGGAAAGCCCTGCCTGGGCTGTGCCAAGCAGGACACACAAGCCCCCGCACTCCCATGCCCCAAACAATTCTTTCCATGAGACATTTTAAAGGAATTACAATTATTGGTGTCCTCTGAGTTGGATGTACTGGAGAAATACCTACCAGAGATCCTCAGGAGCTCAAAACAACTGACCAGATTTTATTGGTAAATTTAGAAAATCAGAGAAACTTTGGCCAAAAGGTACATTGTAACATTCAATCAACAAAACACACTTCTCAAAGCATTAACTTGGCCCATTCAACTTCAGAATCTCTATGCCCATTCCATTTTAAGGTAATCAAAATTTGCAGAGAAAAGAAATAGGAGAAGTAGACACAGAAAAAAAAGAAAGATATATAAGATACAGAGAAGCACCCCCACCTGGATTCCAGTGTTGTTCAGATGGAAATTGCAAGAGGAGGGAGGGTCAAGATGTGTGCTTGCCTTGTGGTCAGACTTAAATACCCCTTGGTCTTCCTGGGCCCTTCCCCAGGTGGGGACTGGGGTCATTTGGTCCCTCAGGAGCTGGGCTGGGGGCTGCAGAGGTGGCTGTGGAGCATTGCCTGTGCTGTGCCAGGGCTGGCAGACACTGCGGGGCTGGGATGGAGGCTCTGGGGGGATTGGGGTTCCAGGGCAGGGCAGGGCTGGGCTCACCGGGCAGGGCAAAGCTGGACCTGCCCCTTCCTCCCCCACACATGAAATGATCCAAGCCAACAATCTCCTCCAGTCTGTCCCAATAGGCAGTGTTGGAGGTGGACCCAAATTTGGAGACACGGGAACCTGGCCAGGAAGGACAGTTCTCTTCCATAGGAAGGAAAGCACAGAGCCTTCCCCAGGGTTTTGGGCACAGATGAGAGGTGACCCTTGTGAAAGCACAGGCAGACAGACTTGTCCTGGCAATATTGCTATGGGAACAATGCCTGGATAGAAGGGAATTTGGTTTTGAAATCCCAGTTCTGGTCATGGCCTGGAGGAGAAGGACAGTTCTTTACCACAGGAAGGAAAGCACGGAGCCCCAGTGTTTCAGCAGCAGATGAGAAGAGACCCTCAACATGCCAAGGTCAGCTGGACCAGTCAGGTGGCCCACGGGAGGCCAAACCAGCCAGACCTGTTCTGTGTCCCCTTGGTTTTATGGGGCCCTGAGGTGTCACAAGGCTGCCTTGGTTCCATGGGGTCCCACAGTTTCACAATGGCTCCCAGCTTCCTGAAGGTCCCTTGGTGTCACAAAGGCCCCAAAGGATTCCATGAGGCCTTGAAGTGCCACAATGGTCTCTGTGCTTCCACAGGCCTCACAATGTCATGTCACTCCTCTGTTCCGTGAGCCCTGCAATGTCACAATGGGCCTTTGGACCATGAGGGTTTGTGGTGTCACAATGGTCTCCGTTGGCTCCACGGTGTCACAATGGAGCATTGATGAGGGCGGCCTCTCTGTGTCACCCTGGAGCTTTGGTTCCATGAAGCCCTGCAGTGTCACAATGGTCCCCTTGGTTTCTTAGTGTCACAATGCACCACTGATGACAGAAGGCCTGGCAATGTCACAATGGCCCCTTGGTTCCATGCAGCCCTGCAGGGTCACAAAGGCCTCTTGGTTTCATGGTGCCCCACAGTGTCACAATGGTCTCCTTGGTTCCATGGTGCCCCACAGCGTCACAATGCTTTGCTTATTCCATGGGGCCTCGTAGTGTCACAATGGTCTCCATGATTCCATGAGTCTCCTCAGTGCCACAACAGCCCCTTGGTTCCATGAGGTTGTGAAGTGTCTCAATGGTCTTTCCAAGGTTCCATGGTTCCATGAGGCCTTGCAATGTCACAGTGGACCTTTGGTTCCATGGGGTGTGACAATGTCCCAATGTCCCTTGTTCTCACAGGGCCCCACAGTGTCACCATGGCCCCTTGGTCTATCAGGGCCACGGTGTCACAATGGTCCCTTGGTTCCATGGGCCCTGTGCTGCTGCATTCCCCCCTCCCCTTCTCAGGCCGCCCTGCCAGCTGAGAAATGCTCCCTGGGCCTCGGCCTTGGCCAACAGCCCCTGGGCTCAGCTCCTCACAAACACTGTCTGCTCCAGGCACTGCTGCTGCCCAACCAGCTCCTGGTTCCTTTAGCAGCAGCCCTGGCAGCTGTTTCTGTTCCCTGCGTGGCACAACATCCCTGTTCTCACCCTGCCAAAAAGCTGCTGGGGCCAAGTGCGGCCAGGATGAACCATGGCTGGGACTGAAGCCCCTCTCTTGGGGCCCTGCAAGCAGCGCTCCAAAAGGAGCCCTTGCAGCTCTCCTGGGCCAGCCACTCCCTCGCAGTGGGGCCTCTCCCAGCCGGGAACTCTCCCGTTTGCTGCACTCGGGGATCCTGAACAACGACGGAGCCTGGGCCGATCCCCCCCACTCCTCCAGGCTCAGCCCTTTGCCCGCTGGGGAGATGCCAAAACATCCTCAGGGGCATTCCCTGCCCTCAGGGGAATTGCTCACAGGTGCCTTGCACTGACTCTTGGTGTCTGTGTGCACACAGGAGTGCCTGTGCTGGGGAAATGTGGCACAAATGCTGCTCTCTGAGGGGCTGGGTGCCTTGGAGAGCTGAGCCAGTCAGGCCTGCAAGTGATGGTGAGTCACAAGCTGTAAGCTGAGTTCAATGCTGCTAAGAGTTGTTCTTTTGCTAAGTTGTTACATTGAATAGAAGTTATAAGCTAAGTTGAATATTGTTAAGTTTTTTATTGCAGAGCTACATCATTAAGTCCTAGGTTACAAGTAAGGTTAAATACTGTTAAGTGCTGTTCTTTTGCTAAATGCTGAAGTCTAAGGTATCAGTCAAGTCCTGGTTTTGGTTCATTTCTTCTTTGACTGGATTTTGTTTGGTTTTTTGTTGCTTTGTTTCTTTGGTGTGCCTAGAGTGCCCAGTCAGGAGCAGAGTGACTCTTGCCAAGGAACTCTGTGCTGCTCTCCCTTAATATTCAATCTGGTTTTGCTGATTCCTTGCTGGGGATTTTTTCAGCGCTCTCAGCCCCTCGTTTGTAAGAGGGTGAAGGAGCCCTGGCCCAGGCTCTGGCCCTGGGGACACAGGGGGATGCTGCCGGGGGTCCCTGTCCCCCTGTGCCACCCCCAGGGCCCCGGCCCCCGGCCCCGTGTCAGGCTCTGGGCTCGATCTCGTGGAACATCCTCTGGGGGAGGCTGTGGGGCCAGGGGGACCCGGGGGGACAGGGGACCCCGCTGTGCACGAGCAGGGTTGGACTGCTCTGGGGGAACTGTGAGGGGGGCGGGGCAGAGGGACCTCCCAGTGACCTCACACAGCCCCTGTCATGTCACAGAGCCATCTGTGATTCCACAGAACCACCTATGATGTCACACAGGCCCTGTGATGTTAAAGCCCAGCATGGGATGAAACAAATCCCCATGTGATGTCACAGAGCCAATGCTGGGATATCACTCTGGGCTGTCACACAGCTGCAGTCTGAGGTCACAAATCACCCCTGGATGTCACGGTCTCTTCTGTGATGTCACAGCCGGTTCTGTCATGTTACTCAGACATCCAGCGATGTCACAACCCAGTCTGATGTCACAGAGCCACCCTCCATGATGGTACAGTCTGCTCTATGGCCTTACACCCCCTACTCTATGATGTCACAGCCACCTCTGCGATGTCACAAGTCCATCAGCGATGTCACACAACCCTCTCTGTGATGCCATACTGCCACTCTGTAATGTCACTGCACACACTATGACCTCACACCCTGCTCTGTAACGTCACTGCACACACCATGACCATCACAGCCTGCTCTATGATGTCACACAGACCCCTCTATGATGCTGGAGCTGCTCCATGACCTCACACAACAAACTCTGTGATGTCAGAGCCCAGTCTGTGAGCTCACACAGCCCACTCTGTGCTGTCACACAGCCCCTTGCTGACATGCCAGCTGCTCTGTGCCTCTAGGACACAGCCACAGAGGTGCTGCTGTGACACAGCCCCCTCTGGGCCATGGCACAGCCCCTGCCAGTGCTGAGCCCCCTGGGAGCTCAGTCTGTGCCCTGCTGGTGTCCCTGAGGGGCCCTGGCAGTGCCCCAGCCCTGCTGGGCTCTGCACAGGAGCTGCTCCTGCCCAGAGCTGTCTCTCTGCAGCGCTGCCCTTGCCAGCAGCTGCCTCTGGGCCAGGAGCCCGGCCCAGCTCAGCAGCACAGACACAGCACAGGGACTTCAATGACCCTCTGGGCCTTTGGTGCTCTTTGCATCACACTCATCAGTGCCTCCGAGTGTGCTCCAAACCTCCTCAAAAACTCAAAATCAGATTCAAAGTCCAAACTCCTTTAACTCTAAATGGCTCCCACTGAGGACATAACTCATATGAAAGTGTCCCCAGGTTGCAGGTAGGGCAGAACACTGGTACTTTGACACAGTGTCAGTTGGAGATTGCACATATCAATGTATTACAGGAAGAAAAACCTAAGCAGGACCTCACAAATGTTTTCTCACTGTCTTTTTAAATATATTTACATTCAGTTGGAATACATGTCGAGCCTCTGGAGCAGTAGAATTCAGCAGCAGCCTCTGCAAGTTGCTGAGGATGTCAGCAGCCCCCACTGAGCCAGCCCTGCCCAGCCCAGAGACCGTGGGGAATGGGCAGACAAGGAGGCGTCCCGGGGCTGGGCAAGCAGCACTCAGAGGCACCAGGGGCTGCAGCTGGGAAATGGAGTGTGGAATGGGGCTGGGAAAGCCCTGCCTGGGCTGTGCCAAGCAGGACACACAAGCCCGCACTCCCATGCCCCAAACAATTCTTTCCATGAGACATTTTAAAGGAATTACAATTATTGGTGTCCTCTGAGTTGGATGTACTGGAGAAATACCTACCAGAGATCCTCAGGAGCTCAAAACAACTGACCAGATTTTATTGGTAAATTTAGAAAATCAGAGAAACTTTGGCCAAAGGTACATTGTAACATTCAATCAGCAAAACACACTTCTCAAAGCATTAACTTGGCCCATTCAACTTCAGAATCTCTATGCCCATTCCATTTTAAGGTAATCAAAATTTGCAGAGAAAAGAAATAGGAGAAGTAGACACAGAAAGAAAAAAGACATATAAGATACAGAGAAGCACCCCCACCTGGATTCCAGTGTTGTTCAGATGGAAATTGCAAGAGGAGGGAGGGTCAAGATGTGTGCTTGCCTTGTGGTCAGACTTAAATACCCCTTGGTCTTCCTGGGCCCTTCCCCAGGTGGGGACTGGGGTCATTTGGTCCCTCAGGAGCTGGGCTGGGGGCTGCAGAGGTGGCTGTGGAGCATTGCCTGTGCTGTGCCAGGGGCTGGCAGACACTGCGGGGCTGGGATGGAGGCTCTGGGGGATTGGGGTTCCAGGGCAGGGCAGGGCTGGGCTCACCGGGCAGGGCAAAGCTGGACCTGCCCCTTCCTCCCCACACATGAAATGATCCAAGCCAACAATCTCCTCCAGTCTGTCCCAATAGGCAGTGTTGGAGGTGGACCCAAATTTGGAACACGGGAACCTGGCCAGGAAGGACAGTTCTCTTCCATAGGAAGGAAAGCACAGAGCCTTCCCCAGGGTTTTGGGCACAGATGAGAGGTGACCCTTGTGAAAGCACAGGCAGACAGACTTGTCCTGGCAATATTGCTATGGGAACAATGCCTGGATAGAAGGGAATTTGGTTTTGAAATCCCAGTTCTGGTCATGGCCTGGAGGAGAAGGACAGTTCTTTACCACAGGAAGGAAAGCACGGAGCCCCAGTGTTTCAGCAGCAGATGAGAAGAGACCCTCAACATGCCAAGGTCAGCTGGACCAGTCAGGTGGCCCACGGGAGGCCAAACCAGCCAGACCTGTTCTGTGTCCCCTTGGTTTTATGGGGCCCTGAGGTGTCACAAGGCTGCCTTGGTTCCATGGGGTCCCACAGTTTCACAATGGCTCCCAGCTTCCTGAAGGTCCCTTGCGGTGTCACAAAGGCCCCAAAGGATTCCATGAGGCCTTGAAGTGCCACAATGGTCTCTGTGCTTCCACAGGCCTCACAATGTCATGTCACTCCTCTGTTCCGTGAGCCCTGCAATGTCACAATGGGCCTTTGGACCATGAGGGTTTGTGGTGTCACAATGGTCTCCGTTGGCTCCACGGTGTCACAATGGAGCATTGATGAGGGCGGCCTCTCTGTGTCACCCTGGAGCTTTGGTTCCATGAAGCCCTGCAGTGTCACAATGGTCCCCCTTGGTTTCTTAGTGTCACAATGCACCACTGATGACAGAAGGCCTGGCAATGTCACAATGGCCCCTTGGTTCCATGCAGCCCTGCAGGGTCACAAAGGCCTCTTGGTTTCATGGTGCCCCACAGTGTCACAATGGTCTCCTTGGTTCCATGGTGCCCCACAGCGTCACAATGCTTTGCTTATTCCATGGGGCCTCGTAGTGTCACAATGGTCTCCATGATTCCATGAGTCTCCTCAGTGCCACAACAGCCCCTTGGTTCCATGAGGTTGTGAAGTGTCTCAATGGTCTTTCAAGGGTTCCATGGTTCCATGAGGCCTTGCAATGTCACAGTGGACCTTTGGTTCCATGGGGTGTGACAATGTCCCAATGTCCCTTGTTCTCACAGGGCCCCACAGTGTCACCATGGCCCCTTGGTCTATCAGGGCGCCACGGTGTCACAATGGTCCCTTGGTTCCATGGGCCCTGTGCTGCTGCATTCCCCCCTCCCCTTCTCAGGCCGCCCTGCCAGCTGAGAAATGCTCCCTGGGCCTCGGCCTTGGCCAACAGCCCCTGGGCTCAGCTCCTCACAAACACTGTCTGCTCCAGGCACTGCTGCTGCCCAACCAGCTCCTGGTTCCTTTAGCAGCAGCCCTGGCAGCTGTTTCTGTTCCCTGCGTGGCACAACATCCCTGTTCTCACCCTGCCAAAAGCTGCTGGGGCCAAGTGCGGCCAGGATGAACCATGGCTGGGACTGAAGCCCCTCTCTTGGGGCCCTGCAAGCAGCGCTCAAAAGGAGCCCTTGCAGCTCTCCTGGGCCAGCCACTCCCTCGCAGTGGGGCCTCTCCCAGGCGGGAACTCTCCCGTTTGCTGCACTCGGGGATCCTGAACAACGGCGCGGGCCTGGGCCGATCCCCCACTCCTCCAGGCTCAGCCCTTTGCCCGCTGGGGAGATGCCAAAACATCCTCAGGGAGCATTCCCTGCCCTCAGGGGTGCTCACAGGTGCCTTGCACTGACTCTTGGTGTCTGTGTGCACACAGGAGTGCCTGTGCTGGGGAAATGTGGCACAAATGCTGCTCTCTGAGGGCTTGGGTGCCTTGGAGGCTGAGCCAGTCAGGCCTGCAAGTGATGGTGAGTCACAAGCTGTAAGCTGAGTTCAATGCTGCTAAGAGTTGTTCTTTTGCTAAGTTGTTACATTGAATAGAAGTTATAAGCTAAGTTGAATATTGTTAAGTTTTATTGCAGAGCTACATCATTAAGTCCTAGGTTACAAGTAAGGTTAAATACTGTTAAGTGCTGTTCTTTTGCTAAATGCTGAAGTCTAAGGTATCAGTCAAGTCCTGGTTTTGGTTCATTTCTTCTTTGACTGGATTTTGTTTGGTTTTTTGTTGCTTTGTTTCTTTGGTGTGCCTAGAGTGCCCAGTCAGGAGCAGAGTGACTCTTGCCAAGGAACTCTGTGCTGCTCTCCCTTAATATTCAATCTGGTTTTTGCTGATTCCTTGCTGGGGATTTTTTCAGCGCTCTCAGCCCCTCGTTTGTAAGAGGGTGAAGGAGCCCTGGCCCAGGCTCTGGCCCTGGGGACACAGGGGATGCTGCCGGGGGTCCCTGTCCCCTGTGCCACCCCCAGGGCCCCGGCCCCCGGCCCCGTGTCAGGCTCTGGGCTCGATCTCGTGGAACATCCTCTGGGGGAGGCTGTGGGGCCAGGGGGACCCGGGGGGACAGGGGACCCCGCTGTGCACGAGCAGGGTTGGACTGCTCTGGGGGGAACTGTGAGGGGGGCCGGGGCAGAGGGACCTCCCCAGTGACCTCACACAGCCCCTGTCATGTCACAGAGCCATCTGTGATTCCACAGAACCACCTATGATGTCACACAGGCCCTGTGATGTTAAAGCCCAGCATGGGATGAAACAAATCCCCCATGTGATGTCACAGAGCCAATGCTGGGATATCACTCTGGGCTGTCACACAGCTGCAGTCTGAGGTCACAAATCACCCCTGGATGTCACGGTCTCTTCTGTGATGTCACAGCCGGTTCTGTCATGTTACTCAGACATCCAGCGATGTCACAACCCAGTCTGATGTCACAGAGCCACCCTCCATGATGGTACAGTCTGCTCTATGGCCTTACACCCTACTCTATGATGTCACAGCCACCTCTGCGATGTCACAAGTCCATCAGCGATGTCACACAACCCTCTCTGTGATGCCATACTGCCACTCTGTAATGTCACTGCACACACTATGACCTCACACCCTGCTCTGTAACGTCACTGCACACACCATGACCATCACAGCCTGCTCCATGATGTCACACAGACCCCTCTATGATGCTGGAGCTGCTCCATGACCTCACACAACAAACTCTGTGATGTCAGAGCCCAGTCTGTGAGCTCACACAGCCCACTCTGTGCTGTCACACAGCCCCTTGCTGACATGCCAGCTGCTCTGTGCCTCTAGGACACAGCCACAGAGGTGCTGCTGTGACACAGCCCCCTCTGGGCCATGGCACAGCCCCTGCCAGTGCTGAGCCCCTGGGAGCTCAGTCTGTGCCCTGCTGGTGTCCCTGAGGGGCCCTGGCAGTGCCCCAGCCCTGCTGGGCTCTGCACAGGAGCTGCTCCTGCCCAGAGCTGTCTCTCTGCAGCGCTGCCCTTGCCAGCAGCTGCCTCTGGGCCAGGAGCCCGGCCCAGTTCAGCAGCACAGACACAGCACAGGGACTTCAATGACCCTCTGGGCCTTTGGTGCTCTTTGCATCACACTCATCAGTGCCTCCGAGTGTGCTCCAAACCTCCTCAAAAACTCAAAATCAGATTCAAAGTCCAAACTTCCTTTAACTCTAAATGGCTCCCACTGAGGGACATAACTCATATGAAAGTGTCCCCAGGTTGCAGGTAGGGCAGAACACTGGTACTTTGACACAGTGTCAGTTGGAGTTGCACATATCAATGTATTACAGGAAGAAAAACCTAAGCAGGACCTCACAAATGTTTTCTCACTGTCTTTTTAAATATGTTACATTCAGTTGGAATACATGTCGAGCCTCTGGAGCAGTAGAATTCAGCAGCAGCCTCTGCAAGTTGCTGAGGATGTCAGCAGCCCCCACTGAGCCAGCCCTGCCCAGAGACCGTGGGGGAATGGGCAGACAAGGAGAGCGTCCCCGGGGCTGGGCAAGCAGCACTCAGAGGCACCAGGGGCTGCAGCTGGGAAATGGAGTGTGGAATGGGGCTGGGAAAGCCCTGCCTGGGCTGTGCCAAGCAGGACACACAAGCCCGCACTCCCATGCCCCAAACAATTCTTTCCATGAGACATTTTAAAGGAATTACAATTATTGGTGTCCTCTGAGTTGGATGTACTGGAGAAATACCTACCAGAGATCCTCAGGAGCTCAAAACAACTGACCAGATTTTATTGGTAAATTTAGAAAATCAGAGAAACTTTGGCCAAAGGTACATTGTAACATTCAATCAGCAAAACACACTTCTCAAAGCATTAACTTGGCCCATTCAACTTCAGAATCTCTATGCCCATTCCATTTTAAGGTAATCAAAATTTGCAGAGAAAAGAAATAGGAGAAGTAGACACAGAAAGAAAAGAAAAAGACATATAAGATACAGAGAAGCACCCCCACCTGGATTCCAGTGTTGTTCAGATGGAAATTGCAAGAGGAGGGAGGGTCAAGATGTGTGCTTGCCTTGTGGTCAGACTTAAATACCCCTTGGTCTTCCTGGGCCCTTCCCCAGGTGGGGACTGGGGTCATTTGGTCCCTCAGGAGCTGGGCTGGGGGCTGCAGAGGTGGCTGTGGAGCATTGCCTGTGCTGTGCCAGGGGCTGGCAGACACTGCGGGGCTGGGATGGAGGCTCTGGGGGATTGGGGTTCCAGGGCAGGGCAGGGCTGGGCTCACCGGGCAGGGCAAAGCTGGACCTGCCCTTCCTCCCCACACATGAAATGATCCAAGCCAACAATCTCCTCCAGTCTGTCCCAATAGGCAGTGTTGGAGGTGGACCCAAATTTGGAACACGGGAACCTGGCCAGGAAGGACAGTTCTCTTCCATAGGAAGGAAAGCACAGAGCCTTCCCCAGGGTTTTGGGCACAGATGAGAGGTGACCCTTGTGAAAGCACAGGCAGACAGACTTGTCCTGGCAATATTGCTATGGGAACAATGCCTGGATAGAAGGGAATTTGGTTTTGAAATCCCAGTTCTGGTCATGGCCTGGAGGAGAAGGACAGTTCTTTACCACAGGAAGGAAAGCACGGAGCCCCAGTGTTTCAGCAGCAGATGAGAAGAGACCCTCAACATGCCAAGGTCAGCTGGACCAGTCAGGTGGCCCACGGGAGGCCAAACCAGCCAGACCTGTTCTGTGTCCCCTTGGTTTTATGGGGCCCTGAGGTGTCACAAGGCTGCCTTGGTTCCATGGGGTCCCACAGTTTCACAATGGCTCCCAGCTTCCTGAAGGTCCCAGCGGTGTCACAAAGGCCCCAAAGGATTCCATGAGGCCTTGAAGTGCCACAATGGTCTCTGTGCTTCCACAGGCCTCACAATGTCATGTCACTCCTCTGTTCCGTGAGCCCTGCAATGTCACAATGGGCCTTTGGACCATGAGGGTTTGTGGTGTCACAATGGTCTCCGTTGGCTCCACGGTGTCACAATGGAGCATTGATGAGGGCGGCCTCTCTGTGTCACCCTGGAGCTTTGGTTCCATGAAGCCCTGCAGTGTCACAATGGTCCCCCTTGGTTTCTTAGTGTCACAATGCACCACTGATGACAGAAGGCCTGGCAATGTCACAATGGCCCCTTGGTTCCATGCAGCCCTGCAGGGTCACAAAGGCCTCTTGGTTTCATGGTGCCCCACAGTGTCACAATGGTCTCCTTGGTTCCATGGTGCCCCACAGCGTCACAATGCTTTGCTTATTCCATGGGGCCTCGTAGTGTCACAATGGTCTCCATGATTCCATGAGTCTCCTCAGTGCCACAACAGCCCCTTGGTTCCATGAGGTTGTGAAGTGTCTCAATGGTCTTTCAAGGTTCCATGGTTCCATGAGGCCTTGCAATGTCACAGTGGACCTTTGGTTCCATGGGGTGTGACAATGTCCCAATGTCCCTTGTTCTCACAGGGCCCCACAGTGTCACCATGGCCCCTTGGTCTATCAGGGCGCCACGGTGTCACAATGGTCCCTTGGTTCCATGGGCCCTGTGCTGCTGCATTCCCCCCTCCCTTCTCAGGCCGCCCTGCCAGCTGAGAAATGCTCCCTGGGCCTCGGCCTTGGCCAACAGCCCCTGGGCTCAGCTCCTCACAAACACTGTCTGCTCCAGGCACTGCTGCTGCCCAACCAGCTCCTGGTTCCTTTAGCAGCAGCCCTGGCAGCTGTTTCTGTTCCCTGCGTGGCACAACATCCCTGTTCTCACCCTGCCAAAAAGCTGCTGGGGCCAAGTGCAGCCAGGATGAACCATGGCTGGGACTGAAGCCCCTCTCTTGGGGCCCTGCAAGCAGCGCTCAAAAGGAGCCCTTGCAGCTCTCCTGGGCCAGCCACTCCCTCGCAGTGGGGCCTCTCCCAGCCAGGAACTCTCCCGTTTGCTGCACTCGGGGATCCTGAACAACAGCGGAGCCTGGGCCGATCCCCCCACTCCTCCAGGCTCAGCCCTTTGCCCGCTGGGGAGATGCCAAAACATCCTCAGGGGCATTCCCTGCCCTCAGGGGTTGCTCACAGGTGCCTTGCACTGACTCTTGGTGTCTGTGTGCACACAGGAGTGCCTGTGCTGGGGAAATGTGGCACAAATGCTGCTCTCTGAGGGCTTGGGTGCCTTGGAGAGCTGAGCCAGTCAGGCCTGCAAGTGATGGTGAGTCACAAGCTGTAAGCTGAGTTCAATGCTGCTAAGAGTTGTTCTTTTGCTAAGTTGTTACATTGAATAGAAGTTATAAGCTAAGTTGAATATTGTTAAGTTTTATTGCAGAGCTACATCATTAAGTCCTAGGTTACAAGTAAGGTTAAATACTGTTAAGTGCTGTTCTTTTGCTAAATGCTGAAGTCTAAGGTATCAGTCAAGTCCTGGTTTTGGTTCATTTCTTCTTTGACTGGATTTTGTTTGGTTTTTGTTGCTTTGTTTCTTTGGTGTGCCTAGAGTGCCCAGTCAGGAGCAGAGTGACTCTTGCCAAGGAACTCTGTGCTGCTCTCCCTTAATATTCAATCTGGTTTTGCTGATTCCTTGCTGGGGATTTTTTCAGCGCTCTCAGCCCCTCGTTTGTAAGAGGGTGAAGGAGCCCTGGCCCAGGCTCTGGCCCTGGGGGACACAGGGGATGCTGCCGGGGGTCCCTGTCCCCTGTGCCACCCCCCAGGGCCCCGGCCCCCGGCCCCGTGTCAGGCTCTGGGCTCGATCTCGTGGAACATCCTGTGGGGGAGGCTGTGGGGCCAGGGGGACCCGGGGGGACAGGGGACCCCGCTGTGCACAGGCAGGGTTGGACTGCTCTGGGGGGAACTGTGAGGGGGGCCGGGGCAGAGGGACCTCCCCAGTGACCTCACACAGCCCCTGTCATGTCACAGAGCCATCTGTGATTCCACAGAACCACCTATGATGTCACACAGGCCCTGTGATGTTAAAGCCCAGCATGGGATGAAACAAATCCCCCATGTGATGTCACAGAGCCAATGCTGGGATATCACTCTGGGCTGTCACACAGCTGCAGTCTGAGGTCACAAATCACCCCTGGATGTCACGGTCTCTTCTGTGATGTCACAGCCGGTTCTGTGATGTTACTCAGACATCCAGCGATGTCACAACCCAGTCTGATGTCACAGAGCCACCCTCCATGATGGTACAGTCTGCTCTATGGCCTTACACCCTACTCTATGATGTCACAGCCACCTCTGCGATGTCACAAGTCCATCAGCGATGTCACACAACCCTCTCTGTGATGCCATACTGCCACTCTGTAATGTCACTGCACACACTATGACCTCACACCCTGCTCTGTAACGTCACTGCACACACCATGACCATCACAGCCTGCTCTATGATGTCACACAGACCCCTCTATGATGCTGGAGCTGCTCCATGACCTCACACAACAAACTCTGTGATGTCAGAGCCCAGTCTGTGAGCTCACACAGCCCACTCTGTGCTGTCACACAGCCCCTTGCTGACATGCCAGCTGCTCTGTGCCTCTAGGACACAGCCACAGAGGTGCTGCTGTGACACAGCCCCCTCTGGGCCATGGCACAGCCCCTGCCAGTGCTGAGCCCCTGGGAGCTCAGTCTGTGCCCTGCTGGTGTCCCTGAGGGGCCCTGGCAGTGCCCCAGCCCTGCTGGGCTCTGCACAGGAGCTGCTCCTGCCCAGAGCTGTCTCTCTGCAGCGCTGCCCTTGCCAGCAGCTGCCTCTGGGCCAGGAGCCCGGCCCAGCTCAGCAGCACAGACACAGCACAGGGACTTCAATGACCCTCTGGGCCTTTGGTGCTCTTTGCATCACACTCATCAGTGCCTCCGAGTGTGCTCCAAACCTCCTCAAAAACTCAAAATCAGATTCAAAGTCCAAACTTCCTTTAACTCTAAATGGCTCCCACTGAGGGACATAACTCATATGAAAGTGTCCCCAGGTTGCAGGTAGGGCAGAACACTGGTACTTTGACACAGTGTCAGTTGGAGATTGCACATATCAATGTATTACAGGAAGAAAAACCTAAGCAGGACCTCACAAATGTTTTCTCACTGTCTTTTTAAATATGTTACATTCAGTTGGAATACATGTCGAGCCTCTGGAGCAGTAGAATTCAGCAGCAGCCTCTGCAAGTTGCTGAGGATGTCAGCAGCCCCCACTGAGCCAGCCCTGCCCAGAGACCGTGGGGAATGGGCAGACAAGGAGAGCGTCCCGGGGGCTGGGCAAGCAGCACTCAGAGGCACCAGGGGCTGCAGCTGGGAAATGGAGTGTGGAATGGGGCTGGGAAAGCCCTGCCTGGGCTGTGCCAAGCAGGACACACAAGCCCCACACTCCCATGCCCCAAACAATTCTTTCCATGAGACATTTTAAAGGAATTACAATTATTGGTGTCCTCTGAGTTGGATGTACTGGAGAAATACCTACCAGAGATCCTCAGGAGCTCAAAACAACTGACCAGATTTTATTGGTAAATTTAGAAAATCAGAGAAACTTTGGCCAAAAGGTACATTGTAACATTCAATCAACAAAACACACTTCTCAAAGCATTAACTTGGCCCATTCAACTTCAGAATCTCTATGCCCATTCCATTTTAAGGTAATCAAAATTTGCAGAGAAAAGAAATAGGAGAAGTAGACACACAAAAGAAAGAAAGACATATAAGATACAGAGAAGCACCCCCACCTGGATTCCAGTGTTGTTCAGATGGAAATTGCAAGAGGAGGGAGGGTCAAGATGTGTGCTTGCCTTGTGGTCAGACTTAAATACCCCTTGGTCTTCCTGGGCCCTTCCCCAGGTGGGGACTGGGGTCATTTGGTCCCTCAGGAGCTGGGCTGGGGGCTGCAGAGGTGGCTGTGGAGCATTGCCTGTGCTGTGCCAGGGGCTGGCAGACACTGCGGGGCTGGGATGGAGGCTCTGGGGGATTGGGGTTCCAGGGCAGGGCAGGGCTGGGCTCACCGGGCAGGGCAAAGCTGGACCTGCCCCTTCCTCCCCCCACATGAAATGATCCAAGCCAACAATCTCCTCCAGTCTGTCCCAATAGGCAGTGTTGGAGGTGGACCCAAATTGGAACACGGGAACCTGGCCAGGAAGGACAGTTCTCTTCCATAGGAAGGAAAGCACAGAGCCTTCCCCAGGGTTTTGGGCACAGATGAGAGGTGACCCTTGTGAAAGCACAGGCAGACAGACTTGTCCTGGCAATATTGCTATGGGAACAATGCCTGGATAGAAGGGAATTTGGTTTTGAAATCCCAGTTCTGGTCATGGCCTGGAGGAGAAGGACAGTTCTTTACCACAGGAAGGAAAGCACGGAGCCCCAGTGTTTCAGCAGCAGATGAGAAGAGACCCTCAACATGCCAAGGTCAGCTGGACCAGTCAGGTGGCCCACGGGAGGCCAAACCAGCCAGACCTGTTCTGTGTCCCCTTGGTTTTATGGGGCCCTGAGGTGTCACAAGGCTGCCTTGGTTCCATGGGGTCCCACAGTTTCACAATGGCTCCCAGCTTCCTGAAGGTCCCTGCGGTGTCACAAAGGCCCCAAGGATTCCATGAGGCCTTGAAGTGCCACAATGGTCTCTGTGCTTCCACAGGCCTCACAATGTCATGTCACTCCTCTGTTCCGTGAGCCCTGCAATGTCACAATGGGCCTTTGGACCATGAGGGTTTGTGGTGTCACAATGGTCTCCGTTGGCTCCACGGTGTCACAATGGAGCATTGATGAGGCGGCCTCTCTGTGTCACCCTGGAGCTTTGGTTCCATGAAGCCCTGCAGTGTCACAATGGTCCCCCTTGGTTTCTTAGTGTCACAATGCACCACTGATGACAGAAGGCCTGGCAATGTCACAATGGCCCCTTGGTTCCATGCAGCCCTGCAGGGTCACAAAGGCCTCTTGGTTTCATGGTGCCCCACAGTGTCACAATGGTCTCCTTGGTTCCATGGTGCCCCACAGCGTCACAATGCTTTGCTTATTCCATGGGGCCTCGTAGTGTCACAATGGTCTCCATGATTCCATGAGTCTCCTCAGTGCCACAACAGCCCCTTGGTTCCATGAGGTTGTGAAGTGTCTCAATGGTCTTTCAAGGTTCCATGGTTCCATGAGGCCTTGCAATGTCACAGTGGACCTTTGGTTCCATGGGGTGTGACAATGTCCCAATGTCCCTTGTTCTCACAGGGCCCCACAGTGTCACCATGGCCCCTTGGTCTATCAGGGGCCCACGGTGTCACAATGGTCCCTTGGTTCCATGGGCCCTGTGCTGCTGCATTCCCCCTCCCTTCTCAGGCCGCCCTGCCAGCTGAGAAATGCTCCCTGGGCCTCGGCCTTGGCCAACAGCCCCTGGGCTCAGCTCCTCACAAACACTGTCTGCTCCAGGCACTGCTGCTGCCCAACCAGCTCCTGGTTCCTTTAGCAGCAGCCCTGGCAGCTGTTTCTGTTCCCTGCGTGGCACAACATCCCTGTTCTCACCCTGCCAAAAGCTGCTGGTGCCAAGTGCGGCCAGGATGAACCATGGCTGGGACTGAAGCCCCTCTCTTGGGGCCCTGCAAGCAGCGCTCCAAAGGAGCCCTTGCAGCTCTCCTGGGCCAGCCACTCCCTCGCAGTGGGGCCTCTCCCAGCCGGGAACTCTCCCGTTTGCTGCACTCGGGGATCCTGAACAACGGCGGAGCCTGGGCCGATCCCCCCACTCCTCCAGGCTCAGCCCTTTGCCCGCTGGGGAGATGCCAAAACATCCTCAGGGAGCATTCCCTGCCCTCAGGGGATTGCTCACAGGTGCCTTGCACTGACTCTTGGTGTCTGTGTGCACACAGGAGTGCCTGTGCTGGGGAAATGTGGCACAAATGCTGCTCTCTGAGGGCTTGGGTGCCTTGGAGAGCTGAGCCAGTCAGGCCTGCAAGTGATGGTGAGTCACAAGCTGTAAGCTGAGTTCAATGCTGCTAAGAGTTGTTCTTTTGCTAAGTTGTTACATTGAATAGAAGTTATAAGCTAAGTTGAATATTGTTAAGTTTTATTGCAGAGCTACATCATTAAGTCCTAGGTTACAAGTAAGGTTAAATACTGTTAAGTGCTGTTCTTTTGCTAAATGCTGAAGTCTAAGGTATCAGTCAAGTCCTGGTTTTGGTTCATTTCTTCTTTGACTGGATTTTGTTTGGTTTTTTTTGCTTTGTTTCTTTGGTGTGCCTAGAGTGCCCAGTCAGGAGCAGAGTGACTCTTGCCAAGGAACTCTGTGCTGCTCTCCTTAATATTCAATCTGGTTTTGCTGATTCCTTGCTGGGGATTTTTTCAGCGCTCTCAGCCCCTCGTTTGTAAGAGGGTGAAGGAGCCCTGGCCCAGGCTCTGGCCCTGGGGGACACAGGGGATGCTGCCGGGGGTCCCTGTCCCCTGTGCCACCCCCAGGCCCCCGGCCCCCGGCCCCGTGTCAGGCTCTGGGCTCGATCTCGTGGAACATCCTCTGGGGGAGGCTGTGGGGCCAGGGGACCCGGGGGGACAGGGGACCCCGCTGTGCACGAGCAGGGTTGGACTGCTCTGGGGGGAACTGTGAGGGGGGCCGGGGCAGAGGGACCTCCCCAGTGACCTCACACAGCCCCTGTCATGTCACAGAGCCATCTGTGATTCCACAGAACCACCTATGATGTCACACAGGCCCTGTGATGTTAAAGCCCAGCATGGGATGAAACAAATCCCCCATGTGATGTCACAGAGCCAATGCTGGGATATCACTCTGGGCTGTCACACAGCTGCAGTCTGAGGTCACAAATCACCCCTGGATGTCACGGTCTCTTCTGTGATGTTACTCAGACATCCAGCGATGTCACAACCCAGTCTGATGTCACAGAGCCACCCTCCATGATGGTACAGTCTGCTCTATGGCCTTACACCCTACTCTATGATGTCACAGCCACCTCTGCGATGTCACAAGTCCATCAGCGATGTCACACAACCCTCTCTGTGATGCCATACTGCCACTCTGTAATGTCACTGCACACACTATGACCTCACACCCTGCTCTGTAACGTCACTGCACACACCATGACCATCACAGCCTGCTCTATGATGTCACACAGACCCCTCTATGATGCTGGAGCTGCTCCATGACCTCACACAACAAACTCTGTGATGTCAGAGCCCAGTCTGTGAGCTCACACAGCCCACTCTGTGCTGTCACACAGCCCCTTGCTGACATGCCAGCTGCTCTGTGCCTCTAGGACACAGCCACAGAGGTGCTGCTGTGACACAGCCCCCTCTGGGCCATGGCACAGCCCCTGCCAGTGCTGAGCCCCTGGGAGCTCAGTCTGTGCCCTGCTGGTGTCCCTGAGGGGCCCTGGCAGTGCCCCAGCCCTGCTGGGCTCTGCACAGGAGCTGCTCCTGCCCAGAGCTGTCTCTCTGCAGCGCTGCCCTTGCCAGCAGCTGCCTCTGGGCCAGGAGCCCGGCCCAGCTCAGCAGCACAGACACAGCACAGGGACTTCAATGACCCTCTGGGCCTTTGGTGCTCTTTGCATCACACTCATCAGTGCCTCCGAGTGTGCTCCAAACCTCCTCAAAAACTCAAAATCAGATTCAAAGTCCAAACTTCCTTTAACTCTAAATGGCTCCCACTGAGGGACATAACTCATATGAAAGTGTCCCCAGGTTGCAGGTAGGGCAGAACACTGGTACTTTGACACAGTGTCAGTTGGAGATTGCACATATCAATGTATTACAGGAAGAAAAACCTAAGCAGGACCTCACAAATGTTTTCTCACTGTCTTTTTAAATATGTTACATTCAGTTGGAATACATGTCGAGCCTCTGGAGCAGTAGAATTCAGCAGCAGCCTCTGCAAGTTGCTGAGGATGTCAGCAGCCCCCACTGAGCCAGCCCTGCCCAGAGACCGTGGGGGAATGGGCAGACAAGGAGGCGTCCCGGGGCTGGGCAAGCAGCACTCAGAGGCACCAGGGGCTGCAGCTGGGAAATGGAGTGTGGAATGGGGCTGGGAAAGCCCTGCCTGGGCTGTGCCAAGCAGGACACACAAGCCCGCACTCCCATGCCCCAAACAATTCTTTCCATGAGACATTTTAAAGGAATTACAATTATTGGTGTCCTCTGAGTTGGATGTACTGGAGAAATACCTACCAGAGATCCTCAGGAGCTCAAAACAACTGACCAGATTTTATTGGTAAATTTAGAAAATCAGAGAAACTTTGGCCAAAGGTACATTGTAACATTCAATCAGCAAAACACACTTCTCAAAGCATTAACTTGGCCCATTCAACTTCAGAATCTCTATGCCCATTCCATTTTAAGGTAATCAAAATTTGCAGAGAGAAAGAAATAGGAGAAGTAGACACAGAAAGAAAGAAAAGACATATAAGATACAGAGAAGCACCCCCACCTGGATTCCAGTGTTGTTCAGATGGAAATTGCAAGAGGAGGGAGGGTCAAGATGTGTGCTTGCCTTGTGGTCAGACTTAAATACCCCTTGGTCTTCCTGGGCCCTTCCCCAGGTGGGGACTGGGGTCATTTGGTCCCTCAGGAGCTGGGCTGGGGGCTGCAGAGGTGGCTGTGGAGCATTGCCTGTGCTGTGCCAGGGGCTGGCAGACACTGCGGGGCTGGGATGGAGGCTCTGGGGGATTGGGGTTCCAGGGCAGGGCAGGGCTGGGCTCACCGGGCAGGGCAAAGCTGGACCTGCCCCTTCCTCCCCCACACATGAAATGATCCAAGCCAACAATCTCCTCCAGTCTGTCCCAATAGGCAGTGTTGGAGGTGGACCCAAATTTGGAACACGGGAACCTGGCCAGGAAGGACAGTTCTCTTCCATAGGAAGGAAAGCACAGAGCCTTCCCCAGGGTTTTGGGCACAGATGAGAGGTGACCCTTGTGAAAGCACAGGCAGACAGACTTGTCCTGGCAATATTGCTATGGGAACAATGCCTGGATAGAAGGGAATTTGGTTTTGAAATCCCAGTTCTGGTCATGGCCTGGAGGAGAAGGACAGTTCTTTACCACAGGAAGGAAAGCACGGAGCCCCAGTGTTTCAGCAGCAGATGAGAAGAGACCCTCAACATGCCAAGGTCAGCTGGACCAGTCAGGTGGCCCACGGGAGGCCAAACCAGCCAGACCTGTTCTGTGTCCCCTTGGTTTTATGGGGCCCTGAGGTGTCACAAGGCTGCCTTGGTTCCATGGGGTCCCACAGTTTCACAATGGCTCCCAGCTTCCTGAAGGTCCCAGCGGTGTCACAAAGGCCCCAAAAGGATTCCATGAGGCCTTGAAGTGCCACAATGGTCTCTGTGCTTCCACAGGCCTCACAATGTCATGTCACTCCTCTGTTCCGTGAGCCCTGCAATGTCACAATGGGCCTTTGGACCATGAGGGTTTGTGGTGTCACAATGGTCTCCGTTGGCTCCACGGTGTCACAATGGAGCATTGATGAGGCGGCCTCTCTGTGTCACCCTGGAGCTTTGGTTCCATGAAGCCCTGCAGGGTCACAATGGTCCCCCTTGGTTTCTTAGTGTCACAATGCACCACTGATGACAGAAGGCCTGGCAATGTCACAATGGCCCCTTGGTTCCATGCAGCCCTGCAGGGTCACAAAGGCCTCTTGGTTTCATGGTGCCCCACAGTGTCACAATGGTCTCCTTGGTTCCATGGTGCCCCACAGCGTCACAATGCTTTGCTTACTCCATGAGGCCTCGTGGTGTCACAATGGTCTCCATGATTCCATGAGTCTCCTCAGTGCCACAACAGCCCCTTGGTTCCATGAGGTTGTCAAGTGTCTCAATGGTCTTTCAAGGTTCCATGGTTCCATGAGGCCTTGCAATGTCACAGTGGACCTTTGGTTCCATGGGGTGTGACAATGTCCCAATGTCCCTTGTTCTCACAGGGCCCCACAGTGTCACCATGGCCCCTTGGTCTATCAGGGCGCCACGGTGTCACAATGGTCCCTTGGTTCCATGGGCCCTGTGCTGCTGCATTCCCCCCCTCCCCTTCTCAGGCCGCCCTGCCAGCTGAGAAATGCTCCCTGGGCCTCGGCCTTGGCCAACAGCCCCTGGGCTCAGCTCCTCACAAACACTGTCTGCTCCAGGCACTGCTGCTGCCCAACCAGCTCCTGGTTCCTTTAGCAGCAGCCCTGGCAGCTGTTTCTGTTCCCTGCGTGGCACAACATCCCTGTTCTCACCCTGCCAAAGCTGCTGGTGCCAAGTGCGGCCAGGATGAACCATGGCTGGGACTGAAGCCCCTCTCTTGGGGCCCTGCAAGCAGCGCTCAAAAGGAGCCCTTGCAGCTCTCCTGGGCCAGCCACTCCCTCGCAGTGGGGCCTCTCCCAGCCGGGAACTCTCCCGTTTGCTGCACTCGGGGATCCTGAACAACGCCGGGCCTGGGCCGATCCCCCCCCCTCCTCCAGGCTCAGCCCTTTGCCCGCTGGGGAGATGCCAAAACATCCTCAGGGAGCATTCCCTGCCCTCAGGGGTTGCTCACAGGTGCCTTGCACTGACTCTTGGTGTCTGTGTGCACACAGGAGTGCCTGTGCTGGGGAAATGTGGCACAAATGCTGCTCTCTGAGGGCTTGGAGTGCCTTGGAGAGCTGAGCCAGTCAGGCCTGCAAGTGATGGTGAGTCACAAGCTGTAAGCTGAGTTCAATGCTGCTAAGAGTTGTTCTTTTGCTAAGTTGTTACATTGAATAGAAGTTATAAGCTAAGTTGAATATTGTTAAGTTTTATTGCAGAGCTACATCATTAAGTCCTAGGTTACAAGTAAGGTTAAATACTGTTAAGTGCTGTTCTTTTGCTAAATGCTGAAGTCTAAGGTATCAGTCAAGTCCTGGTTTTGGTTCATTTCTTCTTTGACTGGATTTTGTTTGGTTTTGTTGCTTTGTTTCTTTGGTGTGCCTAGAGTGCCCAGTCAGGAGCAGAGTGACTCTTGCCAAGGAACTCTGTGCTGCTCTCCCTTAATATTCAATCTGGTTTTGCTGATTCCTTGCTGGGGATTTTTCAGCGCTCTCAGCCCCTCGTTTGTAAGAGGGTGAAGGAGCCCTGGCCCAGGCTCTGGCCCTGGGGACACAGGGGATGCTGCCGGGGGTCCCTGTCCCCTGTGCCACCCCCAGGGCCCCGGCCCCCCGGCCCCGTGTCAGGCTCTGGGCTCGATCTCGTGGAACATCCTCTGGGGGAGGCTGTGGGGCCAGGGGGACCCGGGGGACAGGGGACCCCGCTGTGCACGAGCAGGGGTTGGACTGCTCTGGGGGAACTGTGAGGGGGGCGGGGCAGAGGGACCTCCCAGTGACCTCACACAGCCCCTGTCATGTCACAGAGCCATCTGTGATTCCACAGAACCACCTATGATGTCACACAGGCCCTGTGATGTTAAAGCCCAGCATGGGATGAAACAAATCCCCCATGTGATGTCACAGAGCCAATGCTGGGATATCACTCTGGGCTGTCACACAGCTGCAGTCTGAGGTCACAAATCACCCCTGGATGTCACGGTCTCTTCTGTGATGTCACAGCCGGTTCTGTCATGTTACTCAGACATCCAGCGATGTCACAACCCAGTCTGATGTCACAGAGCCACCCTCCATGATGGTACAGTCTGCTCTATGGCCTTACACCCTACTCTATGATGTCACAGCCACCTCTGCGATGTCACAAGTCCATCAGCGATGTCACACAACCCTCTCTGTGATGCCATACTGCCACTCTGTAATGTCACTGCACACACTATGACCTCACACCCTGCTCTGTAACGTCACTGCACACACCATGACCATCACAGCCTGCTCTATGATGTCACACAGACCCCTCTATGATGCTGGAGCTGCTCCATGACCTCACACAACAAACTCTGTGATGTCAGAGCCCAGTCTGTGAGCTCACACAGCCCACTCTGTGCTGTCACACAGCCCCTTGCTGACATGCCAGCTGCTCTGTGCCTCTAGGACACAGCCACAGAGGTGCTGCTGTGACACAGCCCCCTCTGGGCCATGGCACAGCCCCTGCCAGTGCTGAGCCCCTGGGAGCTCAGTCTGTGCCCTGCTGGTGTCCCTGAGGGGCCCTGGCAGTGCCCCAGCCCTGCTGGGCTCTGCACAGGAGCTGCTCCTGCCCAGAGCTGTCTCTCTGCAGCGCTGCCCTTGCCAGCAGCTGCCTCTGGGCCAGGAGCCCGGCCCAGCTCAGCAGCACAGACACAGCACAGGGACTTCAATGACCCTCTGGGCCTTTGGTGCTCTTTGCATCACACTCATCAGTGCCTCCGAGTGTGCTCCAAACCTCCTCAAAAACTCAAAATCAGATTCAAAGTCCAAACTTCCTTTAACTCTAAATGGCTCCCCACTGAGGGACATAACTCATATGAAAGTGTCCCCAGGTTGCAGGTAGGGCAGAACACTGGTACTTTGACACAGTGTCAGTTGGAGATTGCACATATCAATGTATTACAGGAAGAAAAACCTAAGCAGGACCTCACAAATGTTTTCTCACTGTCTTTTTAAATATGTTACATTCAGTTGGAATACATGTCGAGCCTCTGGAGCAGTAGAATTCAGCAGCAGCCTCTGCAAGTTGCTGAGGATGTCAGCAGCCCCCCACTGAGCCAGCCCTGCCCAGAGACCGTGGGGAATGGGCAGACAAGGAGGCGTCCCGGGGCTGGGCAAGCAGCACTCAGAGGCACCAGGGGCTGCAGCTGGGAAATGGAGTGTGGAATGGGGCTGGGAAAGCCCTGCCTGGGCTGTGCCAAGCAGGACACACAAGCCCCACTCCCATGCCCCAAACAATTCTTTCCATGAGACATTTTAAAGGAATTACAATTATTGGTGTCCTCTGAGTTGGATGTACTGGAGAAATAGCTACCAGAGATCCTCAGGAGCTCAAAACAACTGACCAGATTTTATTGGTAAATTTAGAAAATCAGAGAAACTTTGGCCAAAAGGTACATTGTAACATTCAATCAGCAAAACACACTTCTCAAAGCATTAACTTGGCCCATTCAACTTCAGAATCTCTATGCCCATTCCATTTTAAGGTAATCAAAATTTGCAGAGAAAAGAAATAGGAGAAATAGACAAAGAAAGAAAAAATATATATAAGATACAGAGAAGCACCCCCACCTGGATTCCAGTGTTGTTCAGATGGAAATTGCAAGAGGAGGGAGGGTCAAGATGTGTGCTTGCCTTGTGGTCAGACTTAAATACCCCTTGGTCTTCCTGGGCCCTTCCCCAGGTGGGGACTGGGGTCATTTGGTCCCTCAGGAGCTGGGCTGGGGGCTGCAGAGGTGGCTGTGGAGCATTGCCTGTGCTGTGCCAGGGGCTGGCAGACACTGCGGGGCTGGGATGGAGGCTCTGGGGGATTGGGGTTCCAGGGCAGGGCAGGGCTGGGCTCACCGGCAGGGGCAAAGCTGGACCTGCCCCTTCCTCCCCACACATGAAATGATCCAAGCCAACAATCTCCTCCAGTCTGTCCCAATAGGCAGTGTTGGAGGTGGACCCAAATTTGGAACACGGGAACCTGGCCAGGAAGGACAGTTCTCTTCCATAGGAAGGAAAGCACAGAGCCTTCCCCAGGGTTTTGGGCACAGATGAGAGGTGACCCTTGTGAAAGCACAGGCAGACAGACTTGTCCTGGCAATATTGCTATGGGAACAATGCCTGGATAGAAGGGAATTTGGTTTTGAAATCCCAGTTCTGGTCATGGCCTGGAGGAGAAGGACAGTTCTTTACCACAGGAAGGAAAGCACGGAGCCCCAGTGTTTCAGCAGCAGATGAGAAGAGACCCTCAACATGCCAAGGTCAGCTGGACCAGTCAGGTGGCCCACGGGAGGCCAAACCAGCCAGACCTGTTCTGTGTCCCCTTGGTTTTATGGGGCCCTGAGGTGTCACAAGGCTGCCTTGGTTCCATGGGGTCCCACAGTTTCACAATGGCTCCCAGCTTCCTGAAGGTCCCAGCGGTGTCACAAAGGCCCCAAAGGATTCCATGAGGCCTTGAAGTGCCACAATGGTCTCTGTGCTTCCACAGGCCTCACAATGTCATGTCACTCCTCTGTTCCGTGAGCCCTGCAATGTCACAATGGGCCTTTGGACCATGAGGGTTTAATGGTGTCACAATGGTCTCCGTTGGCTCCACGGTGTCACAATGGAGCATTGATGAGGCGGCCTCTCTGTGTCACCCTGGAGCTTTGGTTCCATGAAGCCCTGCAGTGTCACAATGGTCCCCCCCTTGGTTTCTTAGTGTCACAATGCACCACTGATGACAGAAGGCCTGGCAATGTCACAATGGCCCCTTGGTTCCATGCAGCCCTGCAGGGTCACAAAGGCCTCTTGGTTTCATGGTGCCCCACAGTGTCACAATGGTCTCCTTGGTTCCATGGTGCCCCACAGCGTCACAATGCTTTGCTTATTCCATGGGGCCTCGTAGTGTCACAATGGTCTCCATGATTCCATGAGTCTCCTCAGTGCCACAACAGCCCCTTGGTTCCATGAGGTTGTGAAGTGTCTCAATGGTCTTTCAAGGTTCCATGGTTCCATGAGGCCTTGCAATGTCACAGTGGACCTTTGGTTCCATGGGGTGTGACAATGTCCCAATGTCCCTTGTTCTCACAGGGCCCCACAGTGTCACCATGGCCCCTTGGTCTATCAGGGCGCCACGGTGTCACAATGGTCCCTTGGTTCCATGGGCCTGTGCTGCTGCATTCCCCCCCCTTCTCAGGCCGCCCTGCCAGCTGAGAAATGCTCCCTGGGCCTCGGCCTTGGCCAGCAGCCCCTGGGCTCAGCTCCTCACAAACACTGTCTGCTCCAGGCACTGCTGCTGCCCAACCAGCTCCTGGTTCCTTTAGCAGCAGCCCTGGCAGCTGTTTCTGTTCCCTGCGTGGCACAACATCCCTGTTCTCACCCTGCCAAAAGCTGCTGGTGCCAAGTGCGGCCAGGATGAACCATGGCTGGGACTGAAGCCCCTCTCTTGGGGCCCTGCAAGCAGCGCTCCAAAAGGAGCCCTTGCAGCTCTCCTGGGCCAGCCACTCCCCTCGCAGTGGGGCCTCTCCCAGCCAGGAACTCTCCCGTTTGCTGCACTCGGGGATCCTGAACAACGGCGGCCTGGGCCGATCCCCCCACTCCTCCAGGCTCAGCCCTTTGCC